>WBMV01001750.1:48959-178522 GCA_013396655.1 Campylorhamphus procurvoides | reverse complement strand
GCAGGAGGAGCAGGAGGGGCAGAGGGTCCCGGCCGCTGCCCCTTTGCCGGGCGGCTCTGGGCAGGGACCGGGAGGGGCCGGCACATGTTGGGGGCACTGCCCGGCCCGGTCAACAGCAAAAATCGACCGGGCGGCTTCCTGATTTCAGCGACAGAACTACTGCGCTCACTTTGGTTCGCCTCCCTCTCCTGGTGCCGTCACGGACCAGGGCGGAGGAGAGCGAGTGGAGTGCGGGCTCCTTGGTTTGAGGTCTCTTTTGTGTGCGCGGTGGTTTCTGCCTCTCTAGTGCTCCTGATGTAGTAGTGCGTTGGAAGTAGGCTTGGTGTTGCTCAGGGGCAGGAGTAGTACCTCTGCCTCTCAGTGGTGAAACAGGTCAGCTAGGAGACAGTCTCCTCGTCCTTTGCCTGGGAATAAGAGGGCCGCTGTTGTTGGGCTGTATGTGTGGGTATCGTAACTTGCTCATCTGAAGTGAGAACTCACAGTGGCAAAAAATACCACTGCAGAGGTGGTCAGCAAATGTACACACGCCGTTTGTGCAGAAGAGGACCGGGCAGTAAGGACTCTAGAGAGGTGGTGCTGTTGTTTGGGGATTGCAAACAAGCAATGACATAAATAATAAGAGCGGCATGATCTAACAACTGCTTGGAAGGAAAAAGTTATTGAAGTTAAGTTTGTGAAAGTGCTTTATAGTAATATAAAGAGATGTATACATTGAATAGTAAGTATTTTCCTCTTTTTTTCTCCAGTTTCAAGAAGTTCTGTGCTAAGTGGATGAGTGTATGTTATAGTCTGTAGGAAAAGGTTGAAGTCATGTCTCCACTGAAATGTACTATTAAAGACCGTTAAGTTTCTTTGTCACAGTAGGTTATTTTGGAAGAACAAAATAGTTTGCCATCAAGAGAAACAAGATCAGTGTAGTAGGCAAAGCAATAGGAGTGCCCATGCAGCCTGTCATACAGCAGATGTAGATGATGTCTCCTTGTGTGCATTGGATCACACGTCTTACGCAGAAAGAATAATAGAGAACTAGCTGTGTTTACAGTGCCAGTGTATTTCCTGTCCCTCTCCCCCAAGACATATAGGGAGAGAAAGAGACAGTAACTTGTTTTTTAGCAGTGAAATATAATACCTTGAATAAGGTCTCTGCAAACTGTTAGAAGTTTGTTGACAAAGATTACTTGCAATCTTTTGCAGAACCAAAATGGCAGTGAAATGCTTTAGCATCTTCTCGTCTTTTGATCAGTTACAAGCCCTTGTGTTTATTTGTTAGTGTAAAGCATCTCCTGTGGTACATGTGATTTCTTGGAGGGAAAAGCTCTCTGTTTCCACCCCCCCTCCTTTTGGGGCAAAAGATTGACTTGGAGTGCATTGTAACATTTTGGGCTTTTTTTCTCCCTAGCTTTGAGCAGAAAATTTATTTTCTCAGGTGCTTTCATACTATATTACTTAAAATTTGTGTTAATGAAAAGTGACTGCAGTTCTGAAATGCAGGGTAAGTTTCTGTGTATATGGAATTTAATGTGCCTTTTTGATAGAACTATACTTGCTGTTTTTCCTCACCTAGGCAAAGCATGCTGTGCAAGACAATTAGACTGTGGCCTTCCCATGCTATCTTCTGTATGGGGTTTCTGTCAGTTAACAGCAGAAACAAATTCTTGTGACTGTAGAATTATTCTGGCAAGCATTATACTGGCTTTCACAAACCATCTGTGCCCTGGTAATGGGTGCTGTGGAAGTTGTAACAATGATTACAATGCTTCAGTTGAAATCAAACCTCTGTTTTAATTAGAGATGGGTCCCCTGGTATTAGCTTAAGACTTAATGGCAAATTGCAACTACTCCAAATGTTTAGTCTCTGTAAGCAGTGTTCTGCATCCAGGCCTACCTATTACACCGTGTAGGGCTCTCAACGTTCATTCTCTTTGCATGACTCAGTTATGACTATGCATTATTCCTTAAAAGAATAGTTCTTCATAAATGTCTTAAAACCATGTTTCCACTTTTCTGAAACAAAACCCAACTTTTTATTCTTACTTTGTTGTAGCAGTTAAATTAAAAATATCTCAATTCATGTAATATTAGTATTTTTACCTTTACTAGTTTCATGCTTGTCTTTCTGAACAGTTGAACAACTGCTGTGTCATGTTTCCAAGTTCAGGAAGGCAGATCTGTCCAAATGCTGTGCCTTAAATCATTCCTTTGGACACATGCAGGATGGTTATAGTATTTCTTAGTAGGGAGAAAAGAGTCTCTGGGAGACTGAGTAGTACAATAGGAGGCTGCAAACCTGTTTAACCAGTTTGCATTGTTTGTGTCAGGAGTCAAGTTAGTGAATAAAACTTTAGAAAGATGTTCTGTCTTTTAATGATTGTGATGGAGGATAAAAAAATGCTAAGAGAACCAGAAAGTCTAGATAAAGAGTCTGGTTTTAGTAGAGGCACTACCAATATCAGAGTGTGAGGTTATTTTTTTTTTAAAGGCCTGTGAGCTTTGAAATATAACTTCTTCATATAATCTATTGATAATTTATAGGAAGAGCTAGTATGTATTTGAGGCCTGGATTTACATAGAAACTTCAGCTAAATAGAATATAGCTTTCTTGTTTATTAGTATGTACTGTAGGTGTTGGTGTGCTAAAGTTGCATTTGTTGTTATGTGCTTTAAGATGCAACTCAAGGCTTTAGGGAATGTGTGATTAAGGATTATCTTTACTGCAGAATTAACTTGAATGTTCAGTTTAATTTGAGTCTCATCTATGCAAACCTCTTACTTAAATGAACCAACAGCACATCTCACAATTCAATCTGCTGTTTGCTTTGTCTGCTGTATAAGGAGAGCGTGCCCAGCAGTGAGGGACAAGGTTTTGCTTCTTTTCTGTGACACTGCTGAGGCTATGTGTTGAATGTGCTCTTTGGCTCAGTGTATCACTGTTACAGAAGGCTGAGGACCCGTAAAGGGTCCAGCCAGTAAGTTTAGGAGCACCAGGCATATGACCTGTGAGGAGGGGTTGAGGGGGCTGGGCTTTTAGTCATGCAGAGGAGACCAAGGCAACCTAGAGGCAATCTCTTTACGACCTACATCTACCGAAAGGCACATGCTCTTGTCAGTAGTAAGAGATCAAGAAGGGGCAATGGCCATGAGTTTTAGCTTGGCATGTTCAAATTGGACTACAGAAAAAACTTCACACGGAGTGGTCTGTCACTGGATCAGGTTACAGTTTTAAACTGAACTGATTTGATGTTGACAGTAATTCTGCTTCAAACTGGAGGCTGGAGTAAATGTACTCAAGAAGTTTATTCCAGATAACGCTTTGATTCTGTGAGGATATACTTTCATACCTGGAGTCTTGTGCTTCTTCCCTCGTAGACATTTCACCTCACTTCTGTCTGTGGTCACTTCATGGAAGAGAAGATAGACTGCACAGAAAGTCTTGACTTCCTGCAGTATGTATCTCATTAAGTATAGAAGTTAAAAATCACTGATTCAGAACTCCTTTTCAGAGACTCCTCTCACCGAGTCTGTCAGGGAAATCCTTATAGCTACCTTTATTGAAATTTGTTGGTTTTTTTATCCCTCAGGTTCAACTTGATTGTTCAGTTCTGAACCATGTGGCCTGTCAGTTTATTTACGTTTCTTTCTCACCAGCTTTCAAGTTTTGATTGGTAAGATTGCCATACACCGTATATCCAGTAAGCTGTGTGACTTGTTAGTCCTCTGTACTATGGTCAAGGTAGCAGCAGTGCATCAGAAAAATAAATGTGCATAGTCAAGTTATATCTTTCAAGTCCTGCTGTAAAAGTTAGTATCTTCCTTTCTAAAAATCTGTCTTGGAATAAAGCAAGCATAGGTAGGTTACTTTCTCACTTCATCTTAACAGGTATATGATAAAGTATGAGAGAGAATTCAAACTGAGGAGACACATTTCTGCAAGTTTTCTTGTACTCACTGTTCCGGATGAAGCACATATGAAATGTACCAACACCCTTTACAAAGACACTAATGCTTCGCTTTCATGTCTGAAAATACTTCAGTTGGTACAGGCAAAAGAAGCAAATGTGATCTTGGAATGTATCAGGCTGGTGACTCAGTCATCTTGTGATATGTTAATGTATGCACAATCTCTTCTTCAGACTTATATGCTACTAGTATATAGGATTTCTGGACTATTCCCTTGGTGTATGTGATGTTAAATGATCTTTTCATGTCCTGCTTTGTGCTGTTACATCTTGCGCCTTTTTTTTTTCTCCAAGCCTTGGGGCTGCAGAATTTGTTGTGTGTCCTTTTGCCCTGCCTTTGCTGTTGAATATCCTTTTGAGTTTGTCTGCAGATGTGCAATTGAACTGTGTTAAAAACTAGTCTGTTGGGATCTAATTAATGTACCCCTCCATATTCCTACTTTTTATTTCTCTCTCCCCTTTACTGAATTTTTTATGTATTTCACAATTCTTAATCTATTTTTCACTGTTCAACAAGATTTTGATGTACTGGATCTTTTACTGACGTTCAGCTTATAAACTAATCTAGCAGGTGACAGAAACAGATATAATCTAATGGGTTTTTTCCTTGTACTCTGGTATCCTTTGACTATTGCATTTTGCTTTTAATATATCATGTTGTTTTTATCCTAATTTTCTGGTTAATTTCCATTTCTAATAAGCAAACAGTTTAGAAGATGATGTTTTATTGAGAACCTGCATGTTCATGGCAGCATTTCAAGTCACTATATGTATGAATAATAATTTTCTGTTAATAAGTAAGTAATAAATCCTGCTGTGTTATATGTATAAATCTCTCTCTGGCTTGGTTTGGCAGTGGCATCATATATCTGTATTGCCTGCCAGAAAAATGTGGGAGGAATCATAGTTAATTCAAATTGCAAATAAGATTGTTTAGTCCCACTTAAAGTAGGAAAGATGATGACTTCAGGCTAGGTTTCTGAGTGCGTTATTCAACTAAGCCTTGGAAATGTTCAAGGATGGAAACTGCACAGCTGTTCTGGGCAATTAATTTTTTTATCTTCTATCCAGTCAGAAGGTCTCCTGTTTGTTTGTTTCGTGTGTTGTCTTTTGTTCTCCCACTGTGCTACTGAAGAGCCTGACATGACACCTATGGGAAAGCTATCTAGAAGGTGCTAGATGGCTGCTGTTACAGTCCTTCAAATCCACCTCTACTTCAGGATGGAGAGGCTCTGTTCTCTTGGCTTGTTCTCACAGCCCATGACTACCTTGGTGGCCCTTCACTGAAATGTTTTTTGTTTATCTGTGCCTTTCTTGGTTGAGTGTGGCTGAGGGAGACCAGAGCAGTGACACTAGAGCCAGTATTCCAAAGCAATCTGAGTGCCAAGTTAAGGATAATAGTTGCTTTTCACTGGTGCTCTGTCTGCTGGCCACAGTTAACACAGCTGAGGATGCTCTTGTCCCTCCTTTTTTTCTGCTGGCTCTTGTTCAGCTTCTGTCTGCCAAGACCCCTGGGATTTTGTCAGCAGAGCTGCTCCTTGGCTGGGCAGTGGCAGCCTGTGCAACACAAAGGGCTCTTCCTTCCCATGCAGACAACTGTTACCTGGCTTAATTCCATAGGATTCCTGTTGACTTCCTCCCCTAACCTGTTCCCTCTGAATGGCATCATGTATGTTTACTGGTCTCCCCAGTTCATTATTATCTGCAAACCTAATGCAATAAACTTGTACAGTAAAATGTTTATTGAAGCACTGGGTATGACTTCACATGCACAGGAGATCCCTTTACATGATAGCAGAGCAGTTGGAGCACACAAGTCAGCAGGATAAGCTGACTGACTTTGCACTCTTAGAAAAAGTAGGTATCATTGGCTTAAGCGTGATAAGGCAGAGTGTAAATTCTTAAAGATATCTGAGGATATCTTGATATTGCTGTTTGATGGTCAAACTGCTGATGTGTTATTGTGTAGACTTGAAAATGTACGACTAAATGGGCTTAAATATCTGAAAGAGGCAGATAATTGTTATTGGAAAAGTTGACTTAGTGTGTCAGCAGAGCAGCCAATTTTTTGCAAGTTTTCATTAAGAAATGCATTTGGTCTGCAGAGCTTATACAGTAGGTGGAGATTGTAGTTAGGTAGTTTTCTAATGTATTAACCTGTATATATCTCAGATGAAATAGGAAAAGAAGCTTACTGCTGATTAATACATGCTGTGTCATAATCTGAAAAAATGAGAAAGCATTTCTGTTTACTCTGAATGTGAAATGTTACTTTAGAAGAAATCCCATGTGATGCACATACCAGGAATGTCATGCATGGAGCCGGCTTTGTCTCCTAGCCATTTGGAGAAGTGGCCTGTCTTAACTTAGTTTCTATTAAATTATTTTCCATCCTGAAATCATGCATTATTTCCAGCTATATGCTATGCAGCTGACTAGATAGCAGAAAAAAGTGTCATGTGCTAGGGGGAACACAAAATGTGGTTCTGTGTTGCAGGAAAAAGCTGTTTTGATGGGTTTAAAGTGCTGATGCAACAGTAGCAAGGTCTTGGATGCATTTAGCTTGGAGGTTTGCCTGAGGAAAATGTGAACAAAAGCATCATGTGAAGAGCAGTGATAAGGATCAAGAGTTTTGAGAGCATGACTTGCTTGGAAGAAGTGAATCACGGAATAAGTAGCAGTTGCTTAGCAAGAGGAAACTGAAGGAGGCATTGTTTAAGACATTGCCTTGGTCTGAAAACCTACCTTTGACTAGAAAATGTAGGCTACAAGCATCTTGTAGGTTACTATTAGGGCCTCTTTGTTTCGAATTCCTAAGACATTGAGAGATACCTGAAAATAACATTCCTGTAATTAGCATAAGTATATCTGACTGCAGGATGGGAAGAAGGGTTAATGAGACAGTTGCTGACTGTGAGGTAGTCCCTGCTGTTAGGAGTATCAGGTCACCAGGTCTTACGGAATATAAAGATTTGCTACTTCAGTCTATCTTGTTTCTATATGAATAGATTATAATGATCTCATTGTTATTGAGCAGAACTAATCTAATAAAGATGTAATAACTGTACTTCCTCTGTTTTATCAATTAGGGAGTTGTTCTATGTGCTTCTAAGTAATAATGTATTTGAAGATATTTCAAAGACTCTTTTTCCTACTTTCTTATGATTCATTACCCCATATGTGCTTCATATTTCTTAAGATCCTGTGAAAAACGGTGTCCTAGACAAGAGTTTGACAAAGTTGCTGCCTCTTCCTTTTTTTTTTTAAACACCTGTAAATCCAATGCATAAGTTCTTGATAGAGGGTGTCTATAAGAGGATAAATAATCTTTTTATTGTTTTCTTAACTGTAATAAGCTCATTTATTACTTTTAAACAATTTGCAATAATCACTGACTTTGCTTTTTTTCCAGAGAATACTTGTTTGGTTTATCAATCTATTAATTTCGGAAAAGTGACTGTTGTAACTTCTGTTATATTTAAATGAATAGAGTATCAGCAGACGAGAAACACTGCAAGTTACTTGAGATTTAAGCTTACCATGCAGAAAAATAGAAGGGTAAAGGAAAATGAGTGCCTTTTGCTTTATGCAGAGCTTCAAGATCTTCCTAAGCAGCTCTATGCATGTATCCTAGTTCTTTTTATCAGCTCTTAGTGCCAGAAGACCAAAGGATGTACTAGAAGTACCAGCAAACAACAGATCAAAGGTCTACAATTCAGCTCAGATGGCATACTAAGAAATGAGAAATGTCACTCTTATAACAATTTGAGCTAGTAGTGCCACAAAAATGTTTTCATTTGTCCAAAACTCAGTGGCATGGGGCTATATAGAAGCAGTTAGTAGAAGACCTCCCATAAGTGTTAAATTTTAACTTCAGTTGTCTTCAATTTTCAGTTGAATTATGCCACTGTCTATTACCTATTTTAAGGACAAAGCTGCATCAGTGAAAACTGTATGTTCCTAAAGCATAATGTTCATAACCCTCCTTTTCCTATCATGCATAAATATATTGGAACAAAAAGTCCTTCTCTCTGTTTTTGTTGATGATCATATGTAATCATTCTTATACTACAGCCATTTACTCTTGAGTTTCTGTGCATGTGCATTCAGACTAAAGACTGGTATGGTGTCATTTTGAACACTGCCTTTTGCATCTTTCAAGTTCTAGTCACTTAAACCCTAGGCAGTTGAAATATTTTCTTGTCATTTGCGGATCTGACATGCACTTTTTCACTTCAGTTTCAAGCTGTTGTGGAGGCTGAGTCCTGTGAAAAAAGTAGTTAAGAATTAAAGCATCAACTCTGATTTTATGAAAGGGCTGGTCTTGTTTCTCTCTAAAACAGCACAGCAAAGAGCTCTGATAACCTAGCACCAAAGATCCTCTTGCTAAACAAGTTATTCTTGACTCTTGTGGTTGTTCGTAGTGTGGTCAGTGGCAGCAGATTTTTCTTGTGCCTGTGGTCTGAGAACATCAGCCTTCGGTAGTCTCACTGGCTTGCTATGGGCAGATGAAGTAGTGGTTGTATGTAACCTACCAAGATGAGCTCCTGCGCAACAGAGTAATCAGGAAAATAACATGAAAGCAGGAGACTGGTTCTTGTTGGTTCTGAGGGCTTTTCAGACTACTGCATTCTATGCTGGTAGTTACTTCTGCTTTCATGTGCTTCCTAGAATACTAGAGGCACTGGAATGGCTGAAAGATGCATTTACTTTCCCCTCAAAAATAAATAGCGTGCTCTTTCAGTGAAAGGTAAAGGCTTTGTAGTGTGTCATCAGCGAGGTTGAGTATATCTATACTGCTGTGACCTATTTTCACGGTTGAAATGCATCCTAGTTTTGTTTCCAAGAGGTTAGTTGAAATCAGTGTGCTCTTTATGAACAGTCTGCTCAAGCACTTGGGCTGTGGGCAGAGGTGTGGATTTTGATAACGTAGCCAGCTGGGTAGTCAGCATACACATAGCTTGGCATTGCCTGTCTCCATCTCTTCTTGACTTGGGAGGCGTAAATCATGGTAGATTATGAAACCATTGACTTCTGTATCCACATCATGAGAGGGAGATATCATGGAGGGAAGGAATGAAAGTGGACACTGATGGGAAGGGTAGGATTTACTGTCTTAAGTATATGAGGAGGTGACATTAAAATAACCCTAGCTGCAAGTTATAAGCTGCTGGAAATTTTAGGGTAGAAATTCTGGTGTCTACTTTGCTACAAAGTGCCTTCAACAGGGACCTTCCTTGCCCACCCCTACCCTCTGGCTGCTCTTACTTTCCTGAATTTGCCAGAGTACTCTGAAGTCTCTGAAGATGGTGAAGGGCCTAGAGGGGAAGCCATACAAGGAGTGGCTGAGGTCAGCTGGTCTATTCAGTCTGGAGGAGGCTGACAGGAGATCTTGTAGTGGTCTACAGCTTCCTCTTGAGTGGAGGTAGAGGGACAGGCACTGATCTCTTCTCTCTGACCAGCAACAGGACCTGAGGGAATTGCATGAAGCTGTGTCCAAGGGAGGTTTAGGTTGGATATTAGGAAAAGGCTCTTCACCTGGAGGATGGTTGGGTACTGTAACAGGCTCCCCAGGGAATTGGTCACAACAACAAGCCTAACTGGGTTCAGGAAGTGTGGTGGTTTGGTTTANGGGAATTGGTCACAACAACAAGCCTAACTGGGTTCAGGAAGTGTGGTGGTTTGGTTTAGGCCTTCCTTGGTAGCAAGGTTGTAGCTAAGGAAATATTCCACACCATTCCTTCACTTAATCAGGTGTATATAAAGACAGGAGGAAGATTTCCTCCCTCTTTTTTTTTTTGCTTGCTCTTCCTTGTGTGTGGTGGAGGACATCAGCTCTCTGTGCCAGCCTAGCCCTTATCTCTGTGAGCTGAGGCCTCTTGGAGAAGCTGCTGTCCCAGCTGTACGGAGGTGAAGGACCTGCTTTTCTCTTAAGGGAAGTGTTGGTGAGAATTGATAGTATTAATTCTTATTGAACTTTTCCTGAGTTTACGAGTGTGTGTATTTGTTTTGTTTGGTTTTACCCATTTTTTGTCCCATTTCCCTTTCCGCCTTTTCCCTTTTGGGGGCTTGTTCTGGGATTTGTTCTGTAGATTCATAGTGTTTGATTGTATATAATTGTAATATATGTGAATATATATATATATATACTCTTACTAAAATTGTCTTTTTGGGTACTTTTTTTTTCCTTCTCTCCTGGGGGGGGCGGAATCCGTGTGGCCGGGCCCTGGGCTTGGCAGGGTGCCAACCCAAACCTCCACAGGAAGCATTTGGAGAATGCTTCTGGACACTGTGATTCTTAGGGTTGTCCTGTGCAGCGCCAGGAGTTGGACTCGATGGTCCATGTGGGTCCCTTTCAGTTCAAGATACTCTCTGATGATTCTGTGATTCTAAGTCTAAGATGACAGGTTCTTCTACTGTGAAGAACAAATAATTTTCCATTTTTATTTCTGACATAAGGAATAGAAGTGGTTATTTGTGCAAGACTTTATTCTGCTGTTCAGTTACTGGAGAGGGAAAAGATTATTTATCTTGACCTCTTGTGTGACATCTCTCTGCAAGCTCTTTAGACACTTGAACTAGTAAGAAGAAAAAATAAAAACTTAAATTTGGGTTGAGGGGAAAAACACCCACAAACTACATTGGGCTATATACAAATCAAATATGTGTATATTTGTAGTATGGATCTTTATTTCTATCTAATGGGGGGGAGGGGAGAGGGGAAGAAGATACTTGTTCTGCAGTAGAGGCTCTTCATGTATAGATTAAGGCATGTATGGGGTCCTGGATGAGATCAGTCTGTTTTCATTTGCATCCTTGGACTTTTGCTTACGAGTCTTTGACCCAGACTGCTCTTGAAAGAAGATGCAGGGCTGAAAAACTTGTTTAGGGCTGAAAAACTTGTAACAGCTACAGACAAGCAGCTGTTACAGTTTTTCAGTGGCTTACCGAGGAGGCAGGCACCTGTTGTGTTGCACGGTCAGTTAATGCTTTGGTAACAATGTATTTGGCCTAGATGAAAGAGTGTTGGCTGCTGCTAGGTCTAGTGTATTTTGTTTTTATTCATTACTGAGTTGGTTTCAGCTCCCCTAGAGATGTTTGTAGTGCCTTTTAAAAACTGTGAATATAATCAGAAATGAACTTTTTTGTCAGCTAAGTTTTAAAAAGCTATTAGTAAATAAAGGAAGAAATACCTTTTAATGTATTGAATGAAGATGGAAGTGTACAGAATTAGTGTATGTATTTTTAGAAGTAAGCTTAAAGTCTTGAATGTCATTTGTAGCTACAAAAACTTAGCATAATTAATGCCATCTGTAGGTCAACATTAGATATGGGAGCATTCTACCTCAGGCTTTTTTCAATATATAAAAAAGTTGAATTAGACCAAAGTTCATTTCCTTATAAATATATGAAAAGAATATCAGGGGAGATTATTTATGTTTAATCTGCTTGAGGTCACTTTTGTTGTCCTCTGCAGCCTGTTCTATACAGCAAATGTAAAGTATTTTCTGAGGTGCATTTCTTCTTGTGTGAGTTTTTCCCTTTTTTTTGGTTTTTTTTAAAATATTTTATTTTGTTTTGTATTATTTGGCAGTGCAGAACTTGCTGTATAATTTATGTTGATTCCCCTTCCTTCCCTCCATATCTTGATAGTTTCAGCTATCCATATAGAAATTTGGGAGTGGGTATATGAAATTTGTGCAAATACTTGTCTAGTTTATTTTCCAGTGTTGCAGTCAGAATACTAAAAAAAATAATGCACAAACTATACTGTCAATTTATAATAGATTTCCTTAGTACCTCAGATGAGGCTTGAATAGATTCACAGTAAGTTTTCAGCTCTCAATGTAGCCATGCTAAAGAATTTTTTAAAAATTTATTTTATATGGTTTCTTCTATTGAATTTGACTTGAAATATTTGAGTTAATTATGGTAACAAATTTGAATGTATCGAAATGGGAGTATAACTTATCCCATTGTAGCATGAAAATTTAAGGTCTCATTCACATAAGTATTTTGGACTCCTGAATAGCAGCTATTGAAGATGGAAGCTGTGACTGAGATTTCTGAAGAGATTCATCCAAAAAATGCATGTGTGTATATAAATGGATATGTTAACAACCTCACTTTTCTAGATATGTAAATGCTGTCTGTTGAATCACTTAAGTACACTGGTGCATTGTGATTATCATAAATATGAAGCCAGTTGTATAAAGAAGTAGAGTATGCTGTAGGTATACAGTTTGGCCTGTGAAATAGAGATCATCAAAATACAGTGACCTAAAAAAAAACGCATTTTGTAGTTTGTTATTTATTTAGAATCTTTAGTGTTTATCTAAGAAACACTCATGTGTTTGCTGCAGACAGGATAATTATGAAGTTAAACTCTAATGCTATTTGTTTTATAAAAGCTTTAAGTACTGTGGAGTTATCAAACAGCAACCAAAGGTCTCCAGTGATCAGATCAAACATACAGGAACTCTAGATCATCTCCCTCCTAGATGAAAGCAGACTGGGTGTGATATAGAATCGATTAACCATGCTAAATCCAGAGATGTTGGTTGCCTGATGGGGTCAATCTCCTATCTAGTCTTTTGTCCTTAATTACTTCCTGGATAGCAGCAAGTATTTATGCAGTTAGCTGATTTCCGGTTATCAGTTGTTTGTATTGGTCAAAGTCTTAAAGCATTGCAGAGGAATGAAGTCCCAATTTTAGCATCTGGTGTCTGTTAGAATCAGCAGGAACAAGCTGTGTAACTGGTGAATTAGATGTCTGCCCACGGGTCTGTAGTCAGCAGCCGGTGACAGTACTGGGAGAGGAAAATGAATTTAACACGCACATTGCCTCAATTTTTTTCAGACACTGGCCAGAAGAAGACCTCAGACAAGAAAGATGGGCGGCGAATGTCTTTTCAAAAGCCTAGAGGGACTCTTGAATATTCTGTAAGTCACTGATTTATTGACAGAATGTTATTGTAAAACAAGTGCAGACTAAAGAGTTTAATTACAAAATATAAAAAGACTAATGTGCATTATCTTTAGTTTTAGAATTCTGTGTGTCTGATAGTTTAGTTTAACAGAAATTAAATGAGGGAATTAACTGGTAGTACTTGAGTACTAATGCTATTTTTTCCCTTTAAGAGCCTTTTTTTTTTTTTTTTTTGAAAAATCCCAGCTAATCAATCTATTGACTGGGTCACTTTTAGGTAACTAGTTGGAAACAGTAAATAACAATAGTTATGTAATCATCTGCAAGTTTTCTGCTTTCAGCATTATTAATAAGCTGTTGCTATTAGAAGTAACAGAATTAAGTTTGGAAGGGAAGCTGTATCTTGATACTTCTGATGTTCTCCTAAGAATTTCCATAGATCTATACCTTTTACTGTATAACTCTGTTTCTGCATCAGTATCTGAAAACGGAGCTGTTCTCTCTGTTCTGTTCTTGAAATGACCCTCAAACTGTGCTGCCGTCAGCTTTTCACAGTTGTGGTTACTAGGGGAAACAGAAGTGAGAAGTATCTGTCTTGTATTATATACTGGAAATATAATTAAGCCTATAAATAATGCTTATAGCATTGATGTTAAAATAGGGGAAGTCTGTCACAGTTATCTTTGAATGCTTTTGAAGCTGGACATGATAAATAAAAATGAGAACTTCTTTATATAAGGTCTATACTTGATCTCTTGATGCTCTCTTATTCCAGGAGTAAGAGGTATGGGGGAGGTGGGAGAACTTAAGTCTTAATGTTACATTAAGCCAAGCTGTGATACTGCTTAGCTACTGGGAAAGCTGTGATAGTCATTTGGAGAGAACAGAGCATGTGTGTGTTGGAGCAAGAAGCACTTAATTAGTGCGGCTTATATCAGAATTTGAATATAGTTTTAGCCTATGCTAAAGACTTCCTTGAATCTGAAATTCAAAACAGAAATTTCTGATGCTTAGGTTCCTAGCAGCTGAAGAATGTTAATATCAATATGACTGTTTCTATTACATTAACCCCATTTTGTCTGAAATGATTTGAAAAATGGGTCAGGTGTAGCCCTGTGTTAATGGCATCTATACTCAGTAAATCCCTTAACTTGGCTCTTGCTGCCATGTGCATGCTTTCATTTTGGTATGTAAGATTCCAGGCAACGTTAAAGCAACAAGCTTTCCTTTTTTTGACCTCTTATGTTTGTGTCAAGTTGTCATGTACTTCTGCAGCTTTTTGTATTCCAGTAGGTGGGGTTTTAGATGCAAAAATAGCTTTCTTAATACATGCCGAAGTATGCATCACTTCCTTGTGAGTCAAAAAGATGATTCACAAGAATCAAAGGCCTTTTGTCATTAAACTTAGTCTAGCTTCTAAAGGAGCCTGTTGCGTATATGGAACATGGTGCGTTTCAGCTTTACAGATGCTATATTCTGAAATGTCTTGCTGTACGTTTCGCTCATGAAGCTTGTGAAGTACTTCAGTAGCATTGAGTTTTTGCAGTTTTTGGTTAAATGTTATGCACATAAGTTTTTATAAAATACACAGATCTAACCTTTAGGAACAGTGCTTATGTTCACTCTGAGAGTTCTGGTAACGACTGTGGTAATTTGCTACTGTTGTTACTTATGATTATTCTGTGTGGAAAGATGCACTTGTTTGTTGGGTTTCTGACTTAGTCCTACTGCTACTCAAAGGCTACACACACATGTATTTATATGCCTGCATGTGTTGCTTCTTTGAGAAGTAATAGAAAGATGAAGGCAGAAACCACACTCCACCTCAGCTCCCAGCAATTTTGAAAAGCTAGTAGGTTTTTTTCCTTTCAAAAAATAATAACTTAGTATGTTAATTTTTCCAGTGACTATATAGTTTTGGGAGAGAAGGTCTTACTTGTATTCCTGAAGTTTCGAGTGAGATGGTATTTCACTGATACAAATGATGGGTTTTTATTGTGAAGTAGACTTCACACCAGAATTTTTTTAAAAAAGAAAATAATTACTAAGGGGACAAATAAACAAGAAAATATATTTTCACTTTAAAGCTAAAGCCAAAAAAACAGCTAATGTGTAAGATTTTCATCTAAAGTTCCCAAAATATAAACACTTGAAACTACTGGTTTGTAGGTAGCATCAGAGAGAAGGTATCAACAGAGATGGTGCTAATCGAAAACAGATATGGTAATAATTGAAGGAAGTCCTAAACTGCCTCTAAAAGGTACAGAAAACTGGTTTATTTTTGCTGATATTGCTTAGACAGTGAACATATTTTTTAAAATGATATACTTTCTTTTCTGAATGTTAGCTAACAGATTAGATGCAAATTGATATCGTCATTTCAGAATTCAGTTTGTGCTCCAAGCCAATTGTTTTCCCCGTCAGTACCCAGCTGATGCATGTGAACAGGCTCAAAGGACTAATAGAGCAAATAGTTTAGGTGAATTACTGTTACTATCTAGAACTTTCTTGAGTCCTTTTTGGATTCTGAAAGTAGTATTTTTACATTGCTTAATTGACATAACTTCCTTACCTTAACGTTGCATTGGAAGCCTTTTGTGTTATGTGTACAAACACAACTAGGGACTACCTATAGGTATGACAAGAGACAACTCTAGATAAATACTAGAGCATAAGCAGACAGTGTTGGCCACTGATCATCAGTGATTGTAGCATGTTAGTAGTTTCATGACTTCAAGTAAAGACCTAGAACTGTTCTTCCTTTTAAGAAAGAAAGAATTGTGGTTATTTACAGATAGTTGGTGTTTTGAGATTTTTTCCCCTCAAGTTCAATAGCCTGTACAAAAAAGCACTTTTTGGCTAAAAAGATTTTCAAGTGAGCAATGGAGATGGATCATCTTGTTTACCAGTGTTGGAGGCTCCAATATAAGACATTCCTCCCCCTGGCCCACTTCCTCTCCTTTAATTCTCTGGAGATGGAAGGCTGTGCTCTTCTCCTGAAGTACTGAATAAGTACCTAATAGATAGACTGTGTTGTCCAGGTCATGAAAATAGACCAATACCAACTATTGAAGGTCACAGAAGAGTACAGTAAACCATAGCCTTAAGACTAAGTTTTAATCCAGAGTCCTCAGTGTTGAACTGCCAGTCTCTCTGTGTATTATATTTTCCTGGTTATTTAGTGGTAAGTCTAAGATCTAAAAGCTGAGTTGTGGACTCTTTTTGTTGTAGTTAGAAACCATTAGATATATATGTGTGTACAAAACTGCAGGGACTTCGGAAGTCATCTTGAGTTAAAACAAGAATGAATTTTTGATCCATAACTCAAGGGGTGTGGACTGGGAGTGTTTTTGTGGTGACCATCAAATGGGTGAAAACTTGTTAGACTTTGAACCCACATGAGTATTTGAAGTTTGTTGTAATGACTTGCTGAACCTGTTTATTTTGAGAGTAGTTAAATGGTGAGTATCTGCTAATATCTTTCTACAGTAACTGCGTTTTTTCATTCAGTGATAGCTTATTTAGACAGTGCTAAAGGTTCTCTTCTGGTGCAGCTAGTTTTATTGCCATTGTAAGCCTTTACACGCTGTTTAAACTACTACATACTTAGGAGTTTCTGGTGGTGTGTTATTTCTTGGGGCTTCCCTTTCAAGCCCAGAGAGCATGTTCTTGTCTATCACTTTGCGTGTGCCTTTGTCATAATATTTTAACCAATTTTGGGGAATTTAAGAAATGTACATCATAATAGTGACATTACTTCACCTGTTATATCTTTTACCTAATTATTTTTGAAATTGCCTATGATATTTACGTTTTTTATGTATATTTTCTGTTTTCCTGATGTTACATAAATTAGTCCTATTAACAGTTAGTTAATATAGTCGAAATCTGGTATTTCTAAAGGCTAGACTATAATGTCAGAGTTATGTTGTCTGCTCCCCTTTGTCTTCACCCTTCTTCCTAGTCTTCCCATCTGTTTAATTTTGTTGGTTTATTTTAAGACTCTTAAACTACTGGTTTTGTGTTTTCTGGTTGTTGGACATCTAGTCTTGAAATAAAAGTAGTAATTCTTTCTGCACTCTGATTCGTATGTATTTGATATATAATTTTTAATGTGAGAACGGGTGAGTTCCAAATGAGATGCAATGGCAGCAAAGTTCATTAAAATCAGTAGAGAATTAGGTTTTAAATAAGTTTTAAAAATAAGTATGCCAGCTGTTAATCTGAGGAAATAAAGGCAGTTTGAACCATAGTTAGTGGTGACTGAAGCTCTGCCTGCTGATGTGCACAAGCATACCTGGCATTTTTTCCCTGTCTTCGGTATTGAATTGATTGGGTGAAAAATGGCTGGAAAAGCTGGGTGGCACTTTTTCAATTTGTTATTCTATTCTTTTCCACAGGGTTATGCTTTGAGCTTTTGGCTGTTCAGATTCTATTTATTAAAATACTAGAGAGCCTGAAAATCTATTTCAGGAAGTTTCTATTCATGAATAATGTCTCTCTTTTAAGAAGGTATCTATGCTAGTGTCTGAAGTCCCATGCAAAGTGGAAATTTGCCTGTGTGAACTTCACAGCCAAATGAGAAAAGGAAGCTTATACTTGCCATTGTGTTTATCATGAGTGAGATAAAGCCTTTAATCATCAAGCTATCTCACCAGATGTTTTTATTTCTGAAGGCTGAAAAGAATGAATGCGCTCTTAAAGGGCTTAAGCTTTGTGGTTTTAATGCTTTTAATTTCTTTTATCATCTAAGGTGGAAACAAAATTTTAGACTCTCATTAAGTGATACATACAGAATATCTACCTAGCAGCTGACTATTGTCCTTCAACATTTATGTGAGAGCAAGCTTAGGCAAAACTTGAATCTCACTTTACAGTTTGTTTTAGAAAATCTTCTGTATTAAGTAGGTCTTCTGATGGGAAGACTACTGTTTTTTGATTTGGTAGTTAGTTTTATTACTGTCTGTGGAGCACATAGTACCTATCTGGTCTAGTTACAGTCCTGTTTTGGTTTCTGCTTTAGTACCAGTTAAACATGACATGTGAGGATATTCTTATTTTCTTCATGTCTATGTGATCATACAGTCCTGAATGACTAAGAGGTACTACAATATAGTCTTTCATACTGGAAGTACTGGTAGAGAGATGTTTGTTGCTTTGTTTAGCTTATTGACTACCTATATAAAGAATTCTCAGAATTAGGAACTTATCTTGAAAAAGCTAATTGCCTTTTCTTTGGCAATGCTTATCTCTTCTTTAGTGAATCTAGGTTGAAAAGTTCACCTTTACAAAATGATATGGAAAGGAATTCTCTAAATCTTTGCTTACAATTAGCAACACAAATGTAGCTTAGCTTATATAGCTGCATCTTGTCGGAACAGATAAGATTTCTTTTAGTACAGTGTTTATGAAGTTCTGTGCTGTTATGCAGTAAACTTGGTTATATGTTCACTTGTTGTATCTCCATTGTTCTTAAAACTATTAATTCTTTATTTTGAAATACTCTCTGAATAAAACTTTTTCTTTTTACTTTCTTCCGGTGGCTCATATTGAATACATTTGGGAGATGAAGGTGAAAATACAAGCTTGAAAAAATCCTTTCCTTACTTGGGAATCACCTACTCAAAATGCTTTTGCTCCATCTACTGTCATACTAGTTGACCTGTTTTGCTTCAGCATTTTTTGCATTTTCTCAGTGATGGCTTTTACTTCCAAGTCGCTGTCTAACAAGCTTATTTCAATAGTAGGAGAGTGTGGTCATGTCTGTAGAGA
The DNA here is from genome assembly GCA_013396655.1 of Campylorhamphus procurvoides. Taxonomy (NCBI): domain Eukaryota; kingdom Metazoa; phylum Chordata; class Aves; order Passeriformes; family Dendrocolaptidae; genus Campylorhamphus; species Campylorhamphus procurvoides. The sequence continues at coordinate 159,865 of WBMV01001750.1, read as the reverse complement.
TTGCTTCAGCTCTTCTGTAGGTGAAGAATGGAGGAGCTGGAGGGGGAATGAAAGGTTCTGTGAACCCAGTCAGTTGCATATTGGTTCGGGGTACCCAGCAGTGAATTTATAGACCAGAAGTCTTGGTGCAGTAGCTGAGCCTACAGCAAAAAGTGTGTGACAATTCTGGCCACCTGGAAGCATAGTGGGAAGTGTCTTTATATGGAATTGAATAGACTAATATTTAGGGAGTAGGTATGTTTTTGGGATGGCTTTGTTATTTTGTGAGGGAGGGGGTTTTGGGCGGGAGGCAGCCATGAGATATGAACACTTAAATGGTCATCAAAATCTTGGTAAACCTACACATAACATTTGTAAGCTGCCATTTGAACTAACTGCTTACAGGTTTGTTTTTGTTTTTTCCCCAATTGATACAGGTGGAACCAAGAGATACTTTAAACAGTATTGCCTTGAAATTTGATACAACACCCAATGAACTGGTTCAATTAAATAAGCTTTTCTCCAGAGCAGTCGTTCCTGGACAGGTACTATTACACTGTATATTTTACTTATCAAACAAAGACCTCTTTCCCTATATTTCTCATGTCTACCAGAGAAAGTGTTAAAGTATTTCTCTTACTGGTTTTCCTATTGGCTTTGTAAAAGAGTCTTCCTTTTTCTCTAATTTGTGAATTCCTTGTACCTATTAAATAACTGCCTAAAAATGGAACATGTAATGAAGCTACCTGTCTCATTTAAATAAGATCAGCGAACCTTTAAAACTAGATATACTTAATTGGGTACTAACACTTGTATACAAACTAAATTGTTGCTTTGCAAATATAGTAGGCTTTTCACCAGCTCTTGCTCAGGAGACATGTTCAGGGTACAGCTTATAAACAAGGTTCCATAGCTGCATATTACTGCCTGCTATTCTATTTTAATAAATTGAATAATATTTCTATTCCACTCTGAAAACTTGCTGTCTTTACTGGCAGTATATGAATTATCACTCACTTATTACAGATTGCTATTTCTTTTTTTTTTTTTTTTCCTGTTTCTGCCTTTACTTTTCATTTCTTCTTGAAAGCTGGGCCTGGAAACATGTGATAGGTCAGCTATGGAATTAACCATTGGCCATTTGTTATTAGCAAATATTTGTTTGACAAAATCCTGTGTTTATTTCTGATTGCTAGAGAACTTTGTCTAGGTACCTTGAATACTTACCATGGCTGAAATAATGGACAGTTTTATCATGTGTTTCTGGCATGCTGAATACTTTTAATGCTTTCTATCTGAACTTTTTCCTCAATTATTATGACCAAAAATAAAAATTATATCAAGATAGCATTTAAAAACTTGAAAAGCTAAAATTAAGAAGTTCTTTGGATGGTATTATTTATTCCCTCAACTCATAATTCAGTTAAAAATAATGGGAGCTGGAATGGTTTTGTGTAGCTTATTTTGAGAAAGCATAGCAAATATACCTGAATTGGTGGGAAAACTAAAGTGAATCTGAAAGCATATCTAATGTCTAACTGCATTATATCTTCTTTATAGATTTTGTATGTTCCTGACCCAGACTACATTTCTAGTGTGGACAGCTCCCCCTCTCTAAGTCCTATAAGTCCCCTATCACCTACATCTTCCGAAGCAGAGCTTGACAAGGCTACAGTAAATGTAGGTATACTTGTTATACTTGAAATTAATTTTCCCTTACAAGATAAATGTTACAGATGCTATGCTTTCTTCTTAAACTATCCATTTGTTTTGGGGAGAAAATACTTGACAACACTTCAAGTTAAAAGTAAAATAGTACCTTTTTAAAAGTAAATAAAACCTTTTAATCTTTGTAAATTACAGTTTTCTATGTGAAAACTGATTTGAAGGCAAGTTGGTTGTAGCAAAATACTGTCCTTGCACACTGAAATCTTAATGAGTTTCTGTTGCATTTCTGCATTTTTTTATATTTCCAAACTAGTTAAACACTTGTCTCTAATCCTGTTGATAGTTTTTGTAGAAACAGTGTATTGACAAGAATGCTCGAGTTCCCCCTGCTCACTGTAGAGGGGTATGAGAGGGTTTGCTAATTTCGTTTAGCAAAATGAAGTAAAAACCCCCAAAAAGTGAAGAGCTGATACAATGTTGAGTACAGCTGACTTCTGCTTAGTAGTTCTACCTTTGTAGACTTTTAAAATACTGAACTTGTTTAGCCATCTAAGCTGTCCTGTAATTCAGCTCAAATGTAGAGTTTTGGGTAGTAGGTAGCTTTGTAGAAGCGTGTCTTTCCAGTAACACTGGTTTGCTGTCAACAGAATTCCACGGGAAGCACTCCAGCCAGGAAGGTGTGATATCAGAGCATGAGCTTTTCTGCAATTCATGCAATTATGACCTTATTCAGATATTTCTTAATACGTCACTGCTATTCCTTTTCCAGTTATTATCTTTCTCTTAAATAGCAAATTTTCTTGATAGCACATTTTGATAGTGCTCTGTCAAACTGTCAAATGTGTACTTCAGGGTCCTCAAAGTGTAGGAAGGTTTGAAATTTTAAGCATTTGCTTATGTGCTTGCATGGCTTGGTCCACACCAGTTTAAATATAAAGATTTTTCTTTGTTGCTGAATAGGTTTTCAAGTTGCATTGCAAAGGCTGTGACGAGCCTTCTACTGACAATTACTGTTTGGGTTTGCTTTTGTACTTTTGCTCTGACCTAGTATGCCTTTTCTCATAAGATACCTGCTGTCATTTGTGCTGAATAGTTTCTTTTGTTTTATGGCAAGCTGGATGTGTAGCACAGTAAGTAGACTAGTCTGCAAGAATACATTCTTGTATCATATATTTTGTATCTGTCAGTCTCAAAATTGCTGTAAATGCTAAGATACACCTGCTTTATAGCACATGTTGTGAGATGTTACTAGAGAGAAAAGTACTAGTTTTACTACTAGAAATCAGCTTTTTCTACAGTGCACCAAATTCTACACCTTATTCTTGCTTTTGTCAATATTTATGTGCTCATTAGCAAATTGTAGATAAGGAGGCTTAATAACATAACCATACCTGTAATTTATTGGCAACTTTTTTGACTGTATGCATATAGCAGAGATGAAAGTTTAAAAGAAACAAAGTAGATAACGATACTTAAGTTAAACACCTCTTCTGCAAAAGTTGCTTATTGTCCAGTGGCAGCAACAATTTGAGTGTTAAATTTTATTAAACTGAACTTTACTGTTGCAGAACTATCTTGTGCATCTTGTTACGTGTTGTGAATTGTTACAAGCAATAAATGCTTCAGGGAAAGTCAAATGAGCAATGCGGCAATATACAAGAAAGTGTGTATGTTCTTTCTGAAACCATTCAAACTACATGTAAGGAAGGAGGAAATATTTGTCAAAAGAAATAAAAAGCCAGAAATCACTTGCACTTGTCAGTGTGGCCTCTCTATGTTTGGTTTTGTTTTTCGGACAGTCTCTCCAGCAACACAAAAGTCACTCAAATTCTGTGTGAGCAGTTAAGGCTGGAGGGCTTTGTTCTTCATCACAGCACCTGTTTTCTGTGTTTTTCTTTTCTCTCTTTGCTGATTGCTTATCATTATGTCTGAGAGAAATTCTAGCATACATTCTGTAGTGCTCTCTTGATGTCTGTCTTCTTTGTCTCTCCTTCAATTTTGACTCCAGATTTGCGGCTTAAATTGAAGTACCTTTTGAGGTAAAGAGAATATGTTCCTCTATCTGTATAACATAAAGGAGCTTTCTCTGTGCTCTGGTTCTTGAAATCGCTGAGTTTTTGGTAGATATTTAATAATGTGATTAAGAAATATCTGAACCCCTGTTGAGTGAAAAATAGGCTGTGATATACTCTGTTGTTTTGTTTCTGTTTTCATAAACATTGGAGTAGCTTAATGCAACCAAATGACTAAGTACAAACCAGCATGTGGCTGATGTAACCTGCAGAACCCGGTTAAGAGTTGGGAGTTTTTTGGTGGGTTTTTTGGGTTTGTTTTTTGTTGTTGTTTTTTTTAATGTTGCTACACAAGCTAATATTTCAGTGTGTATCTCACTGAGTTTATTACTGTCACTGTGTACGACCTCAGATTTTTAAGTCTTTCTTATGCTGCTGGGTTTTTGAAGAATTTCTTCATCCAACAGTCTGATGCACATATTTGAGAAGATCCAATGTGCTTTGTTACCTATAAAGCTTAAAATCCACTTCAAAATAATATGTAGTGACAAGGGCATCATCATTAAATTGGGAAGTCTACCACCAGTACTATTCCTGCTTGTTTGTCATGTGGCAACAAGATGAGAAATAGCTGGCTTAGTCACAGTGGTCTTGGAGATCAGCTGAGGACTCTCACAGCCACTTGCTAAGTTGCATGTCTCAAATGTGGCCACAGTTTTTAGTAGGATGGTGTATGTAGAAGCAGAACTCATCTCCAGGAGATTTGCTTCTTAATTATACCTTCATTAACTTCTTCAGCAAAATTCAGTTCAGTGTTCTACAGCTTGTTTTGGTTTTTTGTTTGCTTTCTAATGAAAGTTGAAAGATGCAGGTGAAGCATAAAGTAGTGCCAGAGAACTGAAAACAAGTGTGCATCATGTTCCTGTATATGATTAAAGGCATTTAGCTGTAGTACTAGTTTATAGACCTTTACAGGAAAGCAGACAACCAAAGGGAACATAGAAATCCATGTGTTTTTTTTTTAATAGTAATATTAATAACTAAAAATAGTTAATATTTTTACTATAGTTACTACAGTTACTTTAATAACTGTGTAAAATGAAAGTCTTTAAATGTGGGTGAAACTCTAGAACAGGTTTGTTGTGCCTATAAAACAGTCTTTGGTGCAGTCTGTCAACTATATGTGTACCTTTTATTGGAAAATATTTTTTTTTGTCTTGTTCCTCGTGGGGTTTCATGTTCAATACTTAGTCAGATATACTGGTAGGCAGCAAGATAGAGAAGTTTTCTTATCTTCCCAGGGAGACTGTGAAAGAAATCCTCTGAAAGGTACATCCAGGAATGACAAAGATGGCTGGAAACAGAGTGGATGTACCAAGATGTGTATCATGCCTTAAAAAATGATTGCTTTCTGTGATGAGATGACAGGCTCAGCAGGTGAGGGAAGGGCAGTACTTGTTTCTTACTCTGACTTGTAGCCAGGCCTATGACACTGTCCCAAAGCAGCCTTGTTAAAATACTGGGGAAATGTGAACTGAATGTTTGGAATAAAAGATGATTCAGAAAATTTGCCAGGATCTTTGTGTTTAAACTTATTCAACATGTGTGTAAGATTGTTTATTTTTCTACAGAATCATAGAATGTCTTGTGTTGGAAAGGACCTTACAGATCATGTAGCTCCAACTCGCCTGCCATGGGCAAGGACTCCTTCCACTAGACCAGGTTACACAGAGCTGCATCCATCCTGGTCTTGGGCACAATTTTCTGTGGTGGTCATTTTCAAATCCTTGAAGGTTCCTGTTGGGGCGATGCTGTTCAAAAATTAGGGAAAGTGGTCAGTACAGTGGAGGGAATGGCAAGGACTGCTCATCAGAGACATCAAGAGTCTAGAGAGATGAAGTAACAGAAACCTCATGAAGTTCAAGAACAACTAAGACCTGCCTGGGACAGAAAAGAGGCCCATGTAACAGTACAAGGTGAGGGTTGGCTAGCCACGCAGCAGTTTTGCAGAGAAAGACTGAGGGACAAGAAGAAATTGAGACCAGTGTCCTGGTGGAGATGGTGAGCAATGTCTACTTGTGATGGTCTGATCGCATGACAGGTGGCAAGTGTAAGAGCAATACCAAGAGGTTAAGGCAAGCTGGGTTTGTGAAGCTGTGTTTGTAGTGTTGCGTCCACTTCTGGCACCTTCAGTACAAGACAAAGATTGACATGCTGGAGTGAGTCCACTGGCAGGCCATTAAGATGATTAGTGAATGGAAATGTACAAGACACAAGGACTGGTTGATACCTGGGACTCTTTGTTTGGGCTTTTTGGAGGATCTTTTGCTGAAGAAGAAAATACTGATGGAAAATGGGATTTCTGTGTTGCACTACCTAGAAGACAGGTCAGAGTGAGAAGAACAGTGAAGGCTGAAGGTCTTCAGAAGCTTGTAGTGAAATTATGGACAACAACAGCTGCAAATTGCTGCACAAGGGGTCCTGGTTAAATAACAGGAGAATATTTTCACAATGAGGATGACTAAACACTGGAGCAGGTTTCTTAGAAATGCTGTGGAATCTCCAGCCTTAAAATCAACTGCAAAGGCCATGAGCAGCATGATCTGTTGTAGGTTTATGCCTGCTTTGAGCACAGGGCTAGACTAGCTGACCTTGCAACTTAAAGCAGTGTTTAATATGGAAGGATTACAGTAGTCCTTTAATAGGACTTCTGTTAAAGTTGGAAAAGAATCCTTTCTGTTAACTTCTGTTCAAATTTTGCATGTGGCAGAATATCTCCTTACGTGTTTTGGTCATTATTTTTTTGTTTCTTCCTAGGTGATTCTGATTATCTTTGCTCAAGTGTATTTTTTATCAGGGTCTGGGTGAACTGTGCTTCTTTACCTATAGACACTGTCAGATCAAAGCAGTACTTTAAGCTGGAGTGGATTTGGAACCCTATTTTTACATTTGTTTTCACATCAAAGAAAAAGGATTGCACAACAAAAAAATCTCTAAAAGTTAGTATTTAAAAAGACAAGTTATTAAGTTCTGTTTTGGCATTCTGTATTTCCTTTTAGGATCCAGATGGAGTCCAACAGGAAGAGTCAGCTGCTTCACCAGCACATGCGTGTGTTCGTCCTACAAGAGTGGTATCATCTACTTCCGAAGAGGAGGAAGCATTTACAGAGAAATTTCTAAAAATTAATTGCAAGTACATCACTCATGGCAAGGTACTGAAACCTTCAGGTGTTACTATGTTAACAATAAAGCATATTTAAATCATAAACAATGCAGTAAAATTTAGTCACAGATGGGTAGATGGATCAGTTTGTGCATGTATATGTCTAAAAATATTTTTTTTTTTTACTCACTGTTTTCTTTGGATTCCCCAGGCCACTTGTTTAGGAACATGATGCAAGCAGTTGATAGGTGACAAACTTCTCTGATGCCATATTGTTAGGTAATTCTTTTGTGTTGAGGGCATGAGATCTGTCTGTTCCTTATGTTGGTATCTCTAATAAGTAATTTTCTTTATATACAATGGAGAAGAATATGCCTTATGCTATAGGGAAATACGTAATTGTGTGGCTTTTCTTCCATTTTTTTCTTTTAAAGCAGAACAGGGTGAGCGGAACAAACCTGATTCTGTAAACAAGCAATTCTGTATTGTTCTCTGTTGAGTAGGGTATGGTAGAAATCTTTTTTCTTTTTTTTCCTTTGAAGCAGTAGTTACAGTTCTCTCAGTAGTGCCATTACACAAATGCCTCCAAATAAGTAACACTTTAATTCTCCATTCAGCTCATAGGTGCATGAGTCTTGCACAGACTTTTAGAAACTGTGTAAAGACTTAACCTCAGAACACTTTAGAATAAAACAAAGTGTATTGCTTTCCTGCCTCACGGAGAAATTACAATTAGATGCTCTTTATAAAAAAATCATATAGTACTTCCTCCTTTGCTTGAAGTCTGGATGTGAATATAGAAATAATGCTGATTCTGTGTTGTTCAGCAATAGGTTTTCAGATAAGCTGCTGATAAACAGTTTAATAAGAGTCTCCTAAAACAGTTTGTTTTGTTTTGGTTTTTTTTGCTGATAGAAAGGGTTGCCAATCTTTGTGTCTAGGCTTGAAGCCTTTGACAATGTGTGTATTGACAAAACCTGTGTGTTACAAATTGGAGGCAAGTACTGGAACAGCTTTGTTCGTTACTTTGTTCTACTTTGCAGTTAGTTTTCTTCATTCCATTCATTCTGTCTACAGGTGATGTCTTTCAGGTTGATCCTAGATACATCTTTACTCATCGGTTTTAACTGCTATGATGCAGAGGAATTGAGGCCTATGAGCCTTTGTTAGAAATTGGCTGTGCTGGAAAAGTTACAATCTAGGATTAAAATTTACAATCTTTTGTTTGCATGCTGTAGTTCCTCAATAGAATGTTACAAGGCACATTAACAGCATCTGACTTTGACTCACATCTTTACAGCCTATTTTCTAAGAGCTTCAGGGAGAATTCTTTTTTTATACAGTTGTATAATCCATTGCATTATCAGTCCATACTTGAGGTAGGTGGGAGAGAAATGCGTGCTAACTTGCTCAGATTTGAGTGCCATGTTTTGTAAGTTTGGCGTGTAATTCAGCCTTTTTGTCACATGCGGTAGGAATGTCCTCTGAGTGTTGTCCCATCTTCTCCTTGTTAAGTTTTTTGATGATGCAGGATGATAAATTTTCAGCAGTTTTCTAGAGAAAGCTTAAAAGATCTCTGCTTCCCAGTCTGGAAGTGATTTCGAAACTCATAGTTAACTGTTTCATAGGGCTTCACTTGCAAGTCTCATCATCACTGTGACTGCTGCTTGTAAACTGAAATGTAATGAAAGCCTATTTTTCAGTGCATCTAGTTATACTAAAGGGCTTTCATTAAGGTAAGACTGTCTCATTTCTCACTTTGTAAGACTACTTATTCTTTATGTGTTTGGAGTCTGTTTTAGTTACACTGTGACTTTGTGGACAAACAGCAATGAATTCTCTGAGATGCAGTGGCTGGTACCTGGAAATGTTCGCTGTGTTCACGGCACTTGCTCCCTGCTCTCTGGTTATGGCTACTGTTAGAGGCAGGGTGTCTTTAACATGACAGGGTCATGTGAATATGCCACATTCTGTTCAGAAACTAAATCACTATAACCAGTATGCTGCAGTCACACCTTAACTCACCGTTTACTGCACTCTTAGAGCTCCACTGTTTGCTTTTTCTGTAGAAAAGTGTGCTGCACTGTTCCTTGGAGGCACAAGAAGGTATCTTAAACATTCTGCTTGATTGAAACTGAAACTAGTAGAGGAGGTGTGGGTACTTGGTTTTTTCTTACGTTTGCTAGTTTACCTGAATGGTTTCAAAAAGTAGTAGGTAAAGGAAAATTACTAAGGCTTGAGAAACCACCAACCTGAAAATTAGAGCACGGAAAGCACAAGCGCATTAAGTGAAAAGGAGGACTCCGACAAGGTTCAAAACTTTTACAAGAAACTAAGACTAAAATAAAATTGCTATCTTTATGATAAAAACTTTGTACATCAGGAATTACAGTTTTGATTCAACCATGTGTATTCAAGAATGTAACGGAACTATTTCAAGAACTCTTTGAAAAGTTCTTACCAGGAGTCTTCTTAAAAGTGTGTTTTATTAAACTGCCTAATCTTTGTGTGATAGTTTGGCTCGAATGTTCCCTTTATAATGATTGTTCAGATTTCTGTCTTGGGTATTGTATAGGATTTAGAACTCCCATTTCATTTCATTAATGAAAGAGCTCAGATATAGAAGTGTTGCTGCTTTCTGCTTTTCTTAATTATGTGCTGAATTTCCAGAAATAATATTTATTTAAAGAGAAGCAGTTGCTCTTCTAAGTGGACTCACTGACTTTTGCAGTCACATTAAATTTGTTTTCTAGACTACAGTGAATATAACAAAATTTTGACTTCTCTTGATAGTCTGTGTCTTGGAGGTCCTTTTTGCACCTTGAAAGTCTATTTCCTCAATACAGGTTTGGGAAAGAAATGCGAGTGATAGTGGGGGGTTTTTTCAGTATCTTAAACAGCTTGGAATTAGGTAAATAATGAATTAGGTAAATGAAGTATTTAGCTTGGACTCTAAAAGATAAATATAAAACCTGACTGGGCACTGAATGACTGAAAGGAATCAACCCTAGATGCTTGAGCTGCTTTTGAGACTGTTTTCATTTTTCCATACTAAGGATATCCTCTGTCATTGTTGTAGACTTTAAAAGTATTTTTGGGGGTGTTTCTATAACTTGCACTTTTCTTTTTACTGTATGGCATCTTCATTTTTTCTACTGTGAAGGTCATCAACTGTCACCTGGGAACAAATTTCTGGAGCTGGGAAGGATTGTAGCAATATTTCATGCTGCCCTGATAATGCCATCTTGAAACAAAACTGAAAACAAACAACCCCTCCAATGCACAATGTTTGTAATCACTGTGAATGTTTTATCAGTAAGCTGAATATTTATTTCCTAAAAAGTTTCAGCATCACATGAAGTGACTCTTTTCCAATTCTTGTACAAAAGTCTTGAATGTCCAAATTTGTAAAGTCTTTAGGATTCAAAGTCTGTACCTGAAGAATCCCTGTCATTCTACTTAAAGCTAGATTTTTTCTAGTTCATGTTTTTAGCTCAAACTCTACTGTTCTAACAGTTAAATGAATTTCTGTAGCAGGCAACTCGTGTTGGTGTTTGCATGTGTTTCTAACACTTTTTTTTTTTCTAAAGAGTTCAACATATTGTAAATTGGCTTTGTTGTTACATCTGTATTGTATAATGCTACTGTTCATGACTGTCAATGTTAAAAATTTTTATACTCAGTTTAGAATCTGCTTATATTTATGTACTGCATCAGAATCATTGTGATTAAATCCATCTGAAGTTGCATCTTTAAAAATCTTTAGTGTTTTTTATCCATTTTATTCTGTAAACATTTTTCTGATCAGTCAGGAGGTCCATTAACTTAGAATGATTTGTGTTGGCTACTCCGTTACTTTTGTGTAAAGAAAATTAAGATAAATGACAATTTTTGAAAGTCTCTGTTCTCTAATTAAATAGCAGGAAGTGAGAAGAGTTAAGAGTCAAGTTTTAGACAATGCTTGAGATTGCTCACAAACCTACAAATTTAGCCCTGTGGTTATCCAGGAAGGATGTCTCCTTACCTCGGAGATGCTGCTTAGAGTATTTATTAGGGTGCAGTGGTTTCTCTTATTTGGCAAAACTTTTCTTTGGGGAAAAGTAGGTGGCATTAATTTGATTCCTCAGAAAAAGTTGCATTTCTACATGACTGCAAAACACCAGAAACTGTATCAGGTTGCTTAAATATAAATAAAAATATGCTTTAAAAAATAGAACATGCCTTTTTCCTGCCAAAAAAAGAAAAACCCAAACAAAAAAGCCCTACAAAAATGGAGAATAGCTGAAATATGAAGGAGAGAAATTACCACTTCTTTTTCCTTCTCATTTTAGGGTACGGTCAATGGTGTGCTGCTAGTGACTCCAAATAATATAATGTTTGATCCTCATAAAATGGATCCTCTGGTCCAAGAGAACGGCTGTGAAGAGTATGGCATCATGTGTCCAATGGAAGAAGTGATGTCAGCTGCTCTGTATAAGGAAATTGTGGACAGCAAAATTAAGGATTCATTAAGCATGTAAGATAGAATAGCATTTGTAAAGCTTTGAGTAAATCTGAACTGCAGCCATATGTTAACCGTACAAAACTAGCAAACCAGCATTTTCCTTCTTTTCCTTGTTAAATAAAAACATCGAAGATTAGCTTGGAAAGACCCTATAGAAAACTTGCTTTACTTGAAGTTCTCTCATTCTATGATACAGAATAAATCCTCTTCTATATACATGTATTGTAGTTTCATCCAACAGTCTCTTCTAAAGATCATTGTATAGCAAGAGGTGCCACACCACTTCCTCTGCCCTGTCCCCACTGTGGAAACAGTAACAGATGTGTTTGATTCTTCAATAATTTAAAAACTGGTGTATGAAACAGAAAAGTGAAACTTGAAAAATGTCTTAGGTGTAAAACCTTCATGTTTACCATTTTTCACTTGCTTCTCAAATTCTTGTTGCTCAGATGGCTGTAAAACTTGTTTTCTAAGATTTGTGTATGTTTTCATGGAACTAGGAGTATATTTTTTTCCCTTTCTGGCTAGGGGGTGGACTGCATATTCACCTTTAGGGGTGTAGCCTTGTTTGGGGTAAACAGTACATTTGCATCAGTGAGCTTTAGTCTGGCAGGCATTTACAACCAACTTTAAACACCATTATTAAAAATCTTTGTTCTGTGTTGTCTGTTGCCTTATTTTTTTACTGTTCTCGGAAGTAGGATAAATTCTGTCTTTAAAATCCCAAGTGGTTTAAAATAAGGAAAATCTCGTCCCGCTTACCTGTTGCAGCCCACCAAGAACAAACATTTGCAGACTGCCTTGACTACCTACCTGTAACCAAGGTAGAGTTGTCTAGATGTATGAGAGTGTAAACCTGTTTTCCTGATGTGTAAATCTTAAAAAATGCGGCTATTTTAAGTAAGGTTCAAAGATACTCAGAGCTCTGAAAAATACCCTTTTGCAGTTCTTACAGGTATTGCATTAAGCACATCTTAAATAGCCTAAGCTCATGTTGCTCAATAATCTTACTACTTCTGGGTGTCCAGATACTTAAGTTGCCTCATACCATTTTTAAGCTCAGTTTTGGCATAAATCTGGTAGTGTACTGGTATCTTGGCTGCCTGAAGTCATGTGTCTCTTCAAAGAACAACTGAAGTACGTATTGCTACAGTAGTACTTTGGGGCTTTAGGTATAGAATGATGATGCCTTCAGCATGATTGCTTTAAGTTTATTTTCTAGACTGAGTTTTAAAAAGTTGCTCACAGTTCTTACTTCAGTCGATATACAGTGGAAGGAAAAAGATAATGAAAATTAGGCTAAAAAGAGTAACCTATCTGTCTGGATCATAATATAGCAGTTACAAAACAAGTGGGGTTATTTCTAGCATATTTAGCTTGTTAATGACTTACAAATCATACCTTTTGTTTTTGTGCTCTTGTAGCACATGTTTTCTGTTTTGTTTATAGTATGAATACATATGAAATGAAAACATGTCAGTTAATAAAAGGTCACACTGTGTGTTCAGAGCCATGTATATCCAATTTGATTTATATTTCTTGTCAACTTTGTAAAATGTTAGATGGAATACTAACTTCTAGCATTTTCTTCAGTCCCAACACTTTTGTACCTTAGTTTCATAAAAATTTGAGGCATATGTTTAAATTTTGGGGAAAAATAAAAATCAAATTTCTTAAGTCTGTAAACACAGAAGTTCCAACAGCTGCAGCTAGATCTGACAAGTCCTGCGTGTCTTGAGGTATTTAAGACTTAAGTCATGTCTTTTCACTGTTTTTTTTTCATAAATATTCCACTGTTACAATTAACTCTCTTCTCTACCGATTTTGCCAACTGTCAAACCCCCTTAAACTTGGGGAAACAATCTTAGTATTCAGATTATTGATATGGGAAATGATCATGAACTTGATGGATTCTTCTAGTTCTTAAAACTGCAATTTCATTTTATATGATTTTCCATATCTAAGCCACAGTCTATGCTGAAACAGGACAAAAAAAGTGTATCTGTTTTAGAGTTTTCATGAACCTTAGATTGTGTTTGTGTGAGAGCACCCATTACCAGCATAATCCTGAAAAAATTGAGCAAATGGCCCAGTCTAATAGGCAATAAGTTCTAAAGTCTAACCTACATGCTTTGTAAGCAAGATTACTCCATCAGCAGAAGCTTAGTATCAGTTCCATCGCAGCACTTAGATAAGAGGGTGCATATGCTTTGCAAGAACATCCTGAATTTCATTAATATGACCTAACTGAATAAAGTTTTGCAGAACTGTGGAGTGAATATATTATCCTTCAAGATAGGAGATTAATGTACAAGCTTCTTAAAAGCATTTAATGCTAGGTAATGGAAGAGATGATATACTTGTGATAGCAAGGAAATTGACATTGACAACTCTAGTCAAGACTTGTGTTTAAACATGAGAATTTTTTATGAAGGTTGTGTATTACTCAGGGGTTTTTTGACAATGAGGGGGAAAAGCTTGAGTTCCATAGATATAGTTGAGCATGTTCACAGTACCTTTCTAGTTGTCCTCTGCTAAAACTGATAGAATTTCTGATTAGCTTATATTGAAAGGCAGGTTTAAGTAGAGACTGTTTGCTATAGCGAAAATAAGTTTTTATGTTTGCTTTTTGATTATGCCATTTATCAACATCTTCAGTTGTACCAAGTAGTTTGGGGTTTATTTTGCCAAGTAGTGGTATCCTCAAGGTCACGTACCTGCTAAAGACACTAATCACTGTTCAGATATTTCTTGGGGCCAGAATAGGAACATCTATGTTGCTGGTTCCTGCTGTTCTGCATTGTCTGGCTTAGATAGCTAAGGTTAGATCAGATGATTTCTGCCATTCGCTTCTTACCTGTGAGCTAGGTGACAACTTCCTCATAGGGTGGGACAGATCTATACAATAGTACTGGTCTTTTTGGTAGACAAAACTTAAAAGATTTTGGGTGATTTTTGCCTTTAGAGATTATGGTTTTTGTTGGGTTTACTTTGGCTTTTATTGTATTTTTACACTTTTAAGGTCTCAAACAATCTGGTTTCATAGGAGAGCTTCTCCTTGTGGAAGTAATGTCATGAACTTGGCAAGTCCTGTGTCATGCTGGCAAAAGGTTTGCCATGATTACTGTTACAGTGTTGTAGCTGATGCTTGTTTATTACTAATGCTCTGGATTAAGTTGTGTTTTGGAGTTAAATTTTATTTAAGCTCTTAAAAGAACAAAGAAGTAAGCTTGATATAAAAGGTAACTTATAACAACATTCTTTTCTGCCCAACAGAGATGTAGAACAGTTGTCAGTAAGAGAACTTTGCCATTCCAAGAAAGCTGCAAAGAGCAATACAGATGAAATGGATTCCAGGATTCGGGATACAGGCAATGACAGTGCTAGTACTGCCCCAAGGAGCACAGAGGAGTCTCTTTCAGAAGACGTATTCACAGAATCAGAACTCTCTCCAATACGAGAGGAACTTGTTTCCTCAGATGAGCTTCGACAAGATAAATCTTCTGGAGCATCATCAGAATCTGTCCAAACGATAAACCAGACTAGTGCTGAATGTTTAACAGTCATTTCAGACTCAAATGAAGCTGCCAATGACTTAAAGCCCAGTGCTGTAGGTGTTAAACCGTTTGGTACCCACTTAACTTCAGAAAGTGCTAAAAGGTCTGTTAAGGGGGGACAAGAACCTAATGAAAATATTGCAGATGTTTCCCAGCAGTCTTTACCAAGATTACACGGTAGTGAGGAGCATGGCAGAGAGGCAGAAGTTGGCAAGGATCAAGATTCCTCACTCGGAAAAGAACCAGATAATGAAGAGGAATGTCCACGTTGTGAAGATACCGCAGACTCTGAAAAGAAAGAGGTATCTAGTAAAGGAAAAGTAGTGGGAGAGCAAACTCAAGACTCAGAGGCAGAAGTTGAAGAACTCCGCAAACTCTGGAAGACCCACACTATGCAACAGACAAAACAACAGAGAGAAAACATGCAGCAGGATTCACAAAAAGAAATGAGTCAGAAAACTGTATCTGCAGGAGATGGGCGGATAGAAGGTAAGTCAGTGGGTGTTTACGGATACAGGGTTAGCCTTTGGATTTACAGTGTATCGATCTCCAGTTCATCAGAATTCTTGTGGTTTGTTTTCATTCTGTGTGCGCATCTCCCTATATATTGGTTATATTTCTCGTTGGCTTGAAGATATGCCAAAGTCAAACCACATAAACTAGTGGAGAAATACTGCTCAGGAAACTGAGGATGCAGGCAACTTTGTTGCTATAATTTTTTTCTCATTGAAATTATAGGTACGGTCATATTGAATCACAGTATCTTTGTAGGGGAGTTTTAAACAAGCCTATAAAATCAGGTCTATGATGCACTGGTCACTATATAGCTCACAATTGAAAATATTCTTGAACAATCAGCTGGCTGTCACTTAAATTTTGATCCCAATGTACATGTGTGTGAATGCATTTCATGGAATGAATTGATTATTTATAGCATGTCTACCTTGTGGTTAAGGTTTATGGTGTGAGCAACAAGCATCAGAGTCTTAACACCAGGTTTGACACTTTAAGAATTTTTTTTTTCACTTGTGTCTTGTCATACTTGCATAGCAACTAGAACAAAGTTAAATGTCTAAAAAGCATTTCTCAGGACAAGTAAGAGCTAGATGATAAGACACTAATGCTGTGAATATGGGGAACAGCTGGGGTTTGTTTCCAAGTACCTTTATTCTTCTGCAAAGATCAGGGCCGGGGTTTATAAGTTGGAAGTTATCCTGAAGATCTATTTTTTTTTTCATATAGAAAAATGCTGTGCTTTTAAGCAGCCTAAATATGCTTCTGTATGTATTTGATTTTTCTTTTTAAAAAATTCTTAGGTCGCTTTCTGATGCCTCACCATCTTACTAATGGAGATAAATAACCTAGTTATTGTGCAATATTTTGGGGGCTAGAAAAAGTCTATTAGTGCGTGACAGGCATATGTGAAGTACATTTGAAGGTCAAATGCTTTATGTTGATAATTAAAAGTTGAAATTACATTCAACAGAGGGGTACACTCTTCAGCTGACAGAAATTTGTCTTACACTTTAGAATCTAATAGAGTAGTTTTTGTTGGTTTTGTCTTTGTTTTGGTTTTTTCTGTTGAGAAAGTAACTGAATTTTAAAATTTGAAGCAGATGAATGGTTGCATCACTCTGTGGCAAGTTTGACTTTTAAGCCTTAAATATTAGAAGTATTCTGGCAAGTATGTCAGCTAGCAGTAGTTGCTGGTTGTGACTTATAAAAAATGCAGATACTAAGTGTTCTTTGCCACAATTGCTACTTTTCTTACAGTTGAACATTATTTATAATTCAGTTGCATTAAATGCTTTAGTTTTGGGTTTCTAAAATATATTGTTCTTGAATGTCTCCTGATTTTTTTATGTGTTATGTGATCTGTACATTCACAGAGTATATGCACACAGATTACCTCTATGCACAGTCTCACAGAAGAGTGCTGGCTAGAAACCTGCATACCCTGTTACACCCAGCCTTGCTCAAGTTTGAGGGGGTAAAGTAGAAAGGAAAAAAAAAACTTCAAAAAGGAACCCTTTATTTTTTTTGAGATTTGTACCAATTACTTCAGTTCAATTTAAGTAGGAATTGTTACATCTTTGTTATTATTGCATTTTGTATTATGAGAGTGCAAATAAACGAGTAAATTAAGAATTAATATTTCTCAATCTAGATAGATTTGGTGAAGCTTCTACAGGCACAATTAAATAGAACCAAGGTAAAACCACAGATGTGCTGTTTAACTCTTGAGAGCCAGCAGACTAAAAATGACAGATTTATTGACAGTAGGTCATTTAAAATTTGAAATACCATAAATGCTGTGAAGTATTCTGTCTCAGAGTAAAACTCTGAAGTAGTTATACTATGAGTTTTGGATCATTAAGATACCTAGATAGTCTTTTTATCTCTTTTATATAGCAAGGACTTTGTTGAATTTTCTCTTTTGTGGGAGTTTTGAGCATTTGGGGTTTTGGGAACTACTATTATCTTGGCAGAAGTCAAATGTTTCTGAGTTTGAATTAATAATCTATTTCTTCTGAATACTGAACAACTGATACAATGCAAGTAGATAACTATGAGTAGACTAGAATAAATAAAAAGGTCTCCTTTGTATCTATTTTTATTTTTTTTGTTACCCAGGACTCTGTTATACTTACCTATTTTAACAGACACTTATGTTGACCACTGAACTGAAATAAAACTAGATGTAGTTGATCCTTTGGAGAAGTTGTGATGGTCTATAGTTTGCTGTGTGTATAAACAAGCTGAAATACCATTAATGATAACATGTCTGTTTGCTGCTTAGTTAGCTGAATATTTGCAGAGATCGAAAGGAAAAACAAGAAGAGACAAAACAGCCATTGCTGGAAACTTTTGTCATTAAGTCTGTGTCAAGTATACAAGAAAATATTGGAGAAACACACCAAAAAAGAGCATCTTAAGTAGCCCTTCTGAGACTGGGGGGGCAGGGCTAAATAGCTTGTTTTCATTCTGTCTGCTAGCTGGAATTAAAATCCCACTTGTCTGAGCTCAGAGAAGTTCCAATGGCTGCATCTGAAGGACCAAAATATCAAATATCAGATTGTTTTAAGAGTACTTGTCTAACACTGCCACAAAGTTCATGTGCCAGTCCTATGAAACAGGCTTTTCTGTTTCTTTTTAGCGTTATTTTTTTAATCTGAAAATTCACCTTTGAGCTGACACATTTATGAAATACTTGCAAATGATGCATGTTACGGCTAACTTACCATCCTATGTACAGCAGGCATAATTCTAAAATGTTGACTGAAAATAAGGAGGCACATATTTAAATACTGGGAAAAAATACTCTTTTGTGGAACAGTGCTATTCTAAACTTTATGTTGAAAATCTGATTGAGAAAACATCCAGTAGCGATGTTTATAGATCAAGAAGGTGGTGTTTTCTGTACTTAGTGGATCTTTGGTCTGCATAGACACTGAAGGAGAACTTCAACTATAAAGAAAATATGAATGTCGTAGAAAACTGGACCGTAATCTGTATGTACATTTAATACCAGAGGTAGGATAAATCCTTTGTTGACTTAACTGATGATAAGAACTCTTAAGTTTACCTTTTCCTTCTTTGATTTATAAAAGTCTTTTGTGACTGGAAGATTTGGGCAATTAATCTAGTAAAGAAACAATTTTAAGAAGGTTTTTTTCTTTACTATGTGCTGACTTGACAATCCAGGCCTTGAGGGTAATCATATAATTCTGTTACATATTTCAGTTCAATATTCAATTACATACATTACTGGAGGGAAAAACCTCTACTGCAACATCCATTCTTCTTGAATGTTTGTATCATTGAGGTGTTTGATATAGCTAACAAAGTAAAATTCATCTTAATCCTGTATTAATAGTGCTAAACTTTTTCTGTTGTAAACAAAAAGTGATTAATTAACAGGTTTAACATTTGTGAATCAAGCCAAAGTACTTATTTAACACTGTATCTTTTGCGTCTATATGGGGTACGTTTAATAGTGGAGGGCTGTCTGATTCGGTGTTGGGGGGAATGCATTGAGATTACCTTCTGAATACTTTCAAGCATGGGTGAAATACTGTCATAATGTGATCTGCAATTGGGAATAATGTTGGAATTATTTAATGTGTTGCAACCTGAAGTAAGTTCTGCTGATGCAATTTATGTAATAGGCAGGTAATTATTACTGCTTATGTTACCCCATCTTCTTTATATAAATATCCTATATATCTGTACTGCCTATTACAAAATTAGTGATTTTGTTATGATCTTTTGTACATTGTAGATAGCTTACTTGTTCTTTATCAACAGGGTCTTCTGTTACAAAAGAAAAAAGAAGACATCGATCTCACAAGTTTCTACTTCTCAGGGTTGGAAAACCCATGAGAAAAACATTTGTTTCTCAAGCAAGTGCATCAATGCAACAGTATGCACAGAGGGACAAGAAACATGAGTACTGGTTTGCTGTTCCACAAGAAAGGTAAGGAGTTAAACTGTAAAAATCAACACTTTGCAATAGGTCGTTGTGCTTTATTTTTCTGCACCATTCAAAATTTTTCAGTGACTGTGTCTATGAAACATCACAAAAAAGGGTCAGCATCTGAGGATATTGTTGATTGGCTTGTATTTGCCACTGGGATACCTCATTACCCTACTGAAATTTTACTCATTTACTTGAATTACTTGTAGATTTGGTCAACAGTTTCTCTTGGTGTTATTTAGGCTTTTGTTTGTAGCAAGTAAATACTAGAAGAAAGATTCTAGTCAGTGTGGTGTCTGGTGGAGGAAGTGAGTTCTGCAGCAAAGTTTTTATTGTCATTACCTGTGCTTCCCATAATTTGGAAACTTCCTAAAATTTTTGTCTGCTTCTTAGAGCTCTGAGTTCAGAAGAGCTGGCTGGGGCTCTTTTGTCTTACCTTTATATATGGAACATAAAACCTTTTTAGGAAGTAACTTTATCATGTCTGCTGGAAAAATATCTAAATTTGTTGCACTGAGACATGAGATGTCCGTGTTCACTCACTGGTACAGTCTTGTATTCTGAACTGATCTTTACTAGAGAACTGTGGCTTATTTTCAACCTCAAGGTGTTTTTTGGGGATATTACATCCTTGTCAAAGAGTGGGGGGGAAAAGAAAGAAACAAAAAGCTATCAGCTATCATCTTGTATAAATACCTACTCACAATGATCAAGTCACTTTTCCGTCTTTTCTTTTGAGCTGAATTGCATAGAATGTCCAGTTGGGGCACTGCAGTTGAGGACAGATATGGATCAATTGGAGAGAGCCAGAGGAAAACAGCAAGACTAATTAATGCCTAGAAAGTGTAACATATAAAGAAAATTAGAAGTAAGTGGGGTTCTTTAATCTAAAGGAGAAAAGGTTGATTATTACTTCATACTTATGTTGGTGGCAGCAAGAAGGAAAGATTTTTTTTCGTGTCCACTGTGAATGGAAATGTGTAATGGCCTGAAATTGCATCAAGGTATTTGAGTTATCCAACAGAATTGAGTCTATGCTACTGCATCACTAGCTCACTTTTAAATGTCACCCCTGTTTCCTCTTAAGTGGTGGAGATGATACAGATTCTGGAGTCAAATGTCTAGTCCCACTGATTCTGGTGTAGTTAATCGTGTCTGGGCCAGATGTCCCCTTGTGGTTACAGTCAACTCAAATTTACTTGTTCTATTAGTGCTGTATTTAATGTGAAAATAGATAAATGTTCACATATGGCAATGATGTCTAGCTCAGTTCGTTAAAATTGTTATTGTCTCTTTGGTTCATTTTCTAGTGTAGCAGAGCAAGTACTTATCTTCAGCATAGAGCAGAGTTTATCACCTGTTTTGGAAGAAATGGTTCTTAGTTTGCAGTCTGTATCTGATCTCCTTGGAAATTGCCTATAAAGGGTCTCTCTCTAACTGCATGACAATATAGTATCAGTTCTTTATGCATTTAATATGTGTCCTGTGGTTTTTGTACACAAAAAGTCACATGACCTCATATTGCAGTGTTTGTTTTCTTAATTTTGCTATAACCTTGCTGAGTGCTACTCCACGTAGGTCGAAATATTTAGCGTCAATCCAGTAGTCTTTGCCACATAGTGGTAAGAGAGAAAAGTAGGTGTCTGATAAACCTGCATTATTTCACTGTTCTTAATCACAAATGAGCTCATCTGCAAAGGAGTATCTAAGAGTTCTGTAAGCATCAAGTTTTATGTGCTTTTTTATTAGCCAATATAATTATACACAGCTTCAAATTCTTGAAGTGAAAATCAGGATTTTTTTTAAATTTTTCTACTTGTATGACATCTCAAAATTGATATACCTCATTCAGTGCATAAAGAGTCTGCGCCTTCTAGTTTTGACTTCTGTAATAAAATTTGTCTAACTTTATGCATCTGAAATCTTTTATTCTCTCTTACTGCCAGAGAAAGATTTCTTTTTTTTTTTTTTTCAATCTTTTACCAATGTTGTCCAGGTGACTTTGAATACCTGACCCTGTTCAGAGACTATTACTGCACATCTGTGTTCAGCATCCCTTTAGGCAGAGGCACATGAAAAATATAAATGCATTTTGAGAGACATTACTGCTCTGCATCTCTTGTTGTTCTTCCAGTATTCAGTTTTGCAAGGAGGGGTGAAAACAAATGTTCAGAAATTGTTCTTCATGTTAATCCAGTATACAGATTCACTGTAGCAAACATTTCTGAAGAGAGACATCAGGAATATTCAAGTTCTTTTAAGCAGAGCCATAAAGCTCTATCTCTGAATCTCTTTTCCATGATGAAGAGATACTAATGGATTCATTGCACGTCCTTTTTCTGAATATTCAGTCTGTACACTTGCAGGAAATACAGTACAGACTGACATCTAATAGGATTGCAAATAACTTTGTTCTGTGAATTTGGGCATTTTGCTCTTTCAAACTGGAGAACCATACCATTTGTGGCAGATAACTTAGGGTAACTTCTCAGTCTTGGTACCTACTGCAATCAGAACAGTCTGTAGTTTATGATTTACAGATATATATATATATATATGTGCATGCTTTCAGCCTTATTCCCTCATGTCTGTAGTAATTCTCATGCTGCATAATTCTGGTTATAGGTCTTGGGAGTGTTCAGCTTTTCTTCAGGACTGGGGAAGACAGATATGCAGATATCTTTAAATTCCAATTTTGTTTGTTCTTATGTAACTCTTAAAAAAAAGGAAAAAAAAGAAATTCCTAGTGTTTTATTTTGGAAGTTATTTCAGTTGAAAGTAGAGCTTTCCAAGTGGTTGAAAGCCCATACTTATATATGAAATCACAGCTAATTCATTGCTGACTTGCTTCGTCTTTTTACTCCAGTGTCAGCTTCATATAATTAAAAAGAAAAAAAGACCTAACTAGTTTTTTTCAAATATGTCTCTAATATCTAGTAAATCATGAAATAGTAAGTATTTTCATTTTAAATACTTCATATTATTAGACATGATCCAAAAGTTCACAAACTTACTTATTTTTCTTCTCTCTATCATTGCTTGACTTCTCTAGGACAGATCACTTGTATGTCTTCTTCATCCAGTGGAGTCCAGAGATATATGCAGAAGATACTGGGGAGTCTCTTCGGGAACCTGGATTTATAGTGGTAAAAAAGAAGGAAGAGCCTGAAACTGGTGAAGAATCTACTACTGAAGATGCTGCTAAAGAATGGGAGGTAAGGAAGAACAGTGTCAAATATTATTCTAATATATAGCTATGAAGGTATTAAAAAAGTGTTAAGCACTTTCCAAGAAGAAAAAGAAAGCAATATGCTATATTAGTCCGATTACTGTGATCATGACTGTTTAATTTGTGCCATCCTAATGTTTTGCTCTAACATCTGGTCAGGGCAACATTTCACAATTGCAAGTCATTTTTGTGTGGAGCAAATTGTAATTGAAAACTCCCAAGTGAAAGGCATGTGAAAAAAGGAAAGAATCTGTAATTTTGATGAAGCAGACGTAATTTTCAATCTCGTAAACTGACAGTTTTCTGATATTGTTCTTGTATCTAGAATATTCAGTATTTATTGGTAAGACCCCCAAAAAAGGGACAATGTAAAAGGAAAGGAACATCTATTAATGCTATGTTGTTTCAATAATTCAGTAATTATTTTTTCAGTTATAACTTCATGCATTAAGATGCTGTTGAATGAATTCTAGAAATAAATTGTAACTGGAACTGTCTCTTAATTTTTTATGGCAAACATATTTCTCTCATGTGAATCTGTGTCCACTGTGTTTCTATGGACACATCTTTACATGTCTACATGGTTTCATTTTGTAGTGTACATACAGTTAAAGCACTTGTAGTCTTGTACGTTCAAGTGTTGGTCAAAAGTTTGATGATTCTTGTCATATATATATATTGTGGAAGTATCCCATCAGCACTGTTTAATTTGAGACTCAGGACAGCCATCGTCATCTCTAACTGTAGACTGATCTTTTGTTTTTCTTACCCCTACTCCCACTCTGCAGTGGAGCACATTGAAATTAAGGAAGTCTACACTTTTGTTTTATTTAGAGGGTAAAAGAAATTTTAAAGAACGGTAATAGTCTTAACTACAAGTAGTAGTTTTCTGCTTAGCTCTAAGATATAGAATCATAAAACTCTGACTTCAAACTTAGGTGAAGTATTAGGCTGTGGTTAGAAAACATCTCTGCAGGGTCAGTGATTTTGCATGAACTATTTTTACTTTGAGACATTGAAATTAGTATCATAAAAACATGTCTTCTGAACCTCCATATTTTCAGTATATGTATTGCTTGAGTGTTCTTACCAGCAGTGTTATTTTGATATTGACTCCTGCTCAATGCCTTTATAAGTGTTTGATGTTTTAAAACTTGGCCTTTTGGAGCATGGGGATCAGTGAAAAGTGATCAGTGATCAGTATTACAGTTTAAAGCACAGTATGTCTCTCTTTTAATGAGTTCTTCAGTAACTTAGCGCCTTAATATGTTTACAGAATAATTTCCACAGAAAATAGTGAAAGCTTTTATTCATGATTAAATGTGGTAAATTTTTAAAAGCTATTTCTGAAGATATTTGAGGCAATCCATTTTCTGCAAGTATTAAAATCTGTAAGTTATGTACCATAGGATGAGGCCATGGCTTAAGCCTTTATTTAGGTCTCCTCTGAAAACAGTTTTAGAAAACATATTTCAGAAATACTGTAATTTCTGTGTGTTATGTGAAATGGTTGAGCTTGGTTTTCTTAATGTTATCAAATAATTTTCTAGGTTTAGAAGTTAGTGTGATTAATGAGACGGATAACTTTATAAAAAAGATGTTATGCAAATACAAGAATTATGCTAATATGGTCTTTTGTGCATTTTAGCTTGAGTAATATAACTTCCTATGACTGACTTCTAGCACAAATCTGAAAGCTTTACTTAAAAGTTAAGTTTTTAATCAGAAATGTTTAACAGTATGAGATGGTTCAAGCTGTCATTAAGTAAAACTTCATTTAGCAGCTTTTAAAATTTGCTAGACAGTATCAGTAAATACCGGGAATTGTAGCTGTTGTTGTCATACTCGTTACTCCCACGGAATTTCAGTCATTATTTTCGATCAATATACTTCCTTCCTTTAACCCAACTAGCTTTTCCTCTGTCAGCTTTTGCTCCAGGTGCAATCTACAATAGCAGGTGAAGGCTATAATTGAAACCTTTTAGTAGGTATCGGACTGGAAAACAGACTGCCTTCTTCAGAGCACAGGGATGGGAGAATTTGGGGTGGAAGGGAAATGGAAAGCAAAATCTTGATGGACAAATACTTCACAAAATACTGTTGATCTACCAAAAGATGAAGGTAGTGGAGTATATTTCTTTTCCAAAAAGGGTTCTCCGTGTAATCATTGAATGATACCTTAAAACTAGAGAAACAGGGATGAGGGTTAATGGATAACCCAGGTGTGGTGCTCTGAGGCAGTTTTTTAATTTGCTAGTTCTGTGTTAATACATGCAGCTTTTTACCAACAGATTTTAAGGAAGCACCGTGCTTTTGTTTGCTTTTTTTTTATAGTGGAAAAGAAGTTATGGGAAAAATGAATAAGTGAAAGCAAAGATCAGTAATGTATAAAACAAGTAGAAGTGGTTGGTTTATACATTTATTAGATGGATCAATGAATAGGACTGAACTCATACTCTGAACTCACTTCAGTTTTTCGTCTACTTATTTCTTCCACCTGTATTACAGGGTAGTTTGTTCCTTATCAGCTTTTCCCTGAAGTGATCCAGTACATGTAACCTCAGCTGATCTGGTAGCAAAGCTGTGAAGACTCTTGCCATCATATTAAACAGTAGTTCTATCCAACACTGCAGTGTCCAAAAAATCCAGCAAATCCTTTAGCTCTTTTTATATTATGTTGCACACTTATTTCTAATAAGTCAATTATCTATTCACTGGGAATCTACAGCTATCTAACGTTACCATCAGTAAAGATGGCTAATTCATAGTTACTGAGTTTGAAACAAACTCTGTGTGAGGTACCTTGTATCTGCTGTTGCTGATGTTGTTCCTCAGCACCTGCCTTCCTGGGAGGCCTGTGCCATTGGCAAAGCCCTCTAAAAATGGCACTTTCTCACTTAAGACCAGTCTATGCTAACAATTTGTCTCTGGTGTCCACTAGAAATGAATAAGCAATAATTTTATTTCATGTATTATCTAAGAAATTAATCTGGTGATGCTGAGTTCTTGGTTGTGTTATCCCCATCCATTTTTCTCAAATACCTCTTTTCTTATACTGAAGTGAATGGGTTTGCATCAAAGAAGAAGGTGTTTTGAGTTGTGTGGGATTGTTAGTTTTTTTGATGTGGCTGTGTTTCAGTGGTGGGGTTTTTTTTACCATCTGTACTGAGCCATAGATATATAGAGGTATATTTATCATGGTATTCTTTTCTTACTTGATGTGTCTAAGCTCAAGTACTAATGGCTTTCTGTATCCGTTAGCACAAATAATGGATACTGCTTTGTGTTAATAAACAAATGCTTTCTTCAAAACATATTCTGCATCTAAACATGGCAAGACTTGATAGCCAGCCAACTCCTTCTGTTGTGCAGTGCCTCAGAAACAACTTCCATCCATTAGTACTTTACGGTCTAATCTTGTTTCCTTTTTTAGTTTGAGTTGTGTATGTAGTAGGTTCCTATTTAAACCTGAAATCTGTTAAGGAAACAGATGAATTGCTCTGTGCTAGAATAATTCTTATTTAGAGAGTTGAGTCTTCCTTTCCCCTACCCCCAGCTTCCCTGTCATTTGATCTTATTTTTTGCCATTATTCAAGATTGAGTCATAGTTCAGGTCCATGTAAATCTAAATACTCATCCACAAGATATTTGAAAACAGGAAACTTGTCTTAGGACCCACAAACTGCTCTTAAAGTAGTTGGAAGCTCATCTGTTTTAATGTTTTCGTTAGCTTGTTCATTGTTTAGAAAATACAGAAAATTTGTTTGATTTAAAGCTGTCTGGAAGTTAATTTCCAAAACAAAATATAAGTTGATAAATATTTGCAAATAATTTTTCCCAGACGCTGTTGGTCATATTCTGGACGTGCATTTCATAATAATTACCTTTGGTTTTGCATATTAAATGTCTGTAGAAAACATAGACATAATGCTTCTGGAAAGCAGTACTTTGTAGTAACTCACTTGTCAAACTGAATTTCAGTTAGAACTTTAGATGTGGTTTGAAAATGCTTACTGGATCAGACCACTGGCTGCAAGTAAAGTTCTACCTTCCTGAAATAGTAATTTGACTTAGACACTTAACATTTCATCACTAACAAGACTGTAATTCCTGGAGTGTCTCAGAATTATATTTCTTTGCATTTGTAGAAATGTGAAGGTCACAGACAGTGATTGTCTCCTGATCAAATAAGCACCTATGTCCATTATTCTAATCTTGAGATGTTTTTCACTTATTAAGTTCTTTATAGCATCTGGAGTTTAACCTATAGCATTTCTATATTCAAGTAGATATTGAAGTTTTAGGATGCACTGCTGTATTAAGTTTTCTATGTTCTTCATTATGTTTTTTTCTACACATTTGCTTCAATTCCCTACTTTAGTGCTTGGATGCTATTGCAACAGCTGCTTATGTCTTAGATTTTAAAATGTGGCATGAACATAATGCTGTATGATAAGCTGGATAATACTGGATCAGCAGAGAGAAGAGGAAGCCTGAAAGTTGTAGGCTTCTTGAATAAAACAGTACAGAGAATATAAATGTAAAGATGCACCATGCTAACAGTCCTCAAAATAAGAATATTTTTCCAATATGTTTCTTGAAAGGTTGTCTATGATAACATATTGGATATATAAGCTAGATGGTTATTTGGTTTTTACATTGTGTATTGCTAGTTAAGAAGTCAGATATGTTGCTATGCAGGTGTTGCTGTGCATTAGCACATCATGTTTAATAGGCTTTGCTCTTGTACTGGAGGATGAGGCTCTTGAATTTCAGGAGTCATGTGCAATACTAGAAATGTTTCTGTGAATTTGTTGTGATTGAAGAGAGACTGGTGTCTGTTTACATAATCTAATGCCCTTTGCAGAGATTAGTAACTTTCATTCTTGGTTTTGAAATTAACTTGAGCAATATTGTACTGTCTCTCAATTTCATTCATTGTGTATTTCTTGCTCTGCCCTGTTTATTGTCTCTACTTAATCTGTTTGAAATCTATTTATAACTTGTAAGAGAAAATTTAGGAGTTCTGATGAATTGGAGCTGTCCTGTAGTTGAAATCATGAATGTGGAATTGTCATTGGTGGTTATTTCATGTATCTAATAGATCTGGGACAGTCCCTCTGCTAAGAGTTAAGCGGAACCATTGAACTAAAAAGCTTGGGCTTTTGAGATTCTTAATGGCTTTCAGCAATACCTTTTGAAAATCCTGAAGAGAACTTTGTGATGGAAAAATGCTGCATTTTTTCCCCTTCCTTTCTCTTAAGCTGTTGACAGGAAGCAAAAGATGACTCCTCAAATTAGACTTCCTTTGTTATGGAAACTTTATCAGCCAGTTAAAAAGCTGTGGCATGTTGTATTAATACCACCAGAGATAGCTTTTGTAATGTTTAGTGGGTTTTGTACCTGTAAAAGGGAAAGCAATCAGACCTCAGTAAGCTGTAATCCTGTGTTAGCTCCAGCTGCAACAACTTCTACAAAGACCCAGTTGTTCTAGAAGGCAGAGTAGTAGTTTTTCATAGGAGCCCGTACCTGATTTTTATTTTTTTATTTCAACTGCATTTTAACCTCATTACTCCTGAACTTAGCACTCGTTTCATAGTCATCTGAAAGACTTTTTGTACAAAACAGAACTTGTCTAGCTTATCTTTAGTAAGAATCAGACCTTAATTCAGGTGACTTTTGTATGGCTTAGCATAAAAGTGTGAAACTGCCTTTCTTTTGTATAGTAGGCTTCCTTCCAAAGATGATGATTTAAGTAGTCTGAGTATCTAAGTTAGGTGTCCTCTTAATTTTTAAGTTCTTGGCAACTTATATTCTAAAATCGTAGTAAGAGAAGTAAGCATACAGGACATATATTTCTTATCAGAGCTGTAAAATGCTATTCTAAATTTAAGAAAAATAATATAAGATGGTGACAAGGTGACAAAGTTTATAACTAGAGTTGTTTTCTGTCATATTACACTAATGTGCATCAAAATGATGCTATTTTAAACACTACTTGAGGTGCTTTCAGTTTTTTCTTTTGTCCTCTTTTGTGATTGGAGGTTTGGTTATAATCCATAAAGTGCCTTTTCAATGTAATTAAATAGCAATCTCATCTTTTTTAAAAAAATGCATTCTAACAAGTAGATAGGCTGCTAAAAGTGAAAATAATGTCATTGCATATTGGTTTATTTGTTCCCAGGAAAACCAATACAACAGCATAAAAACAAGCCTTTTTGTCAGTTAGAAATGCAAATTATTTAGGAAAGGCACTGAGGCAGTTAAGTTATATGGTCTGGTTCTTATAATTTATGTGTTTTCTCAATTTTAAAGGATGCTTCTGAAATTGGAATACTAAATTCAGAGAATAGTCTTAATTTTTGCATATACCTTATATATAATCTTCTCAGGAGATGCTTGAGGATGCTTATTTTCAGCGTATCACATTTGTGACTCTGTCACAAAGCCTTTTCACCTACAGGACTGCTTCATGTGGAATCAATGGCAAGTTGTAAATAAACTGAGTAATTATGCCCCCCAGCATTCCCCCTTGGTATCCCTTCTGGGATAACCTCTGTCTCTTAAAAGGGCACCAGCACAGAAAATATATTAGTTTTTACTAATGCGATATTGCTCAGAAAGCATGACTATTAAATGTAGGTATTGTAGAATTGAACATCACAGCTTTTCTATTGCTGTTAGCTGCAAGGTGAAACAGAAGAATGCCACGTTATCCAACTGCAAAGACATTCACATGTATCAGCTGATAACTTGTAATCTGGTATGGCAGAAGCTGTAAACTAGGTCTAAATTCATTTGGTGTGGAAATAAGAGATTTCATTAGTTGTATCTTTATTTGTTGGCACTCTTTCTCTGCTTCTATGCTAGTGTTTTTTAAGACAGATCAGTTTATTAGAAGAAACAACATTGTGAATTACAATTACTGAAAGGACAGCACACATGGCTTGTGTATTGATCTTTAGCTTGGTTACAAACTAACAGTGACAATAAGATTATCATTCGGTGTAATTGGATACATTTTCTGTTGCTCTGTGGTCTCTGTAGCAAATAGGGGGACGTGCTCAAGTGTTTGCTGCTGTTCTGCACATATGTCAGGTCTGAGCCTGTAGTCCTCCCTAGAATCTTGTAATTAAGAACTCTGTTATGGCAAGGCCTACATTAATTGCAACAAGATATGAGTCTCTGATTTAAATTAACAGATCAATAGTATAATCCACAAACGCACGAAAGAATAAAAGGACGGTTTATTTATCTTTAACCACGGGGTGGTACTGGGGTCAAATTTCTCATTTGGGCTTCTTTCTCTGACTAATAGAAATACATCTTACACTGTTTGGGAAATATAAAAGTGTTACAGGGCTGCAGAGGAGGTCAGTCACAAGAGAAAACTTTTGCCCCTTTGATGATTGCAGTTTCTTAGTGCTGCTCGAGCTCTCCTGCTCTGCTTTCCACGGCCCTCCCCCACCCGTAGCTGCTCCCCGCTGGCGGGGGCTGCTACTGCGGCAGGACCGAGCATCCCAGCAGGCTGCCAGGAGGTCTGATGAAGTTACTGGTGCATTCATTCTTGTTGAACTTTGCAGCTGTAAATAAGTGAAAAAGTGAGTTGTCAGATCTAAGAAAGAAGTTTATTGCTCTCTCTTCTTTTGAGCAAGTTGCCAAAATCCTTTTGAGATGCTCTGGTAAAAGCCAGTTATACTTAGAGAGAAGCTAAAAAGTTCTAAGCAAATTGTTTGAATTGTTTAAGATAAAATGTTTTAGTATAGAAAATTTGTCGATTGGCCAGATTCTTTTCTTCCTCCCACTGTTTTGGAGAAACAGTATGTTGACAAGTGCTAAAGAGGAATATTTTTATTTTTTTTCCTAGGGGAAGGAAAAGATGGCCGCTGAAATAATCTGTAGGAGAGTTAGTTGTGTGGCTAGCTTTTGCTTTCTGGCTTAAAGGTCTCATGTCCAGGGAAAATTTGAAATAATTTTTCTGCATACTCTCCAGTCTTTTAAGATTTCCCAAACTAGGCAGGGGTGGTAGTGGTGGTGTCTGTAGCTTGTTTTTTTTATTTTTAATATTGATGGTAATTCTCATTTGAAACAATTTTAAAGTCATCCAGTGTGTTTGTTTGGGTGTTTTTTAAGCTCAGTATTAGTTCACTTATTATTTGAAAAATACTCCAAGCTAAATAAACCCAAACATGTAAGCAGACATATGGTTTATTATTGCAATCTTATACTGTTTGACTGTGTATCTAGTGTATTGTTATATATTTCAATTTCTTAAATGCCAGTTTCAATGTCCTTGTGATAAAAATGTTTTTACTTACCACCTTAATAGTTCTTATAAGTTAGGACAAATTGACTTCTAGAGTTACCAGCTCCTGAGTAGGGTTTTACTGAAAACAAAAACACTTTATCTATATGAATGTTAGATACTACTGCAAAGTTCCGATACACAGTCTGCAGTAAAATACAAGTTTTGGTTCTGGTTTTCTCTGCTTGGACATCTTGGCTTTTAGATCATACTGCAACAGCATGAGTGAGCAATGATTTAATGTTGTGGTGCTGCCTGGTGCTACCCTGACCTATTTATTTCTTTTACACAGAATTTGGAACATGGGCAGTGTAGAGTTTTTTGGGCTGTTTTTGTTTGCTTGTTTGGGGAAGGGTGTTCTTTTTCTTGGTTTGGGGTAGAGAGTCTCCAACTGCTACTACAAGGAAATTCTCAAAAGGTTGCTGTGCATTTTACTGTTGCACATGTCTGTTTAAATAAACATCCTTCCTTAAGGAAAAAAAAACCCCCTCAATCATTATTCAAAAAATACTTTATTGCTGCATTATTACTTCATTTAACCCGTACAATGAATTTAGCTTATAGTCAGGAGGATTCATTTGAGTCTTGTAGCTTATAAATTGAAAATGTTATGAGACTAACAGTTCCCAAATTTTTCAAAACCTGTTTTCAAATAATATTTTGAATCTTCACTGACCACTTTTTTTTAAGTGGTTCTGGGCTCAAAGAAATGCCTGACAGGGTTTATATATGATTGTCAACATAAGGAAGACAAACTGCTAGTTTCATATTGAGTACAAATTTGTTACCATTAGAACTAATTTATGAACAATTATGCTGTAACAGAATATTGCAAGCAGTTCTTGAGCATAATTTTTGTATTCCTCTGTGTTGTGTAAGAACAATTAAGTTGTTCTGTATCTTTAAATATTTTAGCCTTTTTAACAAACTACTGCTCTGCAGCCACACTTGAACACAGGAAACCTTTCTTCTTCTGTGCCGTCATCATTTACGATACATCCCCCTACTATACACGCGCTCATTTGTTCCCTGCCTTGTCAGTCAAACGTGAGCGTCTGGCAGACTCTCCTGTCAGCGTGTCGGGGGACTCTGCCTGTGCCTGGAGCTGACAGCAGGTACAGAGAATGCTTTCAAACAGCCTTGAATTGTATTTTTCGTTTTCATTTCCTTTTTTAGTGTAATTTTATTTTTAGAAGGGAAATGTCTCATCTCTGCTATGGGAAGAAGGACAGAAAGCACCAGTCAGTTAATCGTAAACATGTGCTCTGGTAATTTCAGTGTAGTGTGTTCATTCCTCTTATTGCAGTCTTTAAATATTGTGGTGCAGAGACAGTTTCTGGAAGTCTGAATTTCCTATGTGTAAACAGGATGCTAAGCCACAAATTTTCATTACCTTTGGTGCATAAGCCAATTGCTGGTATTCTGTTGGCATTAGATAAGAGAAACTGCTTTGAGTGTTAAGGGTTCAGCAGTTTTAAGGCAAGTGTCTTTTTCCTTTGGAGTAAAGCATTTTCTCACCAGAAAGCGTGATTTATAGCAAAATACTGAGAAAAGGAGTTTGTGCTGGCATTTATTTAGAGCAGTGTAAGTCTCCTGATTTACCATTACCTTCTCAGAAGTCATTCAGCTGTAGGAAGGTCTGATAGTACTTCTAAATTCAGGAGGTTAAGTATGCTGTAGTTCCACTCTCACATGTATAATGGAGGAGAGAACCAATACCAATGGTTTTGCAGTGTAGCTTGTATCTGCTTTAGATTATAATAGTAACTGTGGGATTTTTTCAGTGTTCTTTTTCCCAAACAGGCTTTTTGCAGTAGTATTTATTTTGTAATAGTATATAAAGGAAGTGGTTTTCAGTGAGACTTAGAAAACAGTAATAGGGAGGAAATGATCTTAACAATATACTTGTTTGTGCTTTTATGCAGTGGTAAATCTGGAAGATGGTTTTCATTTTGGCTCTGTCTGTGACAGGCTTTTTACTGTCTTTTTAAGAGTTACAGATCTCCTGGATTTTGATACTTTTTTTTTTTGAGGCACTGTTGACTTTGGCTTTTTTAATAAGTTATTTATTTATGGGTTTTTATTCTTTATCTTTTATCTATTATTTTTATCTTTATTTGTAGCCAGGCTACTTGCAAAATATGAATTTGTCTTGTTGCGGCAAATGGTTCTGTAAATGTGTGTTCCTACCTAACAAAACATTTTTGAAGTAGTAGGCGCTTAACTTTCCTCTGCGGTAGTGGAGTGTAAAAGGGATTTCAGATATATCTAAATGAACTGAAATGATATTTTAGCATACCGTGTACCAGTTTAAATAGTGTCTGATGTTTACCAAGAATGTGTTTTTTAGCACATATCTATATACATAGATAAATAAATATATCTTGCCCAGGTGATTAAAAAAGTACTAGTATCCCTTGTTATATTTGTTTGCCTTAGGATCAACACTTAAGCTTAACCAGAGTCTAACTATGTTTATAAAAGTAATACAGGCACTTAAGGAGAGACTGAACTAAAGAGGACCATGTGGATCATCTTTTCTATGAGAGAGGTAGAGAATACGTTTTTTTAGCATGTAAAAGAACTCAGAAAAAGAGGCTATGTGGGAATAGATGAGAATATTCTTAAAATGTTGCTATGTTGACAAGATATGCTTTATTCTTGTAGTTGGGCTTTTTCTTCAATTAATGATCATAAAGCTCATGTGCAAGTGTAACCTTTTTAGATAAAAGAGGGAAAGAGTATTGGTATAATTACTTCTGTGTTAGGGGAAGCACATTAAAGAGACTGGCAGCACATATGAAATGTACAGGTTTCTGACTAAATCTCTCATTAGTGGTTGCTCTAAAATTTGGATAAAAATTCATATGAAATAAGAATAGATGGACAAAATAGAGTGATCTGATAAAACAAGAACTAAATTGCCCTGGATTATTTACCTGAAAGGCCTTTTCCTGATAATAGAGTTAGTTTTGGGCTAAGCGTTGTAGCTTTTGATACTTTCCCAGGATAAGTGATCACAATTTTGGTGACTAACTAGTGCATTGCGCTCCCCCTTTAAAAAGCCAGTAATGTTAGCTTCCCACCTTTTAGTAAATGTTTGGTATTTACTGTGTCTCTTTATTGTACTGCAATACAAGAGATGCCAGTAAGTTTCTAGAATGTCAAAAATGCAGGCTATGATTCTTCCTATCAAAGCATTTCTGACAAAAGACATCAAACAATGCAAGAGAACAAAAGGTGAATTGCCTTCTTTGGGAATGCCTGTCCCTGCTTTTCAGAACTTGGATAGGCAGCAAAGCCAAAGGGGACAAAACCAATGAAAACTGATATTTGACTTTTATATTCTTAAGATATTAATGTGCAAAGGAAATTAAAGTGGTGTTGGTTTTAATAGTTTGAAATATTTAAGACTTTCGCAGCTTCTGAGGTTCTGATCTATTGGTTAACTAGTTGGCAAGCTAATGCCTTTGGCTGTTATGAAGATATAATAATAGGGACTTGCACGTGACATATAAGAATTAGTACTTCTTCCCTCTGGATGTCAGAAGTGCAAGGTTGTATCAATCCAGTAATAACCCTACAGAGATTTTTAAAGTCAGCTTTACATACTAAGTTTTGGTTTACAGTAATGAGGGAACTAATGATCTGAGGGGTTTGAGTAAAAAAAAGCCAGAGTGCAATCCAGTTTCTTACACAGATCACTAGACCTAAACCTTTTCTTGATGACAGATACTTGCCATACCCATTGTCCTAAATAACTTGAGGGTTTATGCATCATACTGCATGTTCCAATGTGGACCTGTCATACTGAGTCCAGAGGAGAACCACTAAGTTGACCCAAAGGCTGGAGCACCTCTCCTGTGAGGACAGAATGAGAGAGTTGTGGCTGTTCAACCTGGAGAAGAGAAGCCTCTGGGGAGATGTTATAGCACCTTTCAGTATCTAAAGGGGCTACAAGGGAACTGGAAGGGTACTTTTCACAAGGGCATGTAGTGATAGGACACGGGGGAATGGCCTTAAACTGGAGAAGGATTGGTCTAGATTAGACAGTATTAAGAAATTCTTCACTATGAGGGTGGTGAGACACTGGAATAGGTTGCCCAGAGAAGTTATAGAATCTCCATCCCTGGAAGTGCTCAAGGCCAGGCCTGGATGGGGCTCTGAGTAACCTGGTCTAGTGGAAGGTTCCCTGCCCATGCTAGGGGGGTTGGAGCTAGATGATCTCTAAGGTCCTTTTCAAACATAACCCTTCTATGATTTTAGATCTTCTGTTGAATTACTGGGTGTTATATATTGATTACCTTTTTAATAATTGGGAAATATTAGGCCCCCTAAAAATTGCAGTCAAATTACAGTAGCAGATGAACATTCAAAAAAGTTGATTATAAATGAATAGTAGAAGCTTATATTTTCTCTGTATGTTTTCAATGCTAGAGAATCTGAAGTTGATCCTTAGTTGATCCTTTTTCTGATTAAAGTAAGAGACAAGCATTTTCATCCTGGGCTGCAATTCAGTTACTTCTAAGCATGTGTAACACTTTCTTGTCATACCTGAGAGGATCTTTGCAGGGCAGTATCAGAACTGAGATGTAACCTTGCTCAGACTGCCTTCTGGAGTGGCAGCTTGAGGTCAGGCACCAGGTGCTGTGGTTTCAGCAACTGAAACTGGTTTTTCTGCTTGCTAGTGCTGAAATTTCCTTAAATGGTTTTGCAAGGGAGTTGCGGTTTATTGGTCATGTTGCTACAGATCTTTTTTTTGTTTTTGTTTTTTTGGACAAAATGAGTAGGGTTGCCTGGCCTGCCTCATGAAGAAAGTAGCTTTCTTAAATCTAATTCTTAGTTATTTACAAAAGCATCCTAAACTGCTTTATATTTTCCATGTTAAATTTAGTTCTCTCCTGGCATTATCTCTCAAATTAGTGTTTTCTTATATCTTGAAAAAATAGCTTGTTATTAAGTTTTACAGACTCGGTGTAATGCTGTGTGCTGCAGGCTTTATTTGCTGTCTTCTGAAGTTCATTTATTCTGATTATTGCAGATATTTTATCTTCAATTTATGATAATTAAAACTTTGGTACAGTTGCTATGGGCTTAGAGCACTTTCAGGCAGATACTTAACAGTTCATTCTGCAAAGCTGGGGAGACAATAGTGGCCACAGAGAGAAAGCTGCTGTCATGTGACATACTCAACATTTCTGTCCTCACTCTGGAAAACAGCCTGGTGTGCAGAACAGTTGGGGAGGGCCAGCTTTACAGATACTGAAAGAGTGAAAGAACCATGCTGCCAGCTGAACTAGGGCTTTGCTGTCGTTCTCTGGTCTTTCTCTGCTTGAAGTGGGCTAGCTGTTGTCCCTTCCCTTCTGTTAGTATCTAGTTATAAGATGCCTCTGCCCAAATGAAGGTGCCAAAGAGACCATATGACAAAGTCAATAGGATGGATTTTATTTGACACTAAATGAGGTAGAGAGAAATAGAAAAGGGGGATGGGGGAAAGAGAGAGAAAATGAGACAGATTAAGTAAAAAGAGAAATATACAAGCAGCACGTGGATTCTGATGGCATCCTGCTGGTCTTCTCGGTGGTGAGGGTTCCCAAAGTCGTGCTTTTGGGCTGCCGCTTTTATACAGTCCAAGTCACAGATATTCACAGGACATCACAGGTGTTACCACAATTTAGGATGGCATGGATGTAAGCAGTTGTTTTCTTTCCCACAGCTTGCACAGTGGAATTTTGTCTGGTATACTAATTTCAGACCTTTACCTTTGTGTCTAGAATTAATGCTTTCTTTTCTCCCAGTGTTACATGGTGGGTATTTTTGTTCGGGTAGGTTACCCAGATGTGCCTTACCAGGCCTGGTTCTTGTTGCCATCTGCTCCTATCACAAGTTCCTCCTGTGGTGGCTTATCTTAAGGGAATGTCCTTCTTTGATATTTGGAGACATTAAGTGCATTCTTTAACTCCTGACAACTCTCTTGTCACCAGTAGAGTGACAGGGAGCTGAACCATCTGAAAACCACACAAGACAGAAAATGGATAGCTTTGCAGCCACACATTAAAAATTAATCAAATTAAATTAGTCATAGAGGTTTGATTGTTTTGATTTTTTTTTTTCCAAAGGATACCTTATAACTGTTTGTGTGGTGTGGCACTTCCATGTATTAATGCATTATTGTGATGTAATCAGTATATCGCAAATCATATTTGTGATGGAGAGGTCTGCTTCTTCAATATTGTTTTCTCTCAAGCACTGTGTTTTTTTGGGGGATAAAATTAATAATATGAAAAATATGAAAAAGAAAGTTAGTGTTCTCTCTTAAAATATTCGCAGCAGCATTCAGTTCACAAATGCACCTTTTGTTTTTATCAGAAGGCATTTACAGACTCTAGAAAAGGTTTGATCCTTTCATCCCCCTCCCTGTTTACTGATGAATTGGAGATGGACTGATATTTTGAGATAACTTTGTAAGTGGCCTGATAAAATTACATTGGCTTTTTTTTTTTAATTAAATATCCTGGAATTTTAAGGGTGAGACTTTTTCTGAATCTCAAAAATTAGTGTTCATGAGGCGTGTAGTTCACTTGATTTTACGTTGATGTATTAATATTCAAAGTAAAATTGTTCAGCTTTCATTTTTTCTTAATACTTTTTTATTTCCTATTCAGGGTTGGTAAAGAGGGTATAGATATCTTTTGTGTAAAAGAGTCATTTGTACTGTTAAACTTTACCCATTCTTATCTTTCAGAAGCACTGTTCAGCTTTGATAAGACCCTCCCTTTCTCTGAAAGTTTAGCTGTGTTTGTTTTGAGGGCAGCAATTAAACCTCCCTGTTAGCAAACAGGCATTTGAGGGGGAGGGGCTATCACGTGTGGTTTTGTTAAACTGAGAAATCCCTCACTGGTGTAAAAAGTGTTCATTTTTCTTATCTGTCTATAGCAGAATGATATGACCAGTGGCTGAAAGGGCTGATCGAACATCAAACAATTCTAAGTGCATTTTCATGTGTGTTGTTGAAGGACACAAAAATATTCTATATTTGGAATTTTGATTTCTATTTTGTTCATTGCGTAGGCCACCGTAGCCCCTAAGAGTTTGGTACTCTTTACATATTTTCAGAAAAACAAGGTTTAGAAACATGAGTTTCTCCCAGTCTTTTTCATTAGTTGTGTCATTAGTATGCAAACCCTCAATTTGACTTAATGCATTAAATATTAAAGCTGTTGGGTGTTCTGCTAAGTGGTTAACTCACATATATGTGGCATGGGGAGTCAAACTGAGAGTCATGTCATGAATTGTAGGACTCATCCCGTGTTTTCTCAGCACTGCTGCTATTATGGATAGAGCAGGTAGTATTATTTCTTTAAGGATATATTCCATGTCTTTTCAAACTTGGAATTGTCCTGTGGCAGCCAGTTTCAAGTCCTTAAGCAGAACCCTTTTTACCCTAAGCACACTAATATTCTGGATGTACACAGTATTTGTTTTGGTCTATTCCAACCAGTGTCCTGGTTAACCATAAGGGGTTTTGCTGTTTTTCTCTCCTCCTGCATTCTTTCTAAAGAGCAAATAATGAGAAAAACCAGATGTCCTTCAGGAACACTGCCTGATCCTCACAAAGTAGCTTTGGATATCAAGGAAACTGGATGCTGATATGGCATAGTAAAGAGAGCATAGTAAATAAAGCACATAGCAAGCTCATGTATTGAGTAGGTAGGCCCTGCATTTTATTCCTGGGTAGAATACTTCGATTGCTGCAATTTGGGGCAATTTGGCAATTTGTATGTAAAGATATGGACTATAATAGAATTTAGAAAGCTTTGTCCTATACTTTAAAAATTTAAATCTTAGAACTTGTCCAGGTTGGTTCTCGACCTTGCTCAGTCAAATTTTGAAAAATAGAGATACTGCAGCCTCATGGGAAACATGTTCCAGTTCTTAACCAATGATAAACATCAACCCTTTGGGCCCAGTGGTCCAGCCAGTTTTTCAGCTTTGTTCTTCATGCATTTGATACATAAATGATTTGATTGCAAGGTTGCTATAGGATAGAATCAAAAAAAGCCTTTGTGAAATACAGATAAATGGCATCCCCTGCTACCTGGCTAAAAATGAAAGAATGTCATCTCTAAGAAACATTTTGTACTGAAAACCACACTCCAGCATGATGAGTATGAATCTGCATTTGTCTTTCATGAATTGAATACCTTGCTTTCCACTTATTTCTAATACTGTATGAAGACAAAGTTCTGTGTTTGAGAATGAAAGATCAAAGTAGAATAAGGTGGTAGAAACTCCTGGAATGATCAGGAGAACAGACAACTGATGGGGAGTGGGAGTTCGGGAAAGGACAGGGAGAAAAAACACTTATTTAGCTTAGAGACATAGAATAGAAGATTAGCATGACTACAAGGAAGGAGTGTGAAGAAATCTTGATGGATGAGGAAGCAGTTTAAGCAGATTACGAATTAAACCAGGTTATAAAAAAGAATAACGTCACTACTAACATTTCACAATGCTCAAGCCTGGCAGGGGCAAAATGCTGGCTGTTTTTGAGATATATCTCAACCAGTTTTTGAATGACATTGTAGAAGGTAGTTGCTAGTAAGCTTAGACATATGTGATTTTAAGATTCTGTAACTTTTTAAATCATGAAGTACATAATCTTGTTTACTGCAAAAATAAAGCATGTTGATCTAAACTGTAGGCATTCTATAGAAGGCCAGGTACAGTATCTGAAGCATTGATGTATCTTAAGGTACTCATATAAAGTCTTGTTGAGTGATGAGTGAATAACCTTGAGACAGTTTCTTGTGGTTTACTCACAGCATTTAGTGTGGACTGTATACTGAAAATAAGCACTGCATTTGACAGGGTGGATTCCTTGTAATTTTTCTATGGCTAGTTTGACGTTGTGACATGATAGATACTCTGTTTGTCATTGCATACCAATGGTTTGCTGTTATGCAGGTATTTTTTTCTCGGAACAGATAGAATGTGATACTCTGCAACAGGTTCAACTTGCCAAGAAGCTATTGTATTGTCCCTACTTGGGTAGGCATTTATTTCTCAAACAGGAAATATGAGGCACTCCCATGGCACATGAAAAGGTCTGTCAGATCTCAGTCAATGAGCAAAAGGTTCATTAGCAGTTCCCAGGTGCAGGTTGGTGACTGAGTATGTAATTGGCAAGTTGAAGGCCAAGTGGTATTGCCTACAAAGCTTGTCGATGTTACACTATGTGAAACAACAACTATATAATGGTGTCAGGTATTTTGAGATTTTTTTTTTCTTTTTCCCAGAGAATCTCTTTAAGGAAACAAGTATTTATGCCTCATTTTAAGTTAACTACTGCCTTGCATGTGGTCCAGGCTGAGCTTAAAGAAGGAACAAGGCTAAACAGTCCTCACATTCCTGCTTTTCAGGATTATGTTCATAAATTGCTGGTGTGAATAATGTCATTTGCAATCAACTGTCATAGCAAATAACAGGATAAAACTACACTATCACTTCTGTGTTTCAGTGAAATATTGTTAAAGCTTTGCATATAGCTGCTTGAATCTGAGAATGCACAAATCATTTACAACAATTTTCTTAATCTTTAAGAGAACAGTAGAAAAATATGGAAATAAATTGAGTGCTGGTAATTGGGGATTATTCAGTCATAAAACTGGATGTCACAAGTGTTCCTTTTTCCTTGCCTTGCAGTTGCATGGGGTAGAGTGAACCATCGCTGCTCAAGAGCCAGTCATGCGTGACTGTGGGCTCTGTACTCAGGACAGTGGCGAGTATCTGGCCAAACTCCTTGTAGTAGGGGCAGGTAGATGGGGAGCTGCTGGACTTTTGGTTGTCTTCCTTTGCACTGTGGTAGGCTCTAGAAGTTTTTAATACACTTTTACTACATGGGACATCCATTTAATCTCTCCACCAGCTGTTTTAAGATGCTTTCATACAAATGATGATTTTGAGTTGTTCTCAAAATCACATTATTTGCTCTAGTTACATCAAAATGACTGTTTAGTCCTTTAGCCAGCTTGTTGCACAGAGCGGCATGTTCCAGAGCTTTCTGACTGAAGACTTTCTGTGTTTATACCTCCTGCCAAAGTGGAGATGCCATTTGGAGTGAATGTGTTGACAGATGAGCAACTCCTGAAGCTTTGGAGGGGAATAGAAAGTCCAGGATAAAGATACTGCGAGGTGGTATTGGGGTGTTATTGAACTTGTAGTCCTGCTACATTGTCTTTAACTGTATCTTCACTGCCAGATACAAGAGTCAGAATTTACTGAGAAGCCTGAGATTTGCTTCTAGTCTTCATCCAGGAAAGCAAACCAGGTTCATGGGATTCATTAATATGGGTGTAAAGAATGTTTGAGAGGACTTTGGGCTGAAGAGTTTGGGTTAAGGCATGCAATTCAGACTGACTTTTATTTTAGCATCCTGATTTTGGTAACTTTGTGCACTCTATCAGTTCTGTATTTGTCCTAAAGCAGTGAGATCTGTCTGACTGCTACTGCCCTTAGTGTTTATTTTGTAATCTTGCTGTGTGTATTCATATGTCTAAAATCACCTATATGTGCATTGTCCTTGCAGAAACAAACATCTTTTAGCCCTTCTTGTTTGTTTGTTGTCATTGCACATTTTCCCTTCATTATTCTCCTCCAATTTTTTCTTTCATACCTTTTTACTTTTCTTCAACTGTCAGTGGAATTATTGTCTTCCTGTCTCCATATTCAGGTAGTGTCAGTGGCTGAGTATCACCGCAGGATCGATGCTCTAAATAGCGAAGAACTGCGCACACTCTGCAGACGTCTCCAGGT
The DNA here is from genome assembly GCA_013396655.1 of Campylorhamphus procurvoides. Classification (NCBI taxonomy): domain Eukaryota; kingdom Metazoa; phylum Chordata; class Aves; order Passeriformes; family Dendrocolaptidae; genus Campylorhamphus; species Campylorhamphus procurvoides. The sequence goes on along the minus strand of WBMV01001750.1, from coordinate 118,156 downwards.
GCCCTCTTCAGTAGTTTAAACCCCATCTCCAGATACTAAAACATCTTTCTTTGTAGTGTCTTGGATCAGGGCAAATCCCACACTCTAGTGGGTTTGTCTTGTCTACAGCACTACAAGGATCCAGCAGAAAATTCCTTTGGTTTGGATGTATTTATTCATGCAATACTGTGATGGAATCAGTAATTTTAGGATGAATTACTACCACCTTTCTCACACAGGAATTTTCTGTTAGAATTTAAAAGTTTGTTCTCAGTACTGCTTGACTTGCAGTGTTGTGTTTTAACTTCCACTTTAGACTGGTGTGTTGTGTTAGATAGAAGCTTCCCTAAAAAGAATGCAAAAACAGGTGAAGAATCCAAAACCTTGTTGCATGGGTGTTTAATTTTGTATAGGAATCTTTGATCAAGAATCTCACAGTACTTGGCAAGTATGAAGCTTCACAACTTCTGTGGAATAGGTAAGTATTTTTCCTGTTATAAAAGCAGGTAACTGAGGCAGTTCTACATGGCAAAGGTCATACACAGTACACACAAAACAGTACTTTGAAAGCAGTTTGGATTTTCAAAGGTCTGTGAATATGGACTGAAACATATTTGCATTCTCTTTAGGTGTTACTTAGCTTTTTGACAGTTACAAAATTGTATGATATACACAGCAACTAATATGACTTACTGATGGAAAGCATAGCTTAGACCTTCTTAGCAGCATTCCGTACTTTCTTTTCCTGTAGTAATTGCCTGCTGAAACTATAAGAGTTTTGTTCTGTTTTTTTCTCTCTTTGCTGTTTTACCCATTATGTAATTGCAGATAAGAAAACATTTTATTAGTTCTGTTGTTTAATAATCAGTAATTAATTGCTTTAAAATGTTTAGTAAGTAGTACAGTTACATAGGTCAATAATGAGCATGAACCATGAACCCAAAAGCTGCACTTCTACTTCTGTAGGAAAATCAGAAATTTGGAGGGGGGGGTGGGAATTATTCCCTCTTGAAAAGAGAACCATTTCATTTTTGACAAGTGGTGGTGGAGAATCTCTGTATCAATATCCTGGAAGTGCAAGAGTTCCTTCCCTGCAATGCCCAAACTCAGGGCTTAGGCTGATTTAAAAAAATCTAATGTGATGGGCTGCAACCTATGAACTGTCTGTTCTGAGGCCATTTGAGAGTTGTGATCCCAACCAGACTGTGTGGTAGTTACTAATCTTGGAAGCCCCTGGAATCTGACTACACAAAGTTAATCTGTAAGTTTTGAAGCTACACTGCTTTCTGTCAAACAAATGTATTTGAACAGACAGACACTGTCTGCTTTTCCAAAGCAGGGTTCTTCCTAGAAGAAAAGGCAAAATATCCAAAACAAAAACCAACCAAACAAGCAAAAACTCCAAAACAAAAGAACTGAACGAAAAACCCACAATACCCCATATCACTTGAGGTCAAATTATTCATGCTTTTGTTTTGCATGGTGACTTTTAATCAGAATTAAAGAATAACAAAGGGAATAAGCTTTCTGCTGTACAGTTGAACAATTCGGAGCTTGTCTAGAGTTGAAGCAGTAGTATATGATGGATAAAAGGTATCTAAGCTGGAAAAGATTTAGACTATGAAATAACATTTTAAAGATAACATTCTATAATGCAGCATGTAGGTCATCTTTCTGTACATGAAGTTATCTGTATAATTGCATAGTTTGTTACCTTCCATTGAAAAGAGGAAGGCATGAGCTTTTTACTGGCTTGATTCTTTAAGTGCACCTTTTCTTAAGAGTTAATACTGTAAATCTGTTACTATATGAATGTAGTTGGATACTTTGACTTTATAAGCCTACTTTTAAGTAACAGGAGTTTGTGATTGCGACTCTTTTGGTAGTCCTTGAGGGAGAGGAAGGAGATAGCCTTTTTTTTTTTTTTTGTTCAGGTAATGTGTTTGTTTAAATATTCCTGTCTGTATTTCAGAGTTTTCTTTGATTTGGCTCTTCTTTTATTAACTAGTAAGTTCACAAAAGCTTGGCAAAGTTTATTATGGTGATATTGTGAAATACCGTTTCCTGTATGTTTAGAGTATGAGGGATGTGACAAACTGATGTTAGCAGGTGTTTTTGGCAGGTATTTTCTTGACATTTTCAGGATTCAGGCTTTATTTTGGACAGTCTGGCTTTCAGTGAAACTCTGTTTAGGCTGATAGTTTATTCACATGCACTCATTCTTGTTAAGATTTCTTTTTTTCTTTAGCAAATCTCTCAATGTTTTAGTAAGTCTTGCTGCAGTGGCTTATCTTGCAAACTTCCTTGCATTGTCCTATTCTTCTGTCAGATTTTTCTATTCCTAGCAAGTTTTAAATATCCCTGCAGCAGGATTTACAGAAGAAAACCTGTTCAGATCTCAGCTGTTCTAGTTATCAATACATGGCACTTTAGTTTGAAAGTGCCAGTGAATGTCAACTGGGGTAAGAAATTGCTGTTAGCTATATCTGATGTGGGATTTTGTGGCCTTCTGCCACCTCCACTAAGTGGTATCTATAACAGCTCAATAGGGTAGATGTATAAGTCTGGTATTTTAAACTAATACAGGACTATTGTGCATAGTGCATCTTTTCCAGACCTCAAAGCTCACTATGCAGCTGCTTTCTCTTCCCCACCCCCTCGATTATTTCTTCCTTGATTCCCGTAAGTACTCTGACAGATCAGCTTATGGAGCAGCAATACTCTGAAGGCTCCTCAAAATAGATGACAATAATCTTTCCAGATGTCTACTGCATATCTGAAAAATTTCATAAGTATTCTAAGAGTATTGATTCGGAAGCTACTAAGAAATGTCAATGTTAAAGTTTTAATTCCTTTTCTTTCTGTGTTTTTTAATTACACTTAGAAGGCTATGTTAGTATTAAAATGCAAGAACTCTATAAGGTAACTTCTGAAAACAATTTGAAACCCTTCAGCTGTGTATGAGAACTGTTTTTGTTTTACCATAAAACCATAGCTTACTTCTTAGTAGGTGTCTGGTATTGTTGGCATATAGTTATGTACCAGCTTGCTGTCGGAAGCAGTGGCAATCTTGGTCAGATCAAGTCTATTGGAATAATTTCTTAACTTTTGAAGGACTTGCATAACTAACTTGATAACTGCATGATTTTAAACCTGCAAAGTTTATCTTTCCTGCTAATAGAAGGCAAATACTTACTTTCTTGCTGTTCTTTTTGTAGATAACAACAAGAGAAGATATCAATTCAAAACAGGTAACAAATATCAAAACAGACCTGGAGCCTGAAGCATTCCGGCCAAATCTTAGTGATCCAAGTGAATTACTACAGCCAGAACAAATTGAAAAGGTATTAAGTTAAATATGTCATTTTTTACTCTTCTGCACTGATATATCACAAATGATATGACTGTAGTGTAAAACACAACAGTAGGAAGCCCTTGTGTGATATTAAATAGAAGAAAATAAATTGTGTATGTTAGAAAAGATGTTAAGGTCACAGAATCTAATCATTAACCCAGCACTGCCAAGATGATCACTAAACCATGTCCCTAAGTGCCACATCTTACACATCCTTTAATTACCTCCAGGGATGGTTACTCAAGCACTTCCCTGGGCAGCCTGTTCCAATGCTTGACAACCCTTTCACTGAAGAAGTTTTTCCTAAGATCCAATCCAGACCTCTGCTGGCATAACTTGAGAACATTTCCTCTTGTCCTGTTACTTGTTACCTGAGAGAAAAGATTGGCTGCTGCCTCACTACAATCTACTTTCAAGTAGTTTTAGAGAGTGATGAGATCCCTCTGAACCTCCTTTTCTCTGGACTAAACAACCCCAGCTCCCTCAGTCCTCTCTGCCCTTCTTTGGACTTCAGTGTTTTTCTTGCAGTGAATGGCCCAGAACCACACACACTACTCAAGGTGCAGCCTCATCAATGCCCAGTACAGGGGGACAAGTCAGGATGCTATTCTTGTCCACCTGGGCACACTGCTGACTCATGGTCTACCATCTGTCAAACACCACCCTCAGATCCTTTTCCTCTGGACCACTTTCCAGTTACTCTTTCCCTAGCCTTTAGCATTGCATGGGCTTGTTGTGACCCAAGTGCAGAAACCCAGCACTTTATCTTATTGAATCTTGTACTGTTGGCCTTGGTCCATCAATCCAGCCTGTCCAGATGCCTTTACAGATCCTTCCTGCTCTCCAACAGACCAACACTCCTGCCCAGCTTGTTGTCATCTGCAAGCTGACTGACGATACACTCAATCCCCCCATCCAGGTCATTGATGAAGATACTAAACAGGGCTGGCTCCAGTACTGAGCCCTGGGGAACACCACTAGTGACCTGCCACCAACTGGACTTAACTCCATTCACGACCACTCTCGGGACCTGGCCATCCAGCTGGTTTTTTGCACAGTGAATAGGGCACCTGTTTAAGCCGTAAGCAGTCAGTTTCACCGGGGGAATGCTGTGGGAAATGTTGTCAAAGACTTTACTATAAAGTCCAGATAGACAACATCCACAGCCTTTTGCTCATCCACCAAGGGGGTCACCTTGTTGTAGAAGATGATCAGGTTGGTCAAGCAGGGCCTGCCTTTCATTGAACCCGTGCTGGCTGGGCCTGATCCCTAGTTGTCCTGCACATGCTATGTGATGGCACTCAGGATGATCTGTTCCTTGACCTTCCCAGGCACCAAGGTCAGACTGTCAGAACTTTAGTTCTTGAGGTCCTCCTTATGGCCCATCTTGTAAATGGGCACCACATTTGCTAGCTGGGACCTTCTCAGTTAGCCTGGACTGCCAAAGGATGGGAAGTGAGCACTTCCATTAGCTCCATCTACTTCCTTGTGTGGATTCCATCTTGCACCATAGAGCTGTGTATGTCTAAGCAGAGCATGATTCATAGCTAAAATACTGCTTTTTTTTTCTTTTTTAATCCTAACTTTTAGTCCTAACACCATGGCACTTCTTGCCTATGTCTTTACCCTTCTTTCATTCTTCCTTGAAACCATCTTGGCTTTCACTGCAGTTCATCCAGTCCAAAGTCATCTCATTATAAATGTGTTGATTGAAGTTTTGGATTAAAAGGCACAGGAACGAGACAGCAAACAGCGTTTACCCTTCAGTTTGTTACCTGCTGACTTGAGTGATCTTGTTACCCAATGCTGAGACATGGATGGGACATGCAGTATTGTTATGCAACATTACTTGTGTTTTTACTGTCCTTGGATAAACCTCTTAGAGACCTTAACAAAGACAAGTTCTTCAGTTGATGAAGTTCTGCGGATCACTGGTCACTGGTAGAGGTAGGAAAAGAAGCTTGAATGAATGACCAGAAGTAGAAAATATACATGTGAAACTTCAGGTTTAGTCTTAGCTTTTTAAGGCCACTTAGAAGTAGTTCAGGAGAACAGAATCTGCTTTTGTTTACATGCAACGCACTTTTAAATATAAAGCATATATTAGATAAAGCCTTGTCATTTTCGTGTCAATAGCTTACAAAGTCTCTTCCACCACGGACTATTGGCTATCCATGGACTCTTGTCTACAGTACTGCGAAGCATGGCATGAGCTTGAAGACTTTGTATCGAACAATGATGGGATTAGACACACCTGTGCTGTTGGTTATCAAAGACAGTGATGGACAGGTAGGAAAATGTTTGTGTGGAAGTAGGGGACATGTTTGAGGGTTATAAAGGAGTAGCTGACACTTCAATCCATCATGGGAGATAAAATTGTGTGTATCAAGCAGGTTTTTGCCTTAGAAATGTGTTTCACTGTTAAGCAATCCTCTGACATACTACATGTCTAGCAAATATTTTAGTGATGCAAGTTCACTGTTGTAATACATGAGTCTCATAATACCTAGTTAAACAATTTAATTTTTTTTAAATGTAGTTATGGCACAAGAAATGCAGTCTCTAAAACTTTCATATGCTGGAAGATCTTGCTGAGTTAGAATGTCATTGCCAGCTGTGGCCAGTGCTTCTTGGCACATTTTGTGGCTGCAGCCAACATCTCTATCCCATTCAAGGGTTATAGTATCTTTGTTGCATTATTAATGTTTATTCCTGGAGTCTTTGTAGTTGTGTCTATTCTCCTTTGACCGGGGTATGAATTTCAGAAAGTAGTTCACATCTCACCATTTGATTAGCAAACATCCTCTCTTAAGTATTCTAATAACAGGTCAACGCTGCAGGCAGTATGAGACTGATTATACAAATAACAGCCCCAAGATGATCGGAGAGGAACACCAGAATAAGTACTGTGTGAAAAGTTCATACCTGAGAAGAGGCTGAACTGAGATAGTTTAGGTTGGGCACAGCTCTGTATGTTATTTTAATGGAAAGTTAATTTCTCTCAAGGTATATCAATTGTTAATGATGTCTTAGATTTAGTTTATCTTTTTTACCTATATTTACTTACTACATGTATGGTCAGCCCTGAGGGTATTGATCTTGAGCTAAGACATGTCTTAGCTACCTGAATGTAGCTCAGCTACTTGGAGCTGCTGCAGAATTATTCAAAGAATTACTTGAGCCCTTAAAAGAAGCTAGAATGCAGAGACTCAGATACTTTGAGGACTAAGAAATAATTGCAAGAGTTCAATGACTTCCCATTGCTGGAAAATATTCCTGTAGTTATTTAAACATAGAATTTTACTTATTTCAGCAGCCTACTTTATGTTCATTGATCAAACTTTCTTAATTTGAATTTAATGCAAGTTTTTAAGCTAAAAGGTGCTCTATATAAGTTCGGTTATCTGCATATAGTAAGCAAGTCTAAGGTCATGTGGTGGATGGACCTTGACTGGATTGCAGGTGCCCGCCAGTCTGTTCTATCACACCCCTTACCAGGTGAACAGGGCAGAAAGAATAAGATGGAAAACGGCTCATAGGTTGAAAAAAAAAAGTTTGACAGAGAAAAGTTAACATCCAGTTTTCTGAAGTCTAGCCTACTGACCCAGACACTTGAAATCACAAAAAAGAAAAAAAGGTCTCATCTATCCTGCTTTTTAGAGATTACATGTACAGAGACAATAAAATATTCAATAGGCATAATGGACTATAGCAATTATAAGTTCTTTCTGACTCTTTAATCCTTAATTTTTACCCTTAACAGTTACAGGTAGTGGAACAGGAGTAAAGATCAGCTAAAAATGAAATGTTGTCTTGAAATTCAAATTTCCATGAGGCCATCTGACCAGTAATGGGTAAAAAAAAAATAAGTAGAAAAAGGTGTGGGTCTTGATAACATTGAGGACTCATCTCAAGCCTACCTTTAAAAAAGAGATGGGGTGGGAAGGGGAAAGGGAAAAAGAAACCTTCTGAAAACTTAACAGAAGAATAAACAATTAATTTATTTTGGTCTGATTTCCCTGGGAAGCAAAAATAGTTTCTTTCTCTCTTAAACCCATTGTTGACCTTGAGATGGTGGGATAATAGATAAATATTTTGCCAGTGTTTGAGTCTAAATGTTGAATGCAATAAATGTCCCTGGAAAAAAAATTAGTTTGGGCTAGTTTTGCTATGAACTTGCATTAAAACAAGGGTACAGAAACTTGCACCTTAGTTCATGGGTTTTCAAGGTTTTAGATTGATTTTGCTGTTTAACAGCACATCTGAAACTGATACATGTCTTTGAAAAGTGAGCACCTTTAGCTGACTGATACTTTACTACTTCACCTTGTCAAGTAAGTTTAAAAATTCCTTCAGAGAATCAGATTTTTCAAGTATAAATATTGGTCACATGTATACTCAAAGGTAATTCTCTTCACTTAAGGAATGATTTTGCATGAGTAAAGCAACTTCTCAGTGTAGTGGCAGTTTGTTCTTATAAAGATAAGAAGAAAAGAAATACAGTAGTAATTATGTGAGGAAGCTTCTATAAGTGCTATGACCTAAAGGAAGTTTGGTATGCAAGTTCTACCTTTTGTCTGCTCTGTAACAATGGAGACTTAACAGTGACATCTAAAATGTACAGTACTACCTGCATCAAATCACTTGTTTGCTGTTGTGCACACTTCTTAAAAATTGAGTTTCTTGCAAGAGGTTAATGCTTGAATTTGATAAAATGTGAGCATATGCTGGCTCACATCTAGCCTTTTATCCACAAGAACTCTCAGATTGTCTGCTGCAGGGCTACTCTCAGGTGAGTTCATCTCCAAGTCTGTACTTAAGTTTGGGATTCCCTGACCCAGGTACAGGATTTTCCACTTGGACTTGTTGAACCTCGTGAGGCTCACATGGGCACAGTTCTCAAGTTTGTCCAGGTCGCTCTGGATGGCATCCTGTCCTCTTAAAATCTGTCTCTGTAAGACAGGGTAACCAGTTCTTACCTGTTACGTGGATTGGAATGAATAAATTACATGAAAAATAACAACTCAGTTACAGCTAGGAACTTGCTGAAAATAGAGCAGTTGAAGTAGAATAGGAGCTATGTAAGAAAGAGCAGGACTTTTTGATCTGAAATTTTAAATATGTATACACTTTCTGAGAGTTTTCTGAGTTGAGTTTTTATCCATTAATATGCTTTTTTTCTTGCTGTGTTCACTTTTTATTGAGAAAGAGTTCTCTTACCTTTTTATTGTACCACAAAGCACCATACCATATCTCGATGCACTCAGAACCGTGATAGCAGTGTAAGACTCATCCTATAGTGAATTTCAAATCTGGCAACATTTACAACCTAACTTACTTACCTTACTATCATTAAGATTCTCAGATGGTGTGTAGTTTCTCTGAAGTTTTTCTTGCTCTTACGTATTTTTACTACAGGTTTTTGGTGCACTAGCATCTGAACCATTTAAAGTCAGTGATGGCTTTTATGGCACTGGGGAGACATTTATGTTCACTTTTTCTCCAGACTTTGAGGTAAGTAGTAATAACTTTGTATGCTCTTGCTACCTCCTCACCCTCCATGTGCATTATCCTAAAATACTTGAAGAATAATCTAACCATGAATCTGAAAAACACTATGGATTGGCCAAAAAAAGTTGTCTTACTGGTTTGTCCATAAGTGCAAAAAAAATTTGTAGTGTTTGCATAGTGAAAACATACTCAACCTGATGCTTTCATTGCACTCAAGATTTTTCTACTATTCTAACTTCTTCCAGGTGTCTGTCTGAAAATTAATGAACTGACCTTTTAAAGGGCATATAATCTAACCTAAACATATTTTCATGGTATTTTTCATTGTGTAGAAGTTTCAGTGATCAAAGTTGACCTGTTTCGGAATGGTCCTTTTTTAATTAGTATAAAACCCAAGAGAATTTCATCTTTCCAAAAGGTTCAGATATTTTTACTTGCTAGTCTGTTTTGTTGTTTGTTTGTTTTTTTCCATAGGTTTTCAAATGGACAGGAGACAATATGTTTTTCATTAAAGGAGACATGGATTCCCTTGCTTTTGGTGGAGGAGGGTAAGGTATAATTTGAGTCTGTTAAAAGTGTTTGTCCACACACCTTTGAGGACAAAAATTGGAACTGATCTCAGGATTCAACAGTTACCAGCCAAGAAAGCTTTAGTTTGTCAGGTGTTTACCTTCCAATGTTGAAGAAACTTAAACAGAAAGTTTGTCTTAAGCGTGGTGTGGTATAAAGTTTCAGCTATGCAAGGTTATGATGCCTTCCATGCTCAACCTGTATGTGGTATATGCCAAAAAATTATGTGCTTTCTCAACCCATTTCTGTCCCCCTTGCCCTGTGAAAGTGCATAAGCTTCAGAGGTGTTTCCCTTATTTATCAGCATTCTCTTTACATATAAGAGTACTGTTATGTCTTTTTAATAAAAATGGAAGAGTCTGAAAACCGAGGAATTTTAGTTAGCTTTTTATTTCAGAATATCTGAAAAGGGATATTCTCAAATTAATAATAAATAGTGAAAAAAAAAATCTTTGAATCTACAAATTTATCAACAGCAATGAGGTACTTGTATTAAAACCAAATTTTTTAATTCCTTCTCATTCCTGAATTTTGAATGAAAAATACGTTGGCAGTTTTAATGTTTACTTCCCTCAGTCTTTTGCTTTACTACATTGTCTGTCTTGCAGAGGAGAGTTTGCTCTTTGGCTCGATGGTGATCTCTACCATGGAAGAAGTCATTCATGTAAAACATTTGGGAATCACACACTTTCTAAGCGAGAAGACTTCATTATTCAAGACATAGAAATATGGGCTTTTGAATGAGTAACTATTTCTACAGGTGATTGTCCCAAACCTGACATGAATCAGTGCAGCTTAAAAGTCCCTAGGAGCAATATAATGCATTTTACTTCTCTCTTTTTTTTTTTCCTGAAGTTCTCAGTGTGGCCATTAGTTATTATTTTTAAACAGCAGACTTTTTTCATGCTCTCACATCTGTAATATACTGTCATACTTTTTCTAACCTGTAGACACTTTAAAAAAATATTGACCATGCAGACTAAAAATTAACATTAGTTACTTTGAGCCTTGCAGTCTACAAAATTCTTATCCATATTAGAGTTGCCTCCCAGGTTTCCCACACACACCTTTCTCCAGTCCTGCGAGGGGGCTGCTTCATTGAATATAGGTTATTATTTTTGTATTCAAATTGTCTATGAATGAAGTTGCCCTCTGTGAACCTCTAAGAAAGCTGCGTGTGGGTATTTGACAGCAGCGAGATTGGTCCAGACCGATGATGAGTTATTCATATGGTGCCACAAATGGATGAAAAGCTGAGCATTCCTACTTAACACATCCCAGTACACATGTGGTGAAGTTAGAAGATATCCAAAGTCAACAGTGCCACTTGTCTTGGTTGTTGTTCATCTTTAGAAACAAGTCAGTTAATATGTGTTCTACTGCATGCTGATTGTATTTGAAGAGTGTTTTGCACATGCTGTTAATAATCTGCAGGTTTGGGACAAATACTGACAATATTGAGCTACGTAGCAAGGACTTATAAAATAGCAAGAGAATGTAAGAATATGATAGTTCCACAAAATTAAAAGGCTAAAGCAAGATAAACTCAGTGAATAAATTGTAGCTATAGTAGGGCATTAAAAGTTCAGAAACAGATGCATCCTTCTTCAACATAAAGTGTCAGATATATACTGTTATACTGTTGTAGCCGTGTAGCACATCAGCTCCAAGAATATAGCTTATTCCTGTCCAAAGAAAAAATTACTTGTGATGTTTTTGAGTGGGTCTATGTTGTAAATTTACAATTAGCACCAGCTCTGATTAAAATGACATAATGTATTATAGGTAGACAATATTGTAATTCAGTAGACTTGTGGAATATGCAAATTTACTGTCATGTGACCTCAAAAAAATAATAATGACAGGCTAGAATACAGTTCCAGTAGCTCTTGTCCACTTTTGTAGGAAAATTGATAAGCCAATGTGGCAATAACAGCTCGACAAAAATGTTTGTTTCAAAGCTTTTATTCTATGTTCTGCAAAAAAACCCCCAAAAAATAACAAAAAAATTGCTGTTAAGTGTGACAGTGACTGACTTTGTGCTGAAATTTCAGCTATTTCAGATGAACATTGTATATTATCTTGTAAATTAATGTTTAAAGTAGTTTTGTTATTCTAGAAAAGTGTTGATTGACGGGTTGCTTATAGCACTTTAAATTATTCTAGAAATGGAATAAAAGCCAAATGAGTTGGCTTAAGTAGATGTAGTTGTATATTATTTCAAAATATTTACATCTCTGCAAAGTTTAAAAAAAACCCACAACTTATTTGAAGACAGCTTACTGCTATGGTAATGAGAAAGGGCAGATGTTTCATCTATAATATGCTAATGCTCAATATGAATAGAAAAACAGGGCTTTGTTTCCTGTCTCTATGTATAGCTCTTTATCCTTATTAGAACTTAGTACAATGTGTAGAGTAAATGTTTACAAAATAAGGAACTGTAAATAAATTGAAATGGCTTTTCTCCCCTTTGGTCTTCCACAGCAGTATTATTGTCTTTGTGGAGTTATGACTGATTATTACAACAACAAAAAAATCCTGGAATGGATTTTAACTACTCACAGTGATGTATAGCAAATAAATCTAAATATATGTAAAAATAAACTTGAGTTGGAGTTTATTTAGAATTTGGAGTTTACCTAGAATCACAGATGCATTTGTTTGCTGTTCATTTATTAACTAGACATATAGGATGCCTTTGCTTTCCTTTTTGGCATTTTTTGATTTTTAAAGCCTAGTGAGAAGTGATGAGAGTGAAATACAATCTCTTGAGCCATTTTTAGGGGTGGTGGTGGGGAAATGTCTCAGATCATCCTTGCTGACAAAACCCATTAATTCAAGTGCTTAGTCAGTCCTGAGCTCATATTGCAAATAAAGCCGATTTTAGATTTTTAAAGGCTGATGTGAAGAATTTTATAAAGAACTATACTTTGAAGAATTAAATGAAAGCACAGAAAAATCTTCAGTAACTGAATGTCTCCAAGTACTGGACTAGTATTGGAAAAGATACATGGAGAGAAAAGAAGTGGAAATCAAGAGTAGTGCACAGTAAGCAGTACATGCTTGTAAAATACTGGGTTAGTTAAGTAATAGAAGTTCCTTAGCTGGGTTAGTTAAGGAATAAGCTTTGACTTATAGCATAGATGGCTGTGGCAACACTTAGTGATGTGACTAGCTGTGTAAAGGATTACAGTGAGAAATGCAAATGGTCTCTGTCTTAGTTCAAGAGAGAACTAAGATATTATGCTGGCCAAGAAATAATCTCTCTCCTTTAAATTTAGGAAAACAGAACTTTAATTAGGAAAAATATATATATATATATGTAAGAAAGGGATAACAGTTCTTACTCACAACTATATATATATATATCCAGAAAAGAACCAAACAACAACAGAACAGTCTGTAACAAAACCACTCCACCCCTCAAACAACAAGGCAAAACAGTCAAAAAGAGGTCCTTTTTTGTCTAGTCCCCAAAAGGGGAATGCAATTATATCCACGGACAGCAGGTGGCGCTGTGGCACCTCCGCTGCCTCGCTCTCCCTCTCAGGGGTGCAGTTTATATTTACGGACAGCAGGTGGCGGTGTCGCGGCCGGCCGGCCGGGCTCTCCCCTCCGGTGAGATGATAGGTTCCCCGGCTAGCTCCTCGTTTTTCTTATGGGAAACTTTGTAATAATTATAATCACTCACGGCTGAGCACAGTCGAGTTGGAAAAGGAAGAAAAGGAACACAAATCCAATATCCAGTGATGCTGGGATATCCAGGGTCTGTGTTCTGTCCTCCTCGCTCCTGACAACAGACTGAGCTCCTGCCTTGCACAGGAAAACCAGAAAAACCAGTTTTTTCCCCTCCCAGACTTCAGGGAGATCACAACAAAAGCTATACTTAAGAGAGATAAAATCAAGATGCACACATCCTTTGTATCTTTTGTTAGCCATCTTCCCCCACCCCAGGGCGTTGGCTCCAAACCTTTTGGAAGGAATTCCTTCTTGGGCTTTGAAAACTCCAACAGTCTCCTAATGAAAGACCATGAATTTTGTTAGCCAGAGGTGTAGTTAACTTCTGTATGAAAGGTTCTGTATAAAAGATTGTCTAGATGAGATCAAAGGCCTTGTCTTGATGTATCTCCTGCCTTCAATTCAATATGAGTTTACTGGCACGTTTTGCTTTGTGATTATAGAGACTTGGGGTTTGACATATGCTGAAGGATGAGATTCATTTTCAGGAGTTCAGTGCCAGAAGACTGTGTCTCAACATACAGTACTTAGATGGATTCATAGAGTAACCTGATGTTTTGCTTGAATACCTGAGATTGTAAACATATCTTTTGGCTCTAAATCCTCTCTATGTTTGCATATTGTTTTTGTGTAATCTGCAAAAGGTCACCATTTATCACATATGGCTTATGCTTGCATCCTCCTGCTTACCTGTATACATTGCATTAGAGTTTTGGGGGGGGATTTTGTACAGGAATTAGCATGTCTGCATAAAATCCCCTCTTTGAGGATGAGTAAAAACATTGACTCCTTCAACTTCAAATAAATAATAACATTGTATTCCTCATTCAGCACTTGCATCTTAAGTCTCACTTTTATGTCCTTCCTTTGCAAATGAGAGAGATCATCAGGGTATTTTACTGTTGTCACAGCAGTAAGGAGCTCAGTTAAGGAAACAAATCTCTACTCTCTCTCCCCTTGAGAGTACATACTGCTGCAATGAAAAAGCGCTGCACTGTGGTTCTGGAGCAGAGCGAGGGATAGTGCAGCTGAGTGAATGGTGCACCCTTGGTGTAGTATGTGCATAACAAGCGGTCCTGGAGGCTGTCTCGCTGCAGAATTGCCAATGCCAGCTCTACTTTCTGCTGTCCTGCTTATCTGACAAGCTCTGTAATCCTTTTTGGTTTTGTGCTGTAACTACAGTTAGTAGTACACATGCTGTGGAGTACTAAACTATTTTCAGTGTGCTCTGTGGTGTCAGAATGGCTTTAGTTGAGATACTAGGTATGGTGTGATGTATACACAGCAGCTGAACTGGCTGTGGGAGCAGAGCTTGCCCGTATTTGTTCTGAGATCATTGATGATTGAGCACATCACAAATGTTACACTCTCTGCTACAACTAAGTATATTTCAGTAGCATTTCCCTGTTTTAAAAATGAACTATAATACTGAACCCAGACTGTACAATTTTAAAGAAGGAATTATTGCTGTGGAGTAGGGAGATGATTTCTACTGGGTGGGATGCCTATCCATGTGCTTCAAGCCCCTGCAGCAATTTGAATAAATACAAAGTGTGAAAGTCAAATGTATTTCTTCTGAGACAAATTCCATGCTGTCACTTAAGCATGAGATTCTTAAGCATGATATTCTACATTCAGAATATGAAGAATGTACGTCAGTTCCTGCAGAAGAGATTCGTTTGTCAGTACCAAGTAAGTACCCTTGCTCTTCTAGTAAACTACTCAACCTTGCAAAAGCAACACTCACCTCAGACAGAAGTGTCTGAATGTGAGCCAGCAGTGTGTCCAGGTGGCCAAGAAGGCCAATGACATCCTGGTTTGTGTTAGAAACAGTGTGGTCAGCAGGACTAGGGCAGTGATTGTCCCCCTGTATTCAGCATTGGTGAGACCACACCTTAAATCCTCTCTGTGGTTTTGGGCCCCTCACTACAAGAAGGACATTGAGGTACTGCAGTGTGTCCAGAGAAGGGCAATGGAGCTTGGGAAGAATCTGGAGTGCAAATCTTATGAGGAGAAGTTGGGTCTGTTTAGCCTGGAAAAAAGGAGCCTCAAAGGTACCTTCTCACTCTACAACTACCTGAAAGGATGTTGTAATGAGGTGGGGTTCTGTCTCTTTGCTCAAATAACAAGCAGTGGGACAATGGGATATGGCCTCAAGTTGCACCAGTCAGGTTTAGATTGGATATTAGGAAACATTTCTTCACAGAAATGGTTGAGTCACCATCCCTCAAGGGCTTTAAAATGTGTGGAATTGGCACTTAGGGACATGTTTTTTCTGGTATTCTATGTTCTCATAGCTGAAGGAAATGTTAAAATTCAGGGTCTGCCACTGGTCTGTTTTGTTACTGAATGTCTTTGAATAAAAGTTACAGACTTTCAGTTCTCTCTGCTATGTGCCATAAAGGAGAAAAGGGCAAGGTTTCCCATCTCTTCTGTCATTGAACTACATACAGTTCAGCTGAGAAGTTTACTGTGCAACTTAGTTTGTCCTTGCCTCTCTTTGCCCCCAGTACTAGTGGAGGCATTATATGGAACTGTTGAAGCATAGTCTTGACCACAGTAACTTCTGGTGGGCATACAGGAGCATGCAGAAAAATTAAATACCAATAACCAGTTGCTTGCAAGTGTTTAAGTGGATGACTTTCATGAATTTCAGTATTAACTTAGGTGCAGATGTACCTAAATTTCAGATGTTAGGACTAGATCAGGAGCAACTGTGCCTCTAAAGTAAATGCTTAACCTGCCCCACTGAACCTGGAGGAAGATGGTTGTATTTGAGAACACTAGCAATTTATTCAGTTGTTAGGTGTCTGCCTCTGCATTGAAAGGGGCGGGAGCAGTAAAATGCCAGCACTAAATCTGCTGGTGATCCAGTCGGCTCAGCCTTTTTTGTCAGTAGGTGTGACATCCCAGCCTTAAGTGGAAGGAAGCACACAAGATTCATAGATGTTCATGGTCAAAAGGAATGGCATAAGTCAGAGAGTCTGCAAAAACTGACTAAGTTTTATGAGTAAGTTGCACACATGGCATGGAAATTGGTGTGTTAGTCCCTGGCCTACTATATAAGCACATGGCAGTCAGTCCTGGTTAAAGGGTAAGATGAAGGAAGAAGGAAAGAAAAGATTAAAAGAGATCGCTGGTTCTGGTTCCAGTGTTGGTCCAGCCCATGGGCTGGCCTGGGGCACCCAGGCCTGGTAGGGAGGCTTTTGTAAAGATAGGTTTTCCCTGCCCTAAAGATAGTGACTTGCTTTCTATGCAAATTAATTATCATATGCAGTCCATTCTTTCAGACATGGGGAATTTTCTTTCTTTCCAGAAGTGGTCAGATGGCTTGAAGAGTCTTTGGTGGTCTTGATCCCCCCTGCAGTCTGTGCCCACTTCTGAGCCTCATCCCTGCCCTTGCACTGCACTGTATTGTGCTTATCTCCAGGAACAAGAACTGCAATGTTTGTCCTGAAAAAGTGCTGCCCTACCTCCACATGGTCCCCTTCTCCAGCCACATCTTGTTCTTTTCCATTGGTATGTTATCACCAACAATCCTTGGTTTGCTCCACAGGTATTCAGCTTTTGATGTTTAAGACATACATTAGCCCCTTCTGAGATTCTATACCAGGCATGCAACAAGGCAGAGATGGCTCTCATGTGAATGAAAGTTATTGGCAACAATTTCTGCCTTCCTTTCAGGTAATGATTCTTTCATTAGAGGGAACACTCAGTGAATAGATAAAGTAAAAGAGGCCCTCCACACATGCATGTTCCTATCAAACGGATGGGAAGAAATGGAAAAATGTCAGAGTAAATTGGTTCTACAGTCTACTTCATTGGCTCAAGATCTAAGCCAGGAAGGTTTTTTTGATTCCTACTTCAGCAGTACATTCCTAGTTGTACTCCAATTGTTTCCCTTCAAGTGAGTTGTAGGTGGCATTGTGTATCAATGCACAAGTTCTTATTATATGCATAATATTGAAAGGCACCACTTACTGTTCTGGTACAGTTTGAGTGTTTCAGTACGAAAATATATCACACCGAATGTGTTTAGTGGGTGAATGAAAGCAGATGTGTGTGATTCCGCAGACAGTGATGCAGTGCTCTTGGAGTTTAACTCATACATGAACGTAAGACTGAAAGACCAGTGGTGAGCTGTACCTCTGCTGTGCTTTCCTGTGATAGGATGAGAATTCTCATGAGCAGTGATGTGTAATTCACTGAAGTGCCTGAAGTGTGTATTCTTTGTACAGGTATTTTATATAAGGACTGTTTCCATGTACCCTAAAATCTATTACTGGAGCTTTGGACAGAGAAACCTCTACAGGGAGATGTTTTAAGAGCCTGTGAAAAAGAATACATTTATATATTGAAACAACTTACTGATATTTTACTTCACGGTATATACACACGTATTTATTTTCAAGTGTGTGGGACAATAACTAAGAAATAATTAAGGAATTTATTTATAGTTCACTTATTCTTTTGTCAACAAAATTTCATCAAGACAATTTAGACAGCTGTGAAGGTCATTATGTAAAGATGTAAAGACTAAGTTAAGAATATGCAGGTCAAAACTGTATGTAAGTACTATACTTAGAGGTCAGTTTTGTAGAACAACTTCAGTAGTCTGAGAGATCTCAAGAAAACACTGTTAAATAAGTTCCACTGAATCCATCTTATAATTAATTCTTTCTTGCTTAGAGTCACAACATATAACTATGCCTAAAACATTAATGATTTACACAGACTTACAATGGACATAGCTGTCAGTTCTTGTATCACTATTTACAAAATATTTGATTTATTTGTACATTGGAGCATCAAACTGGAGTACTGTATTGAGCATTATTTGGTTTATCAGAGAGACAAGATGTTCATACTCATTCTAAGACAGTATTCCCTTTTCAATGTGAAAGAATCTTATAGGGAAAACCCCCACTTTTTCATTATGCAAATTACTTGCCCAGTCATCTTGCTCTGAAACAAAGGCTTTTCATGTGAAGCACTTACTTTTTCACCAGGACAACTATTTTTTACAGTAATAGAGAAACAGGGATCTCTCTGATCCAGTAATCATTAGAGACCTTACAGAGGTTTCAGATTTGTGAATTATGCAAACAATTTTAAGACCTAGAAGTATTCGTTCATTAGCATTTACTCCTCTTCAGCACCACCTGAACTGAAATATATTATTTCAGTGATATTGGAACAGCAAATTCTGTAAAATTAGGTCAGTGTTTCTGTGTAACATGAAACAATATTTTCCTTACAGTTATGAACACTATCTTTTCTCGCAGAGGTACCTTGCAGTGGAAGAAGATGATGATGATGATGTTAGTCACTTTTTGCTCTACACAAAAGTACAAGTACCTGACTGGTTTTTATATTTTACATACTTTTCCCCCCTGTGTTTATAAAATTGTATCAATATAGATGATCAGATGACACATTGCACAACATTGCATCAAAAGCATTTTCTAAGTTGCTATCTAGTCAAAACTTCTTTATTCATTACATTCCAGCATCCATAACTCTAAATATGAAACTACCTAATAAATTAGTTATATAAATATAATAAATATATAAAACCCCATTTATAAAAAGAAGGATTTTCTATATGATATGTAAGAGAAAGGTGTGTCAATAGTTGCCACAAGATAATACTGCAGTAGTAGTTGCATATTGTGCTTGTAAAGAAAGCAATGGTGATCTTCAAATAAAATAATATTCCATGCATTTAAATAAATTAATTAGGAAATATGTGCAAAAGATCACTTTTACAAATCCAAAACTTGGCCTGAGTTTATGTTGTCATTCATCTTGTGATCTGGCATGTTTCAAATTCCTGATATCACAGTATAAATAATTGGAAAGATCTTGAATGTAAAAAGTAGAAATTGGAATTAATTTTTAGTTGTTTATATTGCTATGGCCTTTTACAATCAGATGCTTATATTCAGTATAGATTTTTCTCTATATTTTTCATATAGTAATTAACTCCAGTGTCCTGCAAGCCCTTCTGGTACAGAGTAAAATCCATTTGTATGGTTGGGTTACCATGCACTAATTATAAAATATATATTTAGAAAAATGCTCAATGTCTTTCCTATGTGAGTGAACAGGAGGAAACTTGTATTCAAAATGTGCAAATACTAATAGCACGGGAGAAGGGGAAAAAAGTTTTCCAAAAGTTGTTCTGGTTTGCTTATTTTAATAAAGTAATTACGACATTATCGTCCCTTCCTTGCCATAACATTTCTCCCTCAAAGTCCACCAGCCCATGTTTCCTGGCTCTCATCAGAATCCCAACAACCTTATCTGAAATACGAACATATCTCTCGAAGAGTTCCCCAAAAGTAACTTGGATCTTGCCATCGGGCCGTGGCTTAGCCATTGATTCAATGATGAAGCACATGTCCCTGATCTCCCGATGGATATGGGCCTCGGCTCTCTTGGCTCTTTCAGCAGTTTTGGTTCCTTCCTTTGGATGGCCATATCCTTCATCTCCTTTCTGCAGGCGCATGGACATGGCTAGCTCATGGTCAAATTCCTCGCTGAAGGGATTTAGTTTCTGTGTTATGATGTGCTGGTCAGCCCATTCCTGCCACCTGTCCTTGAGGCTGTGGACAGCGCTGTGCTTCCTGCGGGAGTTGATGCGGGCCTCTTCGCTCAGCCTGCTTGCACTGAGAGAAACAAAAAAGGCACTTGAGATTCCCATTTAATACTTTAATGGCTCAGTTCTGCTGCTGATCTCTGTTCTTAACCGTGTTTTTCTTAACTGAGTTACTGTGTTTTCCCGGATGAGATGGAAGCCACCAGGTGGCATGAGTTCACCACTTCTAAATCAGTTCGTTCTTTGGGGGCTGTTGGTTCACGTTCAGTTCCCACTCAAATGTGAATTTACTGACCACGGCTTTATCCCATCTACACTACCACCCTCCAGCCCTGATTTGAGCCCATTTTGACAAACTTTTCCCAAGAATTACTTAATTCTGTATGGGAGTAATGTTGCTGATTATATGCTGTTGCATATAGGAGTATGTTGCTGATTATCTGCACTTTCTGTACTTTTGGTCAGTCAGGGAGCTCCCAGTTTCTGGATGCCTGGCCAAACCTGAAATCTGTGTGCCCTGAGGTTAGAGATGGCAGTAACTCTAAGTGTGTGGTCTGGGTCCTCCACTATTCTTGGCTGAAAAACAGAGGATAGAGTCTAGCAAAATCTGTCCTCTCTAATAGATGTCAGTAATTAAAGCGGTAACTAAGTTAATAGTGTGGTAGTTCTGCCTATGCTTTTGTATTTGAAGTATGGTTCTGAACAAGTACTGAAGTCCA
Organism: Campylorhamphus procurvoides; assembly: GCA_013396655.1. NCBI lineage: Eukaryota > Metazoa > Chordata > Aves > Passeriformes > Dendrocolaptidae > Campylorhamphus > Campylorhamphus procurvoides. Next base: position 97,680 of record WBMV01001750.1, on the reverse strand, counting down.
AAATTTACATTTCCATGGGCAGGGTAAAAGCCTGAAAGAAATTTAAGGCTACTGAGATCTGTGTCAAGGTCAAAGGATGAGGAAAGACATTCAGAAGGTTTTTTTCCTTTAGTGGCCAATCTCTCATGTTGTGGGGGAGTTACAGATAGTCTGAGATAGTCTTTGTGCTGTCCACATCCTGTCATTGTGTCTGTACAGAGCTCAGCTAGGGACTGTACTGTGGCTGTGCCAAAGTAATTTGTTTACTAATATTTTTACTCCCCAAAAGACTGCTTTGAAACCTCCTTAGTAATGTCAGCTGAATATTAACAGTAACACCAGAGAATCAAAATGCACTTTAAAAAAAACAGTAGGGAGGACTGCAGATTTGCAGAAAATTCGGTTTCCCTGCTGTTTGGACATTCCGTTGTTTTTTCCTAAGCTGGTTGAAAGAGAGGATAGGATTCACAGAGATGTCCAGAGTTCAGATCTCTGCACCACAAAGATACCACTACTGGGCAGTGCTATAATGATAGAGCAAGAAGTGCAGATACTTAGTGCCAGGGATAGAGGAAAACTAGGAGAGCCAGCGCACTTTAATAGGTGTGGGATTGCCATAAATTTGACTTAGCTATATTGAGAAACTGTTTAAAAAGCTCCAAAATACTTTTCTCCATCAATTTGGAGAAAGACATCAGAAGAGTTGAACATACAGAGTTGCCAAGTAAATGCACCCTTCTTCTGTGGTGTGACTGCAGAGAATCCTGAGAGTAGGCAGCGTGTCTGTACCTGTGACTGTGTATCTAAGTGAGTAACAGGTAAGTGTTTAACAGGTAGGTGTTGGCAGAAAACCATTAAAATATACCAGTGGGGTAAAACTAGACAATCTTGTTTCCCAACAATAAACCAAATGGTCCTCTATATAAGCTGTTGTCATACAGAGAAAGGGAAAGCTGTGATCCTTTGTCCTTTCTCCTGAATTATGCCTTCATTGCCCAGAGGAACTGTGGGCGCAGGCTTTGGTTATGCAAAGGAATTTGTCTCCTGAATCCTACGGATATCCCAAAAGCCACAAAAACCCTGTGCCAGAACAGTCTGAACTCCACCTGAAGCTCAGATTGATTGGTTCATCAGCTTTTCATGTGGGAAGGTATTGGTGAAGCCAGGGGAAAAAAACCCTAAGTGAATCAAAATTGCCTTGAAGAAGTGATACCAACAGTCTCAGTGGAGTTGATGAATAGATATCATCATGGAAGGCTTATCCCTCAGCTGCAGCCACCTGCTCCCCTTTCTGAGGGCTGTGAGCTCTGAGAAAATCCTAGAGCTTCAATTCCCCAGGTTGAGCAGAAAGAAGACAGTGAGGGAGATAGCAGGATGCTGTAAAGTCTTTGTTGCTTGCTTTAATGTAACAGTCTGGAAGGTGTTCCCTCCTTTTCCTACTGAAACCTTTAATTTTCTTTCCTAGCAGAATACTATTATCACCTTCCTCATCTGACTTGTTTTCTCAGTGGTTGAAAAAACCACCATCTTTTCTATCCTTTCGCTATTGTGCTCAATGTGGGTTTGAAAAAATCTTACTTTTTTTAATGCATTTTCTAATGTAACCATTTCTGGTGGCTGAAGTTCCATCTTTGCCATTGTTTAGCTTAATGACAAGTTAACACAGGGAACTGTGTACACATAGAAGCATTTTTTCATGCTTCTACCACACCTACACAAAGGATTATGGATCCAAAGTGAAGGTTATGGATGTTAACCCACTGTAAGAACTGCTTTACCGTAACAATCAACTAAGTTAACCTGTTAACTGGAATGATCATTCTAAATGCATTCTGACCTTCTAGGAGGATAATATCCATGTTTCATATTCTCTCTGATTCTTTCTGTAGGGGAAAGGTGTGGATCCCTTTTTTAATATTTTGAGTTTCATATCCCTTTTTCTGCATCCCTTTGGCTCCTAAGCAGGATCAAAATAGTGTTTCCTATGTCAGTAGGATTTAACGGGCCTTCTACTAATGAAGCAACCTTTTTCCATGAAATAGTGCAGCTGATGTGAGGAAAACAAAATACTGGCGCTGATGCTTTTTTTCCTGGAATGTAGAGAGGAAAATGGGAAGTATGCTTTAACAACCATGTACTTACAGCCTTTTAAAAGAAGATTAAGCCACATTGAAAGGTTCATAAAAGTGGCTGAAACAATATATTCTGAGACTATAAAATTTTAAAAAATGAATAGTTAAAAAATCCAGTCCTGATATCAGCATTGTAAATGCAGCAAATTATTTTTGTGGCAGATTTCAGCTGAAGAGAGAAATGTAGGAAAACAGAAGGTGTTATTTCAATCACTTACACTTCAGTAACTATGGCTAATCAATGTTTTTGCCATGTAGCAGCACTAAAATTAGACATAGAGAAAAATACAAGGAAAGGTTAACAGAAACTATATGGTTGGTTTCTACTATAACATTTTAAATCAAGGAAATTGTTCTAATCGAGGATAAGTGCTGCAAATGTATCCTTTTTTCACTGTATATGTGAAATCTTTGGTTTGAGGTCCTAGCTTTTGTGAAAGGATGGTGCACACAGTCTTCACGAAAAGTGGGGATCACAAACTTTCTGGTTCTATGTTACTGGAGAGATTTTTTTTCACTTTGGCTATTAACCATTTGCTTCTTACGGGAGATGATTGGTCAGCGGTACAGCAAAACATAATTCTAATCCTGTCTGAATAGTTAAAATAGCCCTCGGTGTGCATGAGTTCAGATAGCTGTGCTAAAAAGAACTGTATCTTTGAAATCCATGACTACATTAGTCACAGTCTAATGCTGGTCATGGTAAACACTCACCAGTAGTGAGGTGTAAAATCCAAGCAGTGGGAATGATATAGCCTGCCTGCCTGTCTGCAAAGGGATCAAAATATCTGTTTTGGCACTTTCATTGTTTTTTTCATCATCAGTGCTGATCCCAGTTTTTCATTTCTGAAAAGGTGATTAGGAAATGGTATGAACATCTTGGCCCTGGTCCTCCGATTCCTGCTGCCTTACTCACCCTTTGACCACAGGCTAATTGGGTGGTTGAAAACCCTGATCTCTTGTCTCAAATTGCCTCCTGCTCAGTTTGAATTGTGATGGACTTAGTGTAGAAGCACCACCACGGGATGGCTCCAGTAGGAACCCATGTCCTGGTGCCAGCCTTTTCCCTCCTGCAGGCATAGGCATTCAAGCTCTGCTGAGCCCTGCCTCAGTTTAAGTTTCCCCTCCAGATGTCCTCCCTGCCCAGAAAGCCAGCAGGCGACACATGTGCTGCACCTCAGCCACCACTCAGAACCACTGGCTCCCCTTCATTGCAATTTTACAGCTAGACATGAGTTTTGCTTCCAAACAGTTCAAGTTCAACCATATGTTCATTTCTGCTGCCTTTGTTCCATGACATTACCAAGTCTGCAAAACAGAGGACTGGAGCACAGAATGTGCTATGTCTGTAAAGGCTGCATACAGTTTCCCATCTTGCAGTATTAGACATATGGATCTTCTATTCTTTTACTAAGAAAAGACAGATGAATTAGTTTGGCATCTGCCTATTGGCAAGTGTGGCCACAGTACAACTGTTTGTAGCTGTCTTCTGGAAAGGTAGTTCTACTGGAGATCTCTGGGAATAGAAACAAGAATTTCTACCAAACTTTGCTGTTCCTCTGCTCTAATGGAAGACTTCCCAAGGACTGCATGGTTATGGCTGAGCAGTACTTGTTTAGCACCTGGGCTCCAAATTTAGTATGTGCCTGCTGTTGTGTAATAATCTTCAAACATAAGACTGTAACTGAAAGAAATCTCACTCAAAACTGCCTGATAATATGAATTTACTACTTAATTCAAATATTTAACCTATAATAATTCTGTAGGTAACCAACAGATTCTTCTTCCTTTTTCTTCACACCATTTACAAGTATAAGGAACTTCTGCAACATATTCAATGAATGTACTTTCCTACCCCCTCACCCCATACAGTAGTCTGCCCAAAGAGAGACCTTATACTGGAGAATCTTATTGATAATTCAAATATTCTTTTTCTCAAATGATTGATAGCATATACCATGAGTCAAATCAATCCTGCAGGTTTTGAGGCAGACTGGATGCTTTCTAATGTATATTTAGGGTTCCAGATCCCATGAAAGTTTTCCTTCTTTGAATTGCTGAATTCTGAATCTATGGAAAAGCTTCCAAAGTGAAGCAGTGGACCCAGCTTTTTATAAGATGTACTTGGAAGTAATTCCTGCAATGTTAATTTTACATATTCTCTGCAAATTGCTCCTGATGATATTTACAATCTATACTAAGAAAATAATTAATAAGTATTTGGAAATACTATTTGTCAAATAAATTGCTTTAGACAACATTTACTGAAATAAATGAATAGTTGATGTTCCAAAATATGGACTAAATTATTAAGAGGTAAGTAGTTATTTTGATGAACCAGTAAATCCAGTGTGAAAATTAATTAACATTTCCCAAATATAACTTACTGACTGTGTCAATTGTGTACATAGCACATAAAACCCTAGCTACAGTCAGATGTTGTTGACTAACTACTTAAGCACAGAGAGATATGTGAAAGGTTTCCTGAATTTTTATCTAATTCTTTTAGTTCAAGAGTCATAATTTATCTTTGATCACTTCCTACTACTCCCCCCCACACACACCCCCCCGCCAATCAGCCCCATTTTCCTCATGGAAGCCTGTACCTCTCTACCATTTGTGATAATGTAATAAAGATTCTTTACTTACACAGATGGTGCAGGACGTTTAATCCTCACTGCTGTCACATCTCGATCACTGTCTTCCTGCTCAAGTTTTTCCTCTGCTTCCCCATAGCCACTGTCCTGGGCATCCAGGCTGTCATCACGACACTTAAGTAGCAGTCCTTTCTTAGCTCCTTCTTTGTCCTCTTGTTCCATATGTTCCCAGCCCTTGGTCAGATCTGATACCACAGTTGAACACTTTCTCCTTATGGTTGGAGATAATTTGCCATTAAGAATTTTGTCAATAGCACTTGATTCTTCTTTGAGCTTGGTCATCTCTGAGCTGCTGTTGTTATTCTCATATCTTTCACTTAGAAGGCTGACATCGCCTCCTCGTTCGTAGGCTTTGCTGACAACAGTTTTGGTCACCTCTTTGCTTTTAATGTTGAACGTTTTGAGGGCTTCATCTGATTCCCTTGATTTTTTTTCAGCATCTCGTATTGTCACTGCTTCCTTTGTTGAGGATTTTTCATCATCTTTTTCTTGGTCCCTCTTGACAGATGGAATTTGCCATTTTTTGAAGGAACTTTCTTGTACAGGCTGAGCTGATGAGTCTTGTGCAGTGGGGGCCCATCCAGAGGGCTCTTGCTCTTGTTTAACATGGTGGTCAGATGCCCACTGCTGCCAACCTCGTGCCAAGCTGAAGACTTGACTGGCCATTCGGATCTTGTGGACAGCCCTTTTCACAGGAGCAGTGCTCGGCTTTTCTTCAGGAGCCATGTTGCTGTCTGCTGCCATGCTGGCTTTTCCCCTTCTTATGCTCAGCACCTTCTGAATGGACTTTCTGAAGTGAATTATACCCTCTGAAGAGGGCCACTCAGATTTAAATAGAGGCAGGAGCATGGAAAATATGTGAAACACTTCTCACAAAGATATAGTATCCTCACTGTTGCAGAGGTCTTTTTTTAAAACGCAGGGTTGCATTTCATCACAGCAGATGAATGATGCATGATGTAAACAGGGTGACACAGACCCGCACTGGACACAGTGGGAAATTAATGTCTCCTTTAGTCCCTCTTCCCTGGGACTGCTGAATAACCTTGTTTGTTGGCAAAGGTCACGTTCTTCTGAAAGTGCAGAACTTGGGTTAGAAATCCTGATCAGAGTGACTGAAGTCACTAAATGTGAGGTGCTGTCAGTCACTAACAACATTGTCCACAGTGGAGACTTCTCATTATCACAAGTAAATAGTGCCTCTTGTCATGGAGTGTGAAGCCAGAAGCAGGTTATGAATGAGAAATTTTTAGATGCATTTTCTAAAAAGATACTGGGTGATTTCTTCTGATTGCTCATGTGTCCAAGGAAATCCAGGTTTGTTAATTTTTTAAGAGGTGTTTATATGTTCTGTTCCCAGTCATTATCTATTAATGTCTGTCTCTTTAGAATGACCTTCCAGGGGGTCCAGGAACACTATCATGTTTAGTGTCAGCACTAAGGAAGAGGCAGTCACTGCCTTTGGGGATCAATTTAATGTCTGACTTGATCAGGTGAATGAATGGTCTCCTACTTCCACTATTTTGAAAAGACAAAGTATAACCTATTTAACTTCTCACTGCTTTTCAAGAAAGTTGTATATAAAACTTCATTTTTACTTATATATTATTTACAGCATAATTATATTTGCTATGTACAGTATACAAAAAATTGGTTTTCCTAGGAAACCTTGTGATTTCTCCATTCCATAAGACTTCCTCTAGAGTATATTCATATTTGAATTTGGAAAATTTTTTACTGAATTGGTACATTTTTTTCATGACAATAAACAGACATTTTTCTGAGATGTGGTCCTGTGGTATTTTATTTCTTAGTATAATGTTTCCTAAATAGGAATGGAAAATGTCATTGCTTTTTCAATGCATCATACCTTGCAGATTACAGGATGATCTGCTGCACCTGCCATGTGGTACTCTGAGACATACTGAACTTCATGGAATTCTGTTGGCTTTGTTGGTGTTACACCAGAGATAAATATGGACTCCTGGTACTGTGCCTTTTTATCTTCCTTCTATTAAAGGCTGGACTGTTTGAACTAGGTCAGATCGTATTTAACTCTTGATTAATGCTATAAGACTACATCATATCTTTGACTTCTACGCAGAATTCCTCATTAATCTGTGGAGTAATTTCCTCTTCAAAACTGATGACATAATGTAAGTTAGTGTTGCTATTAGATATTTACTCATACTTTTATTTTAGAAAGAAATGTGTCACCTCTGTATCCTCTACAGTCTCAGCTACTGCCAACTGCATCATTACTGTGAGATGGCACTGTGAGGTGTACTGGTACAACTTGATTAAGAAGCGTGTGTTACCAAGCATTTATTTTGGGGACATTTTAAGGCTAATCAGGAATGGGATCTTCTTGTGCTTAAAAAGTACACATGTGCCATGCCTGCATGCCCACAGGGTGGTGTATGTTCCCTAAAATACAAGGAAGAATAAAGTGAAAGAAGAGAATAATGTACATGAAGAAAAAGAGTATTACACCAGCTCATTATTCCATGTGATATCTTGACTATAAGGGTGGCTGAGGCTTTAGAAATAAGCTGAAAGCTAAATACAGATGTAAGGGTAAGGCCAGGGAAAGACTGCAGTGAAACAAGTGACTGTGGAAGGGCAATCTTGAAGTGTAAAGTCAACAGAGACCCTTCTTGTAAGACATGGTGGGCTCCACCTTCATGTGTTCCAGTTCCTGTTTCACCTGTTCTTAAAGAGTGCCAGCAGCAGACATTCCCCACTGTCAGGCATTCTATCCCACTGGTTAGCTAGCATAAAGAAAACCTTTTCTGAGGTCTAACCTCCTCCTCTGACACACCACTTTAAGCCTCTATCAATCCTGAGAACAGACAAATCACTCCCTTTCTGAGGCAGCCTTTCTTTCTGAGAACTCTTGTATTCCTCCTCAATCTTCTAAACAACTCCACTTCTTCGCAACTTTTCCTGTGTTTCTGCGATCTGCGGTCACGCTTTTGCCATTTTCTGCGTTCCCTGCATTAGGTCCATGTCTTTGTTCAAGTGTGATACCCAAAATGGGAATGTTATTCTGGGTTGAGCTTGCCCATAATGCAGAAAAGGAACAAATGTCTTGAGTGTTCTGCTCCTGATTCATATACTTCTAGTAATTCCCAAAGTTTCCAAAGGCTTTCCTGCTCAGTGGCTAACTGTATTCATAGACCTGACTGTTCCTTCATATGTAACCATTGTTGTCATCGTCTTCTATTTTTTCAGGTAAATTTTCAGTTTCTCATGACCAGTTTGTTTTTAAACCCTGTTCCAATGTTCTTGCAATGATTCATATTTGATTAATGTCCTGTCTATTCCACTTTCAGAATCACAAATGAAAATAGTACATAAGTAGATCCAGTTAATAAGCACATTCAGTCTGATAAAGAATTATTCTTATTTATTTTTATGTGGTTTTCCAGTTAATTTTGTAGCATTCCAATCAATTTTATATATAAGATGAAAGTAATACACCTCACCAATATCAATATGTGTAGCATCTGCTGCACTGGCCTATTTTTGAGGGTTGGACCAGATGAACTCTGGAAGTCCCTTCCAGCCTCAACCACTCTTTGATTCTGTGGTCTTCCAAAGCCTGCTACTTTGCTCTAAAATAGAACTGAGATTGGTTTAATGTCATTTGTAATTCCCGAGAAATGTTTGGAAATTGCAGCACTTTTCAAAGAACTTGTTAGTAAAGAGACTTTTTTTCTACTGGACTTGACTTTGGTATACTGGTTGTAGTCCCACAGACTTAATATTTACATAGTTTAGATAAATGACAGTGAAAAGTTGCAGACTACTGAAAAACACCAAGATTACAAATCTAAGGTACTATTAAATCCATGTTGCACAACAATATGTTAAAGAAATGTTTGGTTTAAATTGGTCACTATATTAAACTGAAGGGTTATAAAATCACAGACTTGTCCAAAGTGCCAGTGAAACTTTGATCCAATTATTCTGAAAATAACTGAATTTGTGGTGCTTAATTTTAGAGTATACAATGATGTTGCCTTGAACATGTTGAATAGTGTCTTGTTTTATATGATGATGTTGCCAGCAAGAAGTTAATTATAAGTATAAATAATGTCTGAATCATCCAGTAAGATTCATACTTTAAGGGTTGCTTATTTTACAAATGTTTTACTGCAGTAAAAGTAGAATTTATTATTTCATGAGTTTAAATTTTTATTCTTAGTGAAATAATCAGCCAAGGCTACACCTGCATTTCCGTATGTAGTCTCCCTACTCACACTTCCAACAGCCAAAAGCCAGCCCTTAGGGCACAGGTAGGTTTTAGGCAGGCTGGACCTGAATCACAGTTTCTGTGTGTCTTACATACATCACAAGATCACAAGGTATTATTCCAATGAACAGCAAGGCTTGGTGAGGGTGACTGTTATGGGCTTTCAGAAATTCAAAGACTATGTGTGAGGTCAGACTTGAGGGGCCATTTCTTGCAAAAGGTATATAGGAGAAACGGTGAAAGGAGAAAGTGGATAAAGTACTAGATGAGAAAGCTTGACACTTATGCTGAACTCCCTTGTCCTTGACCCTGGCTGCCGACTGTTCTGGGATTTAATCTCTTTGACACCTTGAGACAAGTCTGCACATGTTCATAGGACCTTGTTTCTACTTTTGGATTGCTACATTTCACATAATACCTCTGACTTTCTGGATTCAAAGTCATGAAGGACCAGCTGAAGGGTTGCCAATGTCAGTGTCATAAGCTGGGATGTTTTTGCTGTGTGGTGGTTTGGTTTCTTTTTTCCTCCTGGGTGGAGGAGGTATATTTAAAAATCCTTTTATTTTCTCTTCACTGTAGAACATTAACAGCCTCTGGGAGACTAGTTTTCCATATTTTGATTTTTTATTTGTATTGTCTAAGGTTGATTGATTTTAAAAGTAGGACTGCATCCTTCATACATTACTTTACCTTGTCAGACATTGATATGTTATTCAATGTTTTTATGCCAAGGAATTTAATTTTGAGCCAACTGTAAGTATACGAAAGATGCTGTCTTCCCCCTCAGAGTTAGTGGTGTATAACGAGAACAAGCTGTATTTCTTTGTTAAGTATAACCAGCTGCCACTATCAGGAATCTCAAGACTGAATTTTCTTTTCAACATGACATGGTTAAAGTACATTGTGTAAGAGCATTGTATGTTGCCAGTTATCACAGGAAACCTGGGAAAAGAGTTAGAATTCGGGATTTCCTTATTTTTAGCGTTCACGTCAAACATATTCCTTCTAACAACAACAGTGAAAAACTGTCTCATTCAGCACGCAGTTCCCTGTACAATCCAGGTGTCTGAGCTCTGAGCAATGGACGGCTCCTGAGCCTTTAGACTGGGTCCTGTCCAGCTGTTAACAGAAAGCAGTCTGTGCATTCACTGGTCCAGTTTCTTGTGCTTGAATCCTATATCTAGCCATAGCATTTTTATTTTATTTGTTTGTTTTGTTTTTGTTTTTTTAACTGAAATTCTGTTCAAATTCTGTTCAAATAACTGAAAAACTATCCCTGTGTAATTAGTATGGCATCTTGAGTCTGCATTTGATTGTGTCACTGTAGGAGAGATCAAGGCTTATCCATGACCGATCATGACAACACTGCTTTGTGAAGAAAACAAACCTAATAAACTATCAAGAAAACCCTGGTCAGAACCAGGGTCGAAACACTCTTAGCTGTGAAAGGGTAGTGACCACTATCCAGTAGCAGCAGCTGTAGCTAATGATTTGTAGAGCAGAACTCCAGAGCTGCTCTCACTCTAGGTGAGCTGAATTTGACTTCAAGCCACCTAAGTAATAGCAAACAGCCCTGTAGATTCTGAACTGGCTAAGGATCAGAATTCAGCATAATTTTTCACTGCAGTCTGGTAGAGTGACCTGGCTGTTAGAGCTGAGAGAAACCCAACTCAGGATGCAGAAATGCCTCTTATGTATCTTCAAGTTCCTATACAAGCCCTGTTACTGAAGTGACAAAACTCTTTGCTGTCTTGAATATCTTACTCCTCTAAAGTTGTCTTCACTTTTCAGATGATGAAAACTATGACTAGGATGTAGAGCCTTAAAGCACTTTGTCACTCTTCCTACTTTTGCATGTAGTGCCCACAGGTCTTCTCAGGAGTCAGCTGCCTGCAAGAAATACACATGCAGTGTATCTAAACTTACACAGGAAACGAAAGCAGAGGTAAGATCAGAGGCTTTTAGTCCATTTTACCTCTAAACCTAAATACATCTTTTATCTGAGTATCTGTAGGAAGTGAACAGAAACACGTAACAAGCAGTGATTAAGCAATTTAGTTTAAAAGTGTAAGTAAACGTTTGCACAAAATCATTTGCGTTAGGCATTTAGTTCTACTTGCATTAGGAAGGAATTTCTGAAGATCATTAAAACAAGAAAGTCTTTAAAAAAGACCCACAAATATGTTGCTATTCAAGTTTGTATTGATTGTATCTATCTGTAAGTGAATGCTTATCTTTTTCTGATAAGAAAATTTTTTAATATTATGAACAATTTAATTTTGTGGTTCCAACTTGCTGATGTATCTAAGTTTACAGTTTGCCTAGAAATAGTCTTATGGCTTTGAGAATATGACATTATTGATGCTATTGAAACCTGAGCAGAACACTGGATACGAGGAATTTAAGGTCCTCTCATAACTTTGCAATATGAGATGGGTGGGAGCCATACCAGAATAGCAGAACTTGAAATCAGACACCTGGATGTAATGTGAGAGATAATAAATGTATTTTACACATCTGCAAGAAAGAAATCAGAGGGACAAAATAAAAAAGAAAGAAAAAAAGACAAAGCACTATTCTATAGAGTCTAAATATGTTACAAACAAGAGTTAAGAGATATAAATCACCATTCTCCAGGTATTAACAAAGCAGTGCTCCCATGCATTATGGCTTTAGTTTTTCATGTTGATATTAACTGCATATTTCTGCTTAATGGTGTTTCTCTGATTTGAAGGAAGGAAATGTGAGAGGAAAAAGGAATTTTCATAATTTAAAATAAAAATTCATTTCTGGGACAGTGCCTTCTGATTAATTAGAGCAGTACAAAGAAGAACTGAATGAACCATTTCATAAGTGTTTGCTTTATCATTAGTCTATTAAAGTGCATTTACTTCCAGGTATCACTGGATGTGCCTCACTTTGTTCTCCTCTATTACCTTTACAGTCTACCAGTTCTGTTTAAAATCTGGCAATGCAGAGTATAAAACATAAACAGTTGTGCCTTGGTTGTGTATAGTTTGCCCACCACAGATTTTTGAAGGATCATTGAAAATTTACATTTAAATTCTAACAGAGTTGCTAATTATTGTCTTTTTATTGTAGGTATTGTAACTTAAAAAAAAATTAGTTTCTGAAATTACCTATTGAGGACAGAGCCAAAAACAGACTGGAAATTTTGGGAAACATGTTTGAATGCAACAAAACCTACACAAAGAAAAAAATCCAGAAAAAAGAGTCTGTATATAATATAAATGCAATATTTTATTATTTGCTTTAAAGTGTTGTCATTCAGAATCAGGCTCAGAACTCAGGAAACAGGCCTATCTCAGTATATTTTCAGTATTTTATTATGAAGATTTTTTTAATATTTACTGAGGGAATTCCCTTGAATTAGGCAAATGCTACATTTTTAAAAAAATTGATCAATTAGCTACAGTAATTAGCATATTTTCAATGCCTCAGTTAAAACCATGCTCATCTCTTTTGTTGTTCCATATCCATAACGGTCCTGACATAGAGGATTGTTTGAAACACTTGATGTTATGGCTCACATTTGGAGGTATCTACGGTAGAAAGCAGAAATTCTCTTGACTAATTCATTATGATTTTTCTTGCAGCGTGGGGACACCTCATTTTAAAAGCAATACTATTATCCTGAAGCTGTAAACTGGGGCTGTGATTTTTGACCTCTGGGTAAGGCAAGCGAAGTCTCCCGAGTGCTGTTGGCTCTGCCCGCTCGCCCCACTGTCACATTCCAGTGCAAGCGGCAGGCCAGGCTGTTATTTATGAGTTCTCACTTACCCACCAGCTGCTCTAACAGCATGCAGCTGTGTTTTTGTTAGCAGAGGTAGACCCCAACTTCGCTCTTCTTTAGCAGTATGGAAGTCCAGCGCCCAACCTGCGAGAGCAGCACTGCTCTGTGAAGTTTCTTGCGTGAGCCCAGTTGACATTAGGTGTCAAGAATGAGTGATGGGAATTGCTGGAAGATCATGAGGTATTTGTACTGCCATGTGGGTGTTTCCATGGCTCATGACTAAACTTCAATTGCCAGGGGAGCTGCAAGAAAGAGCTGAGATTCCTAATGACCTTTGGGGGTTAGTTTTGATCAAAAACTTCAAAAACAGATTAAATTCCATACCTACTTCATTTTTAACCTATGCTTCAGATATCTGCCTTACTTTTACATTATGAAAGAGTAATTAACAGGCCACAATTAAGGTGTAAAATTCTTTGCAAGAAGATGAAAACAGAGGAGTGGAGTCTTGAGGTCATTATTTCACACTGCCCATCATTTAATTTGTAGTATGGCAGCAAGCTTCCTGTTGTTCCTCTTGGATACAAGGATATCTAATTGCTGCTAGCAGCACCCAAAATGGAACAAACTGTTCTGAGAGGGAGTCACAAGTAGTATCTACTCATCAGTTTGGCCTGCTGATATTGTTCCTTCCTCAAGCTTTGCTTCAGCACACAGACAGCAGGTATGTTTATTAATCCAGTGAACGACTTAGTGATTCAAAACACAGAGCAATGTACAAACAGCGATTTTGAGGCGGAATCTGACTCCCCATCTCCTTTGCTTACCTGAACCAAGTCAACATCCCTCACAATGGTGTAAGCTATTTGAGCACAGTAAATTTGAGGAGGTGCTGAATTTTTGAGGGTGACTTTTGATTTTTTAAAACAAATGACTGGTCAACTTGAGATATTATGTTCCTCAGACAGGTAAACTGATTCTAGCTCTCACCAGACTGGACCTTTCTAGGTCTTTCCCTACATCACTAGTCACTACTGACTTAATCCAACCTTGTTTATCCCAGGAAATGTTTAGGAGTGAAATTTGATTGAACATTACCAAATTTAGTATTATCTGACAGTCCCAGAATGCTACCTCAGCTTTTCTAGCTCCTTTCTTAAAATAAAGGAGAAACATGGGTTTACATTTGAAGATTATTATGGTACTCACATCAGTTGACTGGATATGGTAATTTTGTGCCTAATGTATTTGTCTTTTTTTTCTGTGGAGTCTGTTGAGGTTTGTGAGAGAGGCCAATGGATCTGTTCCTGAGGGCTTAACAGGTTTTCCAATACAATAATATCAGAATTTTAAATCAGTCAAAAGTAATCTGTTTTTGCTCTTTTCTTAGCCAGATGTTTGCCAATAATTTGGTTTTGGTTGAAATTGCTGCTTTATATCAATACTGATCTTCATTTTTCTCTTAGTATTTCTCTTCAGATAGTGATTTATAAAGTTACAGGTTTACTCAGGAAAGAAAGAGAAAGTCATAGGAAGATTTTGAGTAATAGGAGACAAGTAATAAAGATAAAAGGCTTCTTGTCATACACTTTGAAACCCATTTGGAGTCACATGAGAAGCATTTCAGTGAGTGCAATCTATGGGCAAAGGCTGGTACCATGGAAAGCAGTGACCAGGGATATGTACTTCTTCTGAGGCCTCTCCTATTTTGCGATTTGAATAACAAAAAAGGGTATGGTTTATTAAAGCCCCAGACCTACAATATTCCACACAACTGGCAACAAGTCAATTATCAGAAAACATATCTGCTGCATATACATTAAAAGTAGAATAAAAATAATTGAATGTAGGAAGACCATATCTCATTGTCGTTGTTTGGAGCTGCTGGTTGTGGGCCTTCAAGGGCACTTTCTCATGAGATCTGTGGCAGGGGTGCCTTGGCGCAGCTCCTGCCCCTCACCTCTGTTGTCAGTTCCCCCCATGTTGTGCTCTCATGGAGCACACAGTGCTCTGGCTCCTGGTGCTGCTCCTCCCCACTCGTGCTGCTCACGAGTCCTGCCTGTGCTGTGCAGTGCAGGTGAAACTGGATCTGTGTGGAGGCCAGCAAGGCTGAGCACTGCTGCTGCAGACTGCTGGCCCCCAGCACCTGGAGCAGAGCTTGTGGTGCCAGGCGCTGAAGGGCTTTGAAGAGCATCATGGCAATAGTCAGGTAACTAGAGCAGGGCTCCACATCTGGCCAGCTGAGGAGGGCAAAGGAAGGAAGACCTGCTTCTGTTGATTATTATTGAGAATTTGTGAACCTGAGATGACTGTAGGAATAACATTTAATAGTAAATAAATTAGGTTAGCAATACAGAAGGCTGTCTAAAGGAAGATTTGATTACTATGACTGAGCATAATTTTATCTGATCTTCAGGAAATCACCACATTGAGTCATTCTCTCTTCCATAGCTGCTAGTTTGGGATGATTCTTTGATATTTATTAAACAGCAGACCAGATACTACAGTCCATCTATGAAATGGTGCTTTTTAGAAATTGCAGTATTAGTCATAGATCAAAGTGCTGTAATTCTCTCATCTTAATTTTTTTTATAAAATTCTTTTTCCATGAAAACAACACTGGATGTCTTTATGCATATTTAATGCTTTAGTACAGAAAGCAGTTCAAATCTAGGGAAATCTCAAAGGGTCAGATTCTGATATCTACTGATACTGACTAAGGTTTGTTACACAGGGACACTCAAAAAATTAGTGAGCATACTGCCAAGATAAGTGATCATTATCTGATATAATGAAGGGTAGCTGTCCACCAGAAGATGAAAAAACTTATCTTTTAATTGTGCTACAGAAAAGTTCTTGTTATTGGGGCTGGAGGATATGGATATGTGTGAACAAACGGATGATGAAGGGCACTGAATGGAATTCAAAGTTCGTGGCTGCCCAGGCTAGAGGTGCAGAGTTAAATGATGGCAGTGATGAATGCACATATCACACACTAACGCAAGGGTAAATAAACATTGTGTAATCACCCAAATAAATCTAAATACATGATCAATGTTTCCTTGAGTGTTGGAAGGATTTTCCCTGTGGAGTACATCTCACTATATAAATTTTAGGAAAGTGCTCTTTCTGTTCCTTTGGCAACAGCTAACTTTAATATGTTTGAGAATAACAATGGCAAAAGTTTTAAAAGTACCTCAGTGATACTGAAAATAAGAGAAACATCAGTGTATCATGAGTTAGTTTTAGAGATACCTTTGTAGATTAACATGAGTTAGCTCCTGCCCACTCCATTCTAACAAAAACCTCATTTGTCTGTCTTTACTATCATGAATAATCCGGAGCAATTGCCATATGACATTTAAATACATGCCTAATGCTAGAAGGACTTTAATCAAAATGAAGCTCGTGATCTAAGGTTGCTCAGGTACTACTGTAATGAAAATGTAGTGGCTTCATTTGGAGAGAATTTGTAAAAAGTACATGAAGCTCTGAAGCATTTGCCAACACAGTTCTTTGCCAAATTCACACTGATTTTGCTTTGGAAGGTTTGCATCCTCTGTAATACTAGTACAGAACAAGGAGCAAGTCCTTTTAACTGCTTTAACTTAAACCATGACAGCGGGGGTTGCAGAAGAAATAATGGCAGGATTAAGATACCAACATTGATCCAGAGCCTTCTTACTTGACAAGACCAGTCAGAAATGTTCTCCTATTACTGAACAATGTGGGTAGCTTCTGTGTAAGCATCGCACTATCACCTCACACTCTTTCCACGCTGGTATTGTCTATTCATGTTCATGCTTGATACGTTCCTTATACAGCTTAGCTTTTTTCTAAACTTCTCCTGCCTTCTGAACAAGGGGATTTTTGTAGCCTGATCAGGACTAGTTCTAATAATAATATGACTGCATTAAGTCTGGAGTGTCACTCTAAACACTACTCATGATTTTTAGTTTTCTTGTTGAAATTCTGAATGGCAAATGAATTCCCAGGTTAAATATCTTTCTACAACACTATCTGTCCTACATCTGTATTATTATACCACTATGGCATCTCAAAAACATAGATAATCCCCCTACTCAGTGTGACCATCTGTAAAAAGATGTTGACCTTCAAGCCAACGTAAATAGATCATTTTTGGAAATAAATAAATTAGTATTGGAGCCAGACTTGTCCCGAATTCTTCTGAGTACAAACTTGGACATAATTGAGAGATCACGAGTCATGAGGTTAATGAGGTCATGCTGCCAGGGCCTGGTCTGGGTTTAGTATAACATGAAAGACTCAGCTCTGATCCTGACTGGCACGTTCACTTAGCAGCAATACCGTCCCGGCACAAATCTGTTCGGAAACCTGAAACCATCTTCCGTCAGCCATCTTCTTGGTACATGACACCATCAGAAGACGTATGTCCCTCTGCACGTGAAACCACTTAGACCATCTCACTCCATGTTTTTTGTAAATAAGTTTGTTAACAAGAAGGAATGACTAATATATCTTCTCCTTTTTAAAGCATGGATGGACTGTAAAATCCATCTAAAAGGTTTGTAGCAAATGGTGTCTGGTAACTCTTACTAACTTTCCACTAAGTTGTCAATGAGCTCTATTTGAATTATATAAAATGCCTTATTCTACTTTGCACATTAGAAAGAGCTCTTAAAACAAATAGCTCTTATCTAAAATATGGGAATGATTTGCCTCCTGGATGTTTTATAGGAGCTGACCAGTATCAGTTATAGACAGCTATCCATATTTTTATACTTTTGATATTCTCAGGATAGTGTGTGATAAGAAACTTCAGGTTAAAACAAAACAAAACAGAACAAAACAACACAACAACCCGAAGCCCCAAGTATAATGGCTTGTTATTAAATATTTTCTACTCTGTGCACTGGATGAAGAGAAGCTTCCATGGAGAGTGGACAAAGTTCTTGGGCTGAGACAGGGGTCTGGCACAGGGGAGGGAGCAGAGCTGCAGAACCACAGCTTTTTTTACTATTGTAAATTGGTGCTCCTAATATTGTGCTTCAACGAAATCAGGGGTTTTGCATGCCACAAGGCCTTTTACTATTTGGTAGAAAATTTTCTATGGAGCATCTTCTCAATTGGAATATAAAGCTACAGAAAACCCAAAAGTTTCTTGAGAACAATTCAGTTTCAATAAAATTCTGACAGACCATCAAGAATTTTCAAAACTGCATCTTTTGCTGCCACATGAGAAGGACCCTACCTTTGACCTGCACCCTCTGAAGCCCAAAGATTCTTCAAGGAAAAACTGAAAAGAGTTTGTAAAAATACAAAACGTTTCTATTTCAGAACTTAAAAATGGAATATATTACATTTAGTTTTTCAGTGTTTTATTTAATAATTTAGTGTATGTATTATTAAACGTAACCTCACTGTAAACCTTACTTCTGCAACGAAAGAAAATAAAACTGGGTTTTGTGGGTTTTTTAGTTAATTATTTCTGCTTCCTCCACTGGTTTTTTTTTTCATTTTGAGGGAAAGAAGGAGACTTTATTCTTTGCTGCATATAAAAAAGAAAATTACTTATTTTCTCCCTGAATCTCCCAATACCTCACACAGATGTACTTTGTGAGCACTGCCAGCTGCTGAACTAAGCTACTGCAGACCTTGTCAGACCTCCTATCCTCCTGTTGGCTGTCAGTGCCACCCTGACCAGGCTTTGTCTTCCCAAAATAAACCTGATGAGATTTGTAACACCTTCAGTCAGCAGTTGTCAGACCCTCTGAGACCTCAGCAGTTCTGTAGTCTTCCAGAAATTCTAGAAATAACCTATTTACAGGTTTTTATAATGACATGCAGTGGAACTTCATTTCCACATGTATCTGCCTTTTTTCATCTTGTCTTGGACTAATAGAACTCTGTGAACTCACTGGTTTGTTGAACTGAAATTAGGCTGCTCAGCAATTTTATGGATTAAGATTTTTTTAACTTTTAACTCAGTCTCACTGTCTGCACAGGGCAATTTTTCATCAAACCCAAATAAGTCTTAGAGTAATTTAAACTTAGTAATGCAGTGTGCATTATTAATGTTGTAATAGTTAATTTAGATTTTACAAAGTGCTAAGGTCATGCTTTATCTTGATTTCTGTTTTATTGCACCTCACTGGCACCATCTTTGTTTCCATTTGATACATTATTTCTCTGGGCTATCCTACAATATTTCTTTGAATAAAGCTGATAGCCTAAAACATTTATAAACAGAATCAGCATCAAAGATGAAGCGATTTTAATTCTGTTTTATTTAAATAAACCCTCAGGCTTAAAATTTCCAATCAAATACTTTAAACTGGATTGCAAATGTTAAACATCAACACATTTATTGACTGCATTTTACTATAAAAAGAAAGTGTTCTAAAGTCTTCCATATGCAAAAAAAAAATAAAATTAAAAGGAACACACTGTGTGTGATGTGATACGTTGAAAGACTATCTTAATGGTATCTTGACTCAAACCTTGTGGCTCTGTTCCATGGTCTTTTAACTAAGAAAACTTCTGCCACATTTGATTAAAATAAGCAGCACATCATTCAGGGCAAACTTTCCTCTTCCTGTTGCTAATGCATCATAGCATGACCAACACTGAAGAAATGCCACCTAAAAGTGCTATGGGGTGTCAAACCTCCCATTCCTGGGCAATCACAAAGAAAATGCTAAGATTGTTACAAGTTTCACTAATTGAAGGTAGCACTTTGGATCAGTCACAACACGGATTCAGGTCATGACTAGGAATGGAAATAATTTTGGAGTCAGTGATGGATGGTCCCCTGTTGGCAATAGATGCTGGGCAGGAACTGATCCTCAGTTCTTAGACCTCTCTGCAGACCACAGAAAAACAGTAAGTGCTTGAGAAGTGTACTAAAATCTGATAGATTCTTCTTGGGGGTCCCCAAAAGGTTAAGAAAGGAATGTCTGCCACTAGACCTGGTCTTCTTCCTACTGCCATATTCTCTACTACTCTTTTTTTCTCCACAAGTCTATCAAAACTCATATTAAGCTGCGAGGGAATTAGACAAAGGCTGTGCCTGGATGTCAGCTGCTGCAGGCTGTGAAACCCATGGCTGGGATCAGCTGTCATATTAGCATTCCCTCTCCTTCCTTAGCTGTTTCTCACCATTTACTGGCAAAGGCAACATGCAAAGGCTCCTTTAACAATACACCTCTCCTTTCTCAGCCTTAATGAAACAAATCTCGTCTTCCACCCTGATGGATATATTATTGTCCTCAATTAAGCATATATGGTCATTTAGGGGCCAAATTACATTAATAAACATTCAGGAAACCATATTTAGGAAGGTTTAGCCAGCACAAAGCACTGCTTTCCAACACAGCTTTACAAACACTTTAAATCTCTGCTTTTCTCCACAGAGGCTTTCCACAGAAAAGAAGTGGAATTGGAGACCTTATTCTTACCTTGGAAAGAGTAAAATATTTGGTGGCTTGATTTTTTCATTTGGTTGGTTGGGGTTTTTTTGTTGTTTTTTGGTTGTTTGAGGTTTTTTGGTTGATTGAAGTTTTTTGTTTGTTGGGGGTTTTTGGGATTTTTTTGGGGGTTTTTTGTTTGTTTTTCTTTTGTTGTTGTTTTAATGATTGTATAGATCTCTGGGATGAAGATTATCACTGATAAAAATAATTTCCCTGGTACAAGGAAACCTTCCCATTGCAATAATTATGTGCAGATATCTAGAAGGCAGAGGTCTTTCCTGGGACTGTTCTGTCTGTGAAATAACCTTACATAAGGACAAGGATAAGCCTTGTCACTTCCTCCACAAATGACTGTTCATGTATTGCTGTTCCAGAGACAGCATCTGCTTACCCAAACTGCTTCTCTAAGCAACTCAGAGCAGCCTTTGAAGTCTAAAAGTCACAGGTCAAGGAAGCATGATCAGTTTGGCAGAACAGCCTCAGGCAATATTTATTTGCAACTACGGGCAGAACTTGGCCAGCAAGCAATCACCCAGGGCTTCTTTCTAGAAAAGGCATTGATGGTCATTTTGCTGAAGGCAGAGGATGGCTTCAGACCATGTAGTGATCCTGAAACTGGACCCTGGGCAGGGGTTGGCTCAGACGTGCAACCTAAATGGTAGGTGTTGCTCTCCCATTGTCCGTGACTGAAGCCAGTGGATGGAAGAAACTGTTGTTTCTTCTCTCTCAGTGGCTCATAACTCAGTATTAAGAACACCAGCTGCAGCCTTTCTAGTCATAACACCCTGAAATTGTATTAAGGCTACAGAAGTGAAAACTGAAGGAGTTTCTCATCAACAATTAGTTTAAGTCCTAGTTGGTATTACCTGAAATGGCTTCTCAGCCACAGACTGATCCTTAAAACTACTCTTTATTTCTTGTAAAGACTCTTTTTTCCCATTAGCTTCATTTTCTTCCCATAACTAAGACTCTTATTAGTCTTTTCAGGGATCAGATTTGATCTTCCTCCAGTTTGCACGGTGGGAGGGCATGTGCAGAAACAGGAACTTTTCTTGAAAGAAGCTTCACACGATGATCAGCTAGGATCTTGCACCTTGTGCAGCACTCATTTCTTCCCACTAGCTTCTGCTAAACATGATCAAAAAGAACATGACAGCAAAGTATCACAGCCATAGACTATTGCTTAGGCGGTATTAGCTGCCCCCTCTAGCATCACTGATAACACTGGACTATTCTTGTGAAAATACATAGAGCCACTTGTTTCTTGCTGTGGCAGTTTTCATTCTGCTTTCCTGCATTTGATCATCTGGCAATGGCTAGCAGTTGCAGAGGAGATATTTCCCCAGAAATCTGATAATTGATGTTGCCAGCCCCCAGCCAGGCTACTGGAGGATGCCCTGTAGACAGGGAGAGCCTCCCATGGCCAAGGGTTACCATGTAATCTAATTTGCATTATGGACATTCACAGTTCCATGAGGAAAGGGGCAGTAAATAGATCACTCTAAAATCACTCTTAATCTGAAATAAGGCTAGAAAATAAGTTTAATTTACAAAAGGTGGAGAGGAGCTCTGAAATCAATCTAGAGATAAATGGACTAGAAACACAATAAATGGGTCAACAAATACCTGATACTTCATTTCAATTTCAGGAGTTTCTTTTTATTTTATTCATTTAGTGGAGCTGAGCACTGAAGCACATGTACACAAATCACTTGAATGCCAAAGCTGTCTGGTTCTTAAAAAAGTCACATTCTCCCAGTGTTGTCTTTCCAGGTAATTATCAGTGGTATATTGAGAACATGAAGGTGTAATACCACTGCTCTGTGGTAATATTCTCTCAGTGTGGTTCTGATAGGCAGCAACGTCTGGTGATTTATTCAATATAAAAAATGTGCAGAAAGAACTTACTCCAGTTGTTTGAACAGGAGGTAGAACAGGGTTCTGCTCACTTTCTTCTGAGGTTTTTCACTTTTGGGAAGTACAGAAAAATTTCTGAAGGCTCTTAATCAGCTAGTGTGCTGTGACTCCCCAGAAATATTTCAGCTAGCAAACTATGCCAGTCCACTGACAAGGTAGGGGAAGATTAATAAATTTTGGGGGTTATATTTAATAGAAATCAAAACCTGAAAAACACCATACTGCAAACAGTGCCATTCTGTGCAAATAGTGCTGCCAAGCTTTTCATCTGACTCAGAGGTGCTCTGCAGCAGCTTCATGACAGTATTGCCTGCCAGGTGCTCTGCAACAGCAGAGAACTGTTGGTCAGGTGACAGAGCTCATCCTGGCAGGTTGGAGCAGCAGGGCATGACTCACCTTCACTTTTTTCACACAGAGGACTCTGTGCAGTGCAAGACGGGTGTGCAGGAGGCACACCCCCATGCTGAGGCACGTGGTGGGATACTGAAAGTCCTCACTGTGTACTCTGATGATTAGCTTGGTGTCCCACAAGAGGCTCCTCAGGCTATTTCATCCCTGCATGTAGTTTTAGGTGTTTTCTTTTAACAAAAGGCACCGTGGGCATTTCTCCAGATGGCTACTTAGCCCAGCTTTTGCAAAGCTGCTTTGGCTATCAGTGCTTAAGAAGGAAAGTGTGCATTGTTCTGCTTTTCTTGTCTCTTAGAAGCAGCCAAAATGGTTTTTGGCATGTATCACTAACTGCAGCAAACAAGTCAACTGGATGATAAAAGCAACAGCAGCAACTATCAGCTCTAGCCTTTGATTTCCTGCAGAACTTAAAAACATGGAATATTTTATCTTTGAAATTATCGATGTGCTTGCTCATTCCTGTTTTTTCTTCTCTCTGCATATCCCTTTAACTAACTTTCAGGAATAATTTTCCATTCCTCTTTATTTTCTCTCCTAGACATGCAATGACACAGTTAATGTCCTCAGCTGTTGCCAGGGAAACTGAATTTTGAACCCAGCTTGTCAAGCAAATGAAGGAGCAATTATTTTTGAAGTATTTCTATAAACTTGGATCAAAGATAATGACATGTTTTTTTAGGTAGTGTTGGGAGCACTATTTTGTAAGATTACTCAGCACTTCCAGTGACAACTCCCTGTATTGTAGCTCCTGCTGTTCAGCACAATGTTTCTTTCGGTTGCTTTATTTTGGAAGTCCCAACAAGCCTGACCCAGCTGTTCTTAAGCAGGGAGAGAAAAAGATGTTTTAGATATATTCAACTAACTCTTGCAGCTGTCTCCTCTGCTTGTAGAGCTGTAACTGTGGTACAGCAAGATGGAGTTCTCCAGGGAAGGAACACTGTGGCGGTAGGGGTTTGCAGAGTGGGGAAGGACACCTTTCTCTCCTACAGTTGGATGTGTATTTTGACTACCACCTTTCCCAGGTGAAGCTGCAGCTATCTTTTTAGGTAGTTTCTTCCCTTCTACTGCTCACTGGAAGAGACTGTGGGCAGGCACAGGGCTCTGTTGGAACTGGGCTACAGGTGTATGCTGGGAAACACATTGTGTGGGCAGCCCTGAGTTCCTCTCCTTCATCCTCGGATGCCTGTGTGAGCACACAGCTTCTCTCTGCTTAGCGTGGTGAGAGTCCACATTATCTTAGTCTTCAGGGAAGCTCAAATGCAGTAGATGCAGGAGGGTTAAGGAGGGGTGGGCTTGTTAAGCTGCCACTGAGGTCAGCTGCAGCCCCTGTGATGTCTCAGGGTTATTCCCAAGACTCTTCTGGAATGTGCAACACCCCCTGAGGTCAGTGGGTATTTTCAGTTGGTGGCTGAGTGCCTGCACTTTGCCATCCTGACTGCACAACCTTGTCCAGAAGTAGCAGGTTGTTTACAGTTTGTAATGTTGCTATTTATAGAGCCTTCAGCCCCTCTAACATTTAAAAGAAATTTAAATAAGTATTACCTTACCCTTCATATAGCTATCTCAGGAAATGGGTCCTAACACACCCTGTCAGACCTTTAAACAAAAGCAGTGCGTGCTGTTTTCTCAAGAACCTTCTTTGTACTTTCTGTAATTTATGTTATCTTCATGAGAAATTATTTGCATCAACACACTGTCTGTCAATGAAAATCATTATGCACTCCGAAATTCATTCCATGAGTGGAGCCACTAAACTGTAATATTAGCTCAGTTGGTTAGAGCATGGTGCTGATAACACCAAGGCTGAGGGTTTGATCCCTGTATGGGCCTTTCACTTAAGAGCTGGACATGATGATCCTTGGGGGTCCCTTCCAACTCAGAATATTCTATATAGGTACTGGATATTTACTATTTGGCAATGAAAAATATTTCTGTAAATCTAAGAATAAAGGCAAAAAATATGCTTGCATAGACTGACAATAACTTATGGATTGTTGTAAGGCAGCACTTTCCAAGTGCAATCAAACAACCTGTGGGACAGTTTTCACTGTCTCTTGATTACAGGACAAACACAAAGCCTGACTTGCTCACCAGTGTCCTGGAAAGTCTAAAGAGGAACGATGCAACACAGTTTGCACACTAGTACTACTTAGACTTCTTGAAGCACCGCTGAAAGATCTTACTATACCTTCCCTCTTCTAACAAAGGGAATTCACCTGAAAATGTCAGACTAAAATATTTTTTAAAAGCCTAACATTTTTATTTATGTTTAAAACTTGAGATTTTGTTACTGAAATGGTTTTGTTGTTCTTTTCTTCATCTTTTTCTCAAGACATAATTTTAACCGTACATATGTATGTAAAGTAACATATTTTAAGTGGTGGAGATCCAACTTAACCGTAAATTTTCCATTTTTGTCTAAAGTGGGTATGCTGCTGCATTGCTAAACTTCTGTACAGAAGAAATAAAAAAAATGGAGAGCAAAAAAAAGCTCATTAAGGATTGTACCTTGGACTGCATCAAAAGAGGCACAACTAGCAGGTCAAGGGAGGTGATTCTCTCTCTCTCCTCTGTTTTTGTGAAACCCCACATGGAGTGCTGTGTCTAGCACAAGAAAGATGTTGACCTATCAGAACAAGTCCAGAGGAGGACCCTGAAGATAATCTGAAGCGTGGAGCACCTCTTCTATGAAGACAGGCTGAAAGATCCGTTCAACCTGGAGAAGGCTTCAGGGAGACCTTATAGCACTTTCCAGTGCCTAAAGGGGGCCTACGGGAGAGCTGGGACTTTTACAGGGACATGTAGTGATAGGATAAGGAGAAATGGCCTTTAGCTGAAAGAGGGGCGTTTGAGACTGTCTATTAGGAAGAAATTCTTTACTCTAAGGTTGGTGAGGCACTGGCACAGGTTGTCCAGAGAGGCTCTGGAATCCTCACATTTGCCATGAGGTACACAGGCATGGATTGACGGGGAGGTAAAGAGGAGAGTTACGGCAGGTTCGGCGTTGAGAGGAGCAGCCAGCGCATTTCTCTGTAGAGATCCCTCTCCAGCACATCCCGGGACAGAGCCTGCTCTGGGGTTAACAGCATGCTCCAGTCCGTCCCCAAGCCCACAGCACTCAGCCGCCCTGCCAAAGCCCTGCAGCTTCCCGGTAAGTTCCGCCGCCCAGAGATGCCCTGCGGGACGGGGAGAGGGGCCGGAGCGTGCCCGGCTCCACCTCCGACTGCCGCTGCTCCAGCGCTTGCCAGAGTCAGCCAGAGGGAAGGCATCGGGAGTTCTTTTAGGCTCACCACCCAGTTAAAAAGCGTGTTTTGGTTTGTTTGTTTTTTTAATCGATTGTGGGTTTTGTTTCGAATCAATAACAAGCCGGTTTTTTCCATCAGCGAGTAGGTTCTGCCGCTCCGGGTTCCTGGGGTCCGTGCACGCCCGTCCCATTCCCAAGCTCCTGCTGACACCTGCTGGCCTCCCGCTGTCGGGAAGCTCAGGATGTTGGGAAAGAGGGCCAACCCTCCTGTCTTCTCGCTGCTGCTGTCTTTTAGTCTCTCAGCTGCCGGTTATTGAACCTTTAGAGGAGATTAATGTATTTAGAACAAATATTTATTGGGCTAAGCCTCCATTACTCCATAAGCATGGCATAAGAGAACAGAGTATCCCTCCTCAACACCTGGGAGGACTGTAAGTATGAATTTAGTTGTTTGTGCATTTCTTCTAGGTTCTTAAATAGGGCAGACCACACCGGTGATGATGGAGCAGAGATCCACACACTTGACACCAGCTGGGGGCTGCCTCACCACTGAGCAAAGTATCCCACAACCTACCCAAGGAGGCAAGAGCTTCTGTAGAACGTAAATTGGCTCATCATTTCTTTCAAAATGAAACAGTTAGCAGTGCTGACAATTTGGCATCTTTATGATTGGTAATTATGAGTCATTAATTGTTAGATCCATTTCAGAGTTTCTGACTTTATAGAGAATCGAATCTCAGTGCAATGCTGGGGTCAGACACCAGGCTGGAGAAAATTTAGTATTCATTTTCTAGCAAGCCTGAGTTATGCAAAGACCTATTTTCTATTGTCTTGCCTGAAATACACTCACATATTTAGTGTGCTAAAACAAATGTGAAATGCAAAAAACTTTACACTTCTCTAAATGACAGTGCAACTAGAGTAGTAGGAGACATGGTCTAAAAGACTGAGCATAGAGGTACATGTCTTAATTTGCATATGAGTGTCCTGTAATCTGAAACTAAAGAAGTGTATATATATATATTTTTTTTTTAATGTAACAGTTCCAACCCCCCAAAACTGACATGCAGTACTGTTGTGGTCTAGCTGCAGCCAGGAGCAATGTATCACACAGCTGCTTGCTAACTCCCCCACCAGTGGGATAAGGAAGAGAATCAGAAGGGTAAAAGCTTGAAAACTTGTGGGTTGAGATAAAGACAGTTTAATAGGGAAAGCAAAAGCCACACACACAAGGCATTTATTCCCCCCTTCCCATGGGCAGGCAGATGTTCAGCCATCTCTGGGAGAGCAGGGCCCTATCATGCATAATAGGTACTTGGGAAGACAAATATCATCACTCCAGATGTCCCTCCCTTCCTCCTTTTTGCCCTCACTTTATATAGTGAGCATGATGTCTTGTGGTATGGAATATTTCTTTGGTTAGTTTGGGTCAGCTATCCTGGCTATGTCTTGTTCCAATTTCCCATGCACCCCTAACTTCTTTGCCAGCATAGCAGGAAGAAAAGCAGAAAAGCCCTTGGCTCTGTGTAAGCATTGCCCAGCAATAACAAAAACGCCTTTATATTATCTATCCCCTCTGTGTTCAACACAAATCCAAAACACAGCCCCATACTAGCCACTGTGAAGAAAATTAACTCTACCCCAGCTGAAACCAGCACAAGTACAAACCAGTTACTGCTACTTGCTAGAATTACACAAATGTGTTCAGTGAAACAGTGCCGCTCCTCACAAACCATGCTGTACTCTGAGATGCTGGTTTTGGAGTGAATAATGATTGGAGTCTCAGGGCTGGCCCCTAGTTTGGTTTATTACTGTGTTGCAGTAGCACCTGCAGTGTCAGTGTGAACGAAGAGCCTTCACTGAGGAACAGCTGAGCAGAAGGAAAGAAGAGCTGCCATCTTGTGTGGGGAACTGAGACTGCATTAAATGAGGCTGAAATTGTAAGACAAAAATTTAGTATACCTTTGGGAATTCACTAAGTGAAGATTATTTCCTTTTCATTCCTTCCATATTTTCTTTCTGTTTGTTTTTAACTAATGCAAATGAATCACTTCATTCTTATCCCAGAAGTCTGGATAAAAATAAGGAAGAGTGCATATCAACCTGTGCATTTTTTCCCAGATAGGAGACATTGCCTTTCAAACAAAAGTAACCCCTTAGCCAGGACACAGAGCATGCCTTCATGTTGGAGAGATGGTCTTTGTGTCCAAGGTACTGTTGTGAGAAAATCCCCTTCGGTTTTTGGGAGTTAGCCCACAGGTGTTACCATTACTTCAATTAAGCCCAGACTCCACTCAGAAGTGACAAACCTGTAACTGCTACATAGGAGACAGACTGAAAGGTCTTGTCCTCTCCTCCTGCTTGACAAAAACACGAAGGATACTGAAAGGTTTAGATGTTCGGTCAAGCTTACTTCCTTCTGAATATCTTCACCAGTATTAGTTCTGTTTCCTGCTATGAAGTTCCCATTAAGAACCAGACTATGAAGGCCTCCTGGAGAAGGATTTATCTGGTGTCTGCTATGTCCCATCAGCAATAGAACTATCAGAAACAGGGTATCCTTGAGGGCTGTGAGCTACAGAAAAGTAACAGGTAAACTATGAAAACCTAATTCCAGTAGGCAGGCTACATAGGGGATCCTGAGAGAGCAGGTCAACTTCTTCATGGTGACAACTGTCCAGAAAGTCTACGTGATCTGGTGAGTACTGAATTTTGAAAAACTGTGTTTACAAGGGTTATCTCTGTGCGTTTACTGCTAAGAAGACTGAGAGAGAGGCCTAGTTAAATCACTGGTTGAATCCAAACTTAACAAGTTGGGTTTTAAAATCACCTACGTCTAGAAAATATCATTGTGTTTTTTTAATTTGGAGTTTAAGCAAAAAAGTTATGGTAATCTTAGTCTGTGTTTAACTTACTTAGTCTGTGTCACGTTAATGCTTTATGCTAATACCACTAAATAAATAGTATGGTTCCTTATTCTTCGACTTGGTGGAAAGAATTCAAACTGTCTGCTGTTAGAGTGGTATTGAGAAGGAAACCCAGCTGAGTTAGAAGGTTAAGATGTCTCAGCATCAAATTTGCTTACTGTGGGAATAGACTCACAATATCAGAAGTGGAATAAATCATGCAGGAGATGGGTCTCTGAAGAAGATGAAGAACCCAGCCAGAATGCCTCTTTTACTGTACTGTAAAACGGAGTCTTTGTTTTTTCCCGAGTCACCCTTCTCCTTCCCAAGTCCCCT
The DNA here is from genome assembly GCA_013396655.1 of Campylorhamphus procurvoides. Lineage (NCBI taxonomy): Eukaryota > Metazoa > Chordata > Aves > Passeriformes > Dendrocolaptidae > Campylorhamphus > Campylorhamphus procurvoides. Next base: position 68,638 of record WBMV01001750.1, on the reverse strand, counting down.
TGATTTTGAAAAAACCCTTAGCTATGCAAGAATTTACCTTGGTCAGGCATGTGAAAACCCTCCTTATTGGTCCATTATTAACCCTTTCCCCATTGGTTTTTAACCCTCAATTCCTATAGGCTGTGACCAGCATCCTCTAAAGCCCTGTAAATACCTCTGACCACGTGAATAAACTCTTTCTCTGCTTCCCTCTCCTGTGGCCTTTGTGTGTCTCTTTGCCGGGACGGGACGTCTTGGGACCACGTGGCTGGGGGGGGCGGGAAAGGGGGGAGTGAACCTCCCAGCTGCCGCAGCTTACTTCTTATTAAAGTTGACATTTTGAAGGTCTAATAGCAAATAGTTGGAGATGTACTAGAATTTACTCAGTCATCTCACAATGAATTGTTCGAGTGTTTCTTCAAACATCACTAAGAAAGATCAGAGAGGAGGCACTGACACAGTTTGTCTGGTCTTACTTCCATCAGTGACAGTTTGGCTTTTTTGTTCTTCCTTTCCAGTAACTGATAAGCAAAAGATCTTATCAGCTCTAACTCTTTAGCCCTGTCTTTTCCTGTAATCCTCTTGATCTCCAGCACTGTTTCACTACAAGCAGATAACTATCTCCAGTAAACCCTGTGTATATTAATAAGAACAGTAGATATCATCTACCTCTACCTTGTAAAACATGTTCTGCTATGACTAGTTGTTACAAGGAAACTGTTTTACGTGGTAGACGACAGTTCATTGGAAAAGGACTCAGACTCTGTGCCTTACAAAGGTACTTCACAAGCTTGGATAAAATCTACTCATTCTTTTAAATCAGAGCTTTCAGGCATTCAAACCTTACTTCAGACACAGCTGCCTCAAGATGTCCCTTCACATCCCATCCGTACCTGATGTATTGACACAGCCTCTGCTGGAGATAATTGCCTGTCTGCGTTGTAGGTCCAATTTAGATTATAATATTTATGAACATGCAGCCATTTTGTGATTGCCTAACAGTGTCTCACTTCCTCTCATTTTACACTGTGAGACTAATCCAATTTATCCCTGAAATTCTTGCTAGTGGTTTCGTACATAGGCATGTACCCCTAGTTTCCTCCTATTCCCATTACAGTTCTCTACGTCCATCTATTCCCAGTGATCACTAGTCCATTTTATATGCTATTTTGATCTCCCTCTGGTGTTGCTTTCCAGCTATGTGACATCAACAAGTCTTACAAGCATGCTACTTTTTTGTGACAAAATCTTTAATGAAACTCCTCCCCAAATCAAGCTTGAAGAGGGCTGCATTTTAGCTCCTTTTTGTTCGTGCAGCCTAATACTTCACCTTTCAACGCTACCCACAGCTGTTTTCAGCCTTTTGTAATGCTTTTATTGCTTCAATTTTTCATTGTTTATCTATTAATATATCATGCAATAGTCTATCATATTCACCTAAGTTCAGATAGATAGATAGCCAAGAAAATCAGCAGAGACAGACACAGGCTCAATTTGGCATAGTCTGTCCTTACCGAACTGATACACATTAACCCCTCTAACTGGCACCTCTATTTCTTTCAATATGCAGCTTATCAAATGTTTTTGGTTTGGTTTTTTTTTTGTTTTTTTTTTGGTGCATGAACACATTCAGACACAAATGTGGGGGGAGGGAAATGAGATCTGTAGTTGTATGTACTGTTTTCTCCTTTTTAAACATGCATAATAGTCCTGCTCTTCTTTGCCACAATTTGAAAACTATATTAAGAATCCATGCTAGAATGTGATTCCACATTCCCATTCCCTTGGTGTTTATGACTGAAGCTCATGTCTCAGTTTTCTAGTTTGAACACTAAGACTATACCCTGAGTGTGGTCATTAAAGAAACATTTCAGGCTGGAACTAACAGTAGTATTGACTGTGTCATTAGGAAATTTTCATTACTCAGCCTGACCTGTTCTTGGAACCACAGTGAAACAGCACACAGGCAAACATAAATCTGAACTGCATCTGTGCATTACCTCATTTGTTAGAACGCTAATGCTTATATGCATGAATCAAGGAGGGCTCTAATTGCAATCCTAACTACATACCTGAAACATCCATGCATTTAAATGTAAAGTGTGTATAATCAAGTTCCAGCTATTTAAATTCAGTTCTAGAAGCATATGTAGCCAGGCTGTCTTAATTTATGGGAGGCCATTAACCAGTCAAGATAACTGCACTGGCATGTCTCAAAGAGAATAAAGGAAATTTACTTTGATTCACCTAAATGTTTGTGTCTTTTTGTGAAGTTCCCTCTGTGGAAGAGAGTTTAGATGGTGGGAACAACTTACAGTTTTAAACTCTATGCTGAACTTATTTTACTTGCTGTAATGTGTGACAAGTTTTCAATGCCTTTGTTTTCATATTACATGCTACTTGGAAAAGAAGGAGATATGATTAAAAGACCCACCAAAGTTTGTTGTACTGCAGAAACCACTAAACAGAAATACACATAAGAAGAAAATCTTAGCAAAGCACTATGGAATAAAAGTTACTATATGATAGTTAAAATAGCAAATATTAAAATAAAGAATGATAGAAGGTAGAAGGATCTAGCAATATCTATCAGATGGGTAGGACAGCAACAATATCTGGACTGCTGATTTTTTGACCAGTCTTTCAGAGTGATGATAACCTTGCAATTTCCATCATTCCCTTGCAATTTCGAATATTTTCCTAGAACTAGACTCTGAATGTGCTTTAAAAAGCACTTGATTTCTAAAACTTGTAATTAGGAAAAGGGGCAGGAAGCTGGCAGGGCAATTTTACCACTGTTAAAAGTGACTCAAGTTCCTGATCATAGTGGAATGACAGCTAATGGAGTTCACTTCCCAAAGATATATATGGGTATCCATATCAAATAGTGACTTAATTAGGAGTTACCTTGTTGGGAAGAGGAATCTTTCTTACTTAATATGGTTTAACTCTCTCCTTGGGATTCTGGGTTCTGCACAAGTAAATAAATAAAGTAACACTAGGCTGTATCTTGCAGTATATTGAGATATTTCTTAGGCAATTATGTAAGAAATTTATTTAGAAAAAGCCTTATAATAGCAATCATAAGACAAAATTTCCTTTTGGTGATTTTGAAATTCTGCTTTCAAATACATGTTTAAGAAGGGATCTGTGCGCTCTTCAGTATATATAAAGGGCACTAAATCATGTTGGCTTTATTTTCAAAGGACAGGAGCATTTAAGATATGCTTAACCAGCTCAGTTGGTAGAGGCTCAGTACTTCCAAGTGCTCTTTCCATTTAGTCCCTGATATGCTCTACTACAATGAAGCAAACTGCTGTTTCCTTCCAACTGGGAAGCATGAGCGTCTACTGAGCATCTCTGGCTAGAGGCAGTGATGTCGAATCACTAAGATGCTGATGCAATAAAATGGAAAGATGAAACCTCTTTGTTTTTCTATTTGTTTTAATTATGTTTTTATACACACAGTGCAGACTGATGTTGCATGGGAGTCTCTGGAAAGGCTTGCTGCACTTTCACCAAAACAATCAATGCTACCTTTGTGAGTTCATAACATTTCTGTGGCATAAGTCAAGATTATTCATTCCTACCCCAGAACACATTATCTAACTCCTACCAAGCCTGGGATTTGAATGTATGCCCTTGTTTGGCAGCAGAAAGCTCTGTTCTTAGGCTACAGAGCTGGCTCTTTTTAAGCATAGCTTTGAAAATGCAAATGCAGTGGACCATGTTTCCCATGGAATTCAAAATAACATGCAACCCTAATTTATTGTGTTGAGTGATTAAACAAATAATTTCTTCCTTACGTATTCAAATTGCCATTCACCAGTTCTTTCAAGACTGAATCTATAGTACCCTTCTAAATAGCTGCATAAAAGTCTTTCATTAATTATCACACACAGTGTTATTACTGTCAGCCCTGCTGGCTGCAAAAATGATTCTTTGTGTTTCTTTGTTGTAACTTACTGCTTCTATCTTGGCATCAAATCTACTCACTCGAGGCTCATGAGTCTAACCAGCACTGCCACCACACACAGAGAATCACAGAATCTGCCAAGTTGAACGGGATGCACAAGGTTCATCAAGTCCAACTCCTGGCCCTGCACAGGACCATCCCCAAGAACCACATCACATGCCTGAGAGTATTGTCCAAATGCTTCTTGAACTCTGTGTGGCTTAGTGCTGTGACCACTGCCCTGGGGAGCCTGTTCCAGTGCCCAACCACCATCTGGGAGAGAAACTTTTTTATAATGTCCAACCTAAACCTCCTCTGACACAACTTGAGGCCACTTCCTCAGCTTCTGTCACTGGTCACCACAGAGAAGAGATCAGTGCCTGCTCCTCCTCTTCCCCTCTTGGGGAAGTTGTAACTGCAGTGAGATATCCCCTCAGTCTTCTACAGGCTGAACAGACCAAGCGCCCTCAGCCGCTGCTCGTATGGCTTCCCCTCAAGGGCCTTCATCATCTTCACTGCCCTCCTTTGGACACTTTTCAATAGTTAAATATCTTTCTTATGCTGGGGTCCCAAAACTGCACACAATATTGAAGGTGAGGCCGCCCCAGTGCAGAGCAGAGTGGGACAATCCCCTCCTCGCCTGGAGATGCTTTGCCTGATGCCCTCCAGGACAGGGTTGGCCCTCCTGGCTGCCAGGGCACTGCTGACTCATATTCAACTTGCCATCAACCAGCACCCCCGGGTCTCTTTCACTGGCACTGCTTTCCAGCAACTCACACCAGTCTATGAACATCCAGGGGTTACCCCATCCCAGGTGTAGAATTCACCACTTTCCCTTGTTGAACTTCATATGATTGGTGATTGCCCAGTCCTCTAATTCATACAAGTCTCTCTGCAGGGTCCCCCTGCCTTCAAGGGAGGCAAAAGCTCCTCCCAGTTTTGTATCATCTGCAAACTTAGTATCACTTCCAGTCCTGCATCCAAGTAATTTATGAAGATGTTGAAGAGCACAGGGACCAGGATGGAGCCTTGTGGAACTCCATGAGTTGCAGGTGGCCAGCCTGATGTCACCCCATTCACTGTTATCCTCTGTGCTCAACCTGTGAGCCAAGTGCTGACCTTTCAAGAGGGACACCATTTAAGACATGTAGGTTATGAAAAGTGGAAAGAAAGATACAGGTCAAGTCTTGGCACGCCAATACACCTTTCTGGGATTGCCAGAGGCCTGGAGCTGGCCAAGTTTATCTGGCCTGCTTGGGGGATGGCAGATATGGGAGCTTCTGGAACAGGAAACTTATGTTTCTTAGGGCTTTAGACCATAGGGATTGTTTACATGGATTGATAAACTTATTTTGAAGTAAGGGTGCATTAAAATCAGGACTTGAGAAGGAATTCTTCTTCTTCTTTCTTCAAATCCATGAGAAGGAAGTGAAGAGCTTTCAAGCTAGGCTTTGGTGCCATTAACGTGCTTATCTGGCTCATCCAAATGCATCCCTCCCTCAGGGAATAGTGCCTCTGCCTTTGTTTCCCGTGCTGGAAGCCCATGGTTCTCCTACTCTTACACTAGGGTGAAGGCTATGGTATTTTTGTGTTTGAACTCTGTTTATCCAGAAGATCAATCAGATTACTCTTCCTAATATTTTCCGGTTGAAGCATATTTTGCTTTAGAGGAATGAGGAGTCATTTTAAAAAAAGTGCAATTCACTCTTACAATATAAAATGACAAAGATTTTTTTTTTTAAGTCTAGAATTATAAATGAGTACATGAACGCCTACCTGACTTGGAGTTTTTCCCTTCCATGGGCAATTTATTACACAGTCACTTCTGTAGCTTATTCTGCACCATTATTATAGCTAAAAAAAGACTTATTTCCAGGGCTTAGCTGAGGCAGATGAACTAGTTTAATAATACTCGGAAAACATCAAGTAACAATATTAAATGCATTTCTTTGATTTTTTTTCTGTAAACTTGCTATCTGGTTGTATCTTTTCTGCAATTCCTAATTGCATTTCTCCCTACTCCTGCTACTGAATTAATGTAGCATAGGACTATGGTGAACAGCCTAACATACAGATCACAGCACACTGATGCATTGCTCTGGGGAAGCTGAGATCTGTCACAGGGGGAGGTGAAGTGGTACTGATTTTAGATTCCCATCCAATTTCTCAAGAATGCAAGCAAAAGAAGAACCAGGGAGGTGGGGTGGTAAAGGGACTAAGACTTTAAATAGTATTCTTGACTTTTTGAAATAATGATCGTTGGCACTAATGCCTAGAAGCTTATAAACCACTGCCTTATGTGGATTAAAGAAGTAGAAAGGCCAGTTCCATCTTAGGCAGAGTACTTTGTAGTGCTATCTCGGTTTTGTGGATTAAGATGGATTTCAATAGGCTTACATTTCCTAACAAGTCTATGACCACCAGTGCCCCTTATCGCTCTCCCAGTGCACACTCTAACCACCTGTGAGGAAGAGGAAACTGATTTTTCTGCTTGTAAGGCAGATCCAGCACTTGCAGCTAGAAACATCCCTTCTCTGGGGTTCTTGTCTACTCATATCATTTACCATATGAAGCTATGTAGATTAGAAGCAGGGAGTAGTGGCAATATGAATCAAGGTTAGTCTGGAGCTCCTGTCAATGCAAAGAAACACAGATATGAACAGATTTGTGTCCTTCAGCCTTCTCTGCTCCTTTGCTCTAGCTTTCAACACACTGTTTTCTATGCTGCGAGATACCCTTGCCTTCTGTGAATTTTCAAATAGCTTTCAACATCTTTTGATGACTACCATCCTGGAGGAATGACATCTTTTCCTGGGATCAAGCTATTCTGGCAATCGGGGTATACTTGCAGTGTCAGGTTGTCTTCCTTCCTGGCAGGCTGCTGTGCAAACACTGGCAGGAGAGCAGTCAGCCCCCAGATTTGCAGAGACACAAAGCTCCGACACAACACAGTACTTCACACCATGGGTAGGAGAGCTGTATAGACACAGGAACTGATCTGACAGGGCAGAGACAGACATCTGTAAAGTGAGAAGATAGCTAATATGTGACAGAAGGTAATATGTCTGTATGAAATTATTAACTCTGTTGGGATTGAGTTCTGAATTGTCTGTTAGTCTCTGAAGAGCCTGCATGGATGTTTGTCAGGTGACAGCCCTGGCTGGGAAAGTGGCCTGCCATCTCCTCAAAGGGAAGGCAGTGGGTGCTCTGTGGGCACCAGGCTGATGGGGCTGTACTCCCCAGGGAAGGCTGTAAACAGGCTTCCTGCTGCTGAGGTTTTGTGTGACCATGTGCTGTGAACCCAGATACAGAACCCTGTGTTGTTCCTGAGCATTTGAGGGTGGTTAACCAAGGCAGGAATCACTGCAAAGGATGAGTGAGGCTAGTAGCCTTGGCAGAGGCTCTGCTATAGGAAATCCTTTCCTCCTGCCTCCTTGTCCACACCCTAAGTCACAACTCCCATTCCATGCACCAGCTCCCTCTCCTCTCATCTGTGCTGCTAAAATTGTTGTTGGACAAGATGCAAATTTGACCTCTATACCAGGATGTCTCCAGATTTCTGGTCAGCTTTTCCACCTGCCAAATGCATTCACAGACTGTTTGCACAAGCTAACTAGTTAATGAACTGAGTTATGTTATTTTCATCCTTGGTTCAGCCCCAGCTGTTAATCTTGTATTTGCCTGAACTTCCTGCTCCACTACTTATGCCTGCTATAAAACCCATTTCATTATCAATCTGGATCATAAAATGGTCAAACAAATGTTATATTGTGCTGGCATCGCAGAAGTGGAATAGCAGGAATGACCATTAAGGGAAATCTGGAGAACTGGATTGATTAAATCTGAACCGAACACAACATCTTGTGTGGCTGCAGTTTGAGAAATAAAACTTTGTTTCACACCTGAAACACAGAAATATTTTTGGTAAGAGTGTCTAACAGAGGATGATGCAGAAGGAAGGTAGCTGGTCTAGGAGAGGCAGATCTCACACTGTGAGCAAAAAGGGGATATCTGACTCCCAGACCTTCTGACTGACTCATCTTCTGGCAAATATCCATGAATTACACACTAAAAAATGTTATGTGCTTAGACATAAAGCTTCCCTGCCATTGCCTCTGTATGATTTAGGTATTAATCAGCCTTTTGATTTAAGTTGAGCTACTTAAGAATGTCTTGTGTAATGTCTATGTGGCCATAAATAAGCAAGACTTCTTTTCTAGGAACCACTTATTCCTTGAGGGAAAGCAATTCAAGAGATAAGTGCAGTACCTCTAAGATCACATTCCGCAGAACTGAAGTCCATATCAAGCTTTTAAACGAAAATCTTCTCCATTCTTCTACGAAAGACATCCACAACTTCAGCATGGTTTGCAGAGTAATAGGATTTGTTTTTCTTAAATGCAATGAAGAAAGCCAGATTGATTTTCCTCTGTTCCACTTCAAATTTCTGACAAAGTTTTTGCTGGGAGGTTTGCAAGAGAATTCAATAAGCCTTAATAGAGTGAGGCTGTCAGGAGTGGCTGCCAGATGTGGATGAAATTCTAGTGAACCGGGTCTGGAAAAGAACAAATTACTAGAAATGAATGGACTTCCTTCTCAAGTAAAAGATGGAAAGTCTATCAATCACTTATTAGTGAATTCTGAAATATTGCATTTTCTGACTAGAAATCCATGGTGGTTTTGTGGATTGTGCTTGCAATGCATATTTATAATTTCAGTTAGGCTGTGGTTTAAGGTTGTTTTGTCCATGTTGTGAAAAATTCAGTCAATTTGTATGGGAGTTATTCACCAGTTTCAGTGTGTAAGAACTTTTTCTTCTGGAATTTATTTAATTTTTAATGCAATATTTTAGAGCAAGTAAGTTTGTGGTTATTCTAAAGTTTAAATTACCAGTAATTAGGGCGTGAAAACCATGATTCTGCAATTGTAGTTTTTTGTTGGGTGAACAAAGAGATATGACTTGCTTTCATTTACCTGCAGAGCCTTTGATTTATGATACACATTCTTTCGTGTTTCATGGTGGACCTTCAACTATTCTTTTCATTGTGTTACAATGTGCCTTGAAAAGGAGCACTTGCTTTAAACCAGCTTGGTAAGGTAAAAATAAAGCTATCTGGAAAAGCTGAGGGAATTTGGAAAATCAAGAGTCTATTGCTTCAAGCTGAGCAAGAGCAAACTTACTCAGTTCTGCTTTCCAAAAGGGCTTTCTTATAGAGATAGATATAGGAAGTCTGAAATAATGCTCTCAAATAAAGAACATGTTTTTTCTCTTTGATTTGGCTTAGAGAATTGCAGTTTTTTGGCTTTCAGGTGTTTGGAAATGTTGTTTACTGGCCATAGCCATTATGATGTTTTCATTTTACATAGAACTGTTGGCAAATCCCATGTTGATAAGCTCTTCTTTTTGTCACTGATCATTGTAAATAATTTGAGTTTTATTTGATTTTTTTTCTGTAGGTTCAAAAGTTTTTATGCTGTTTTTGATCTGTAGTTTATCTTTGCAATGCTGACAAATAGACCATAGTTGAAACCTAATGAAGAACCCAGAGAGAAATTTTCTGCCAGCATTTTCTTGTATTGTGATTTGTCTCCCATATGCTGATAATGACAATGTCTTGACAGACAGCTGGAGCGGCACTATTAGAAATAACTGTCATGCATAGTCCATATCCTGTCTGAGAAAGTATACCCTGACCTTGCTACTCAGGAGGAATCTCTAATACTCAAGGGAAAGTACCTATGTTTCTATATATTCAATGAACATATTTCAGAATTTAGATATGAAAGCATAAATAATTTGTTTTGCTACTCTGAGCATCACTGAAAGTCTCATTTAGCAAGCCCAAAAACAAAACCCCAAGTTCCCTGACCCAAAAGAGCAGCTAGGCTTACACATCTTTTAGACTTGGTGGCTACTGCTTGTGACTTGGAATTGGACTGGATGCTGTGTGGTGCAGCTTTCACAAAGGAGAAACAATTGTCTCTTTTCTATTGACAATGGGTTAGTGGATGAGTTCAGCTGGGGAGGTTGGGCAATCACCCAAATCAGGGCAGAGATATAAATATTAGCAGAACATTCCCATGGGAGGACCATAGAATTTAAAGTTGGCTTCCTTGATTGGTCTCGGAGCCTGACAGAGCTTGGCAGACCTATCTGTTTTCTCAGGCATAAAATGAGCATGGCTTGGATTATCTCCTTAAAAGTTTTCTTTCTTTTTGAAGTATAGAAAATGGGAAATGGCTAAAAAAAAATAAAAAAAAAAAAAAGAAAGGGAAGTTTGTATCCTGAATCCATATTTACCATAGAAGGAAGGGTTAGGAAAGATCTCAGAGGGTCATCTACTCCATTTTCCTATCCCCAGACAGGATTAATGATATATGAAGTACAGTTCTCATGCTGTGGTGCACTGCTGATGCATAAATCCCTTAAAAGTGAATGTAGCAGTGCTGCATAGAGTTACAGCATTTGGAATAAGCTTGTTGAGCCCTCCAGCAAAGGGAGGGAGGCCTGTAATTGATTGAGATAGTTCAGCCTTGAAGGATAGTGAGACCAGCTTAGTGCTGGATGCAGCAGGATGTGTGCCTGTCTTCTGTTGTTCATCTGGGCTTTCAGCCTGTCTCAGCTTTTCTGGCTTGCTTCTTCCAGCTAGTGCTGTAGCTACAGTCCATATGATTCTCAGCCACTGCGGCTAAATGTGTCCCTGTCAGTTCTCTGGCACTGAAAGGGCCTCAAGTGGATTAGCCCTTGTTCTCATTATTGTAGTCTGCTACTCCTCACATCAAAGTGAAAAGCTTCCTGTTGGGGGTGACACATGGCCCATGTGGACTCCAAAAACATGCACGGGAGAGAGAAAAGCAGACTTTTTTTGGAAGCCAACATGTAGGAGTACAAAATTACACTAAATAGAAGAGAGACCATGAAGCGACGATGAGACCAAGGAATCAAGAAGGAGTGCTAAAAGAGGGAGCTATCCTGCACAAGAGAAAGTTTAATGCCATATATTGGGTTGTTACGAGTTTCCCAGTTTATGAATTCACAGTTGTAAAGTTAAATATCATTATTGCATGCTATAGAAAATGGAGTTTGTTTTTTCCCTCATGTTATCCCTGCTCCTTGATTGGCTAGATTTTGCCGCAGTGGAGTTTTCCCATATGTGGTTATCTCCACCCTCATTTACCCCTTATGGTTGTGATCCTCCCCTATCTTTCCTTTCATGTAGGAGGATTTGCATGCTTCTCCCAAGTTCCAGAAAGTTCCATGCCACCCTTATATAAGCCAGTGTCATTTTAATAAATGTGCTAATCATCATACCCCTACCTGGAGTGTGCCTCTCCTTCTTACCCTCGAATGATCTCATCAACAAAACATGTCCAGAGACCATTTTAATAATTTAATAGGAAAAGGAACTGAGACCCTGTGCATGATACATACCTTGTTGCAACTGAGTTTAATCTGATAAATTTAGTCCTCACTCTGTAGATGCAGCCTCTCTCTGTACCTCCTTGTAGACTTCCTTTATATCTGATCTCTGTGCATGAAGTCGTCTTGTTATCCTGGCAAAGCAACAGCACTATCTGCTTGAGGCTTTTTACTTGTGAAGTAGAGCTTTCTCTGGTAGTTTTTTACATATTCTTCTTTATGCCTTCTGTGTCCAGTTTGCTCCAAGGTTCAGCTGACCTGTGCTACAAAGAGATTCATGCAACTAGTTTTTGTACATGGTGTTATTGAGTGCTGGTCACTTGAACTATGTTAATTTGCTACTGTGATCTTTAATCTGTTCTGTTCATAGTGCCTGCTTTGGAAATACCTCTAGTCCTGTAGTCTGCATTTCCCCCAAGGTTGCTGGGGCAAAGACAAAACAGGTGAAGTAGAAAAGCACAGTTTTTGGGACACAGGGATTGTCTTTGTAAGTTGAGTGAAGAGGACACAGTAAGAGGTGGAGAAAGGTTTTGTGGGTTGAAGGTCTGGAGGGAGGTCTTCATCTGATGAAAGGATGTAGGAGGTGATAGGGTAATAGCAAGTCTAGTGGTTAGACACTGATTTATAACATCCACTACCAAGGACGGCAAGGAAAGCAGTCTGTGCAGTATTGGAGGTAACATACAGAGCTCCTAGATTGTCAGGGTGCTGATGGCCAGTGTTGATGCAGCAGTGCAACCTTGGCTTCTGGATAGAAGAATCAGGCTGTGTTATCAGTTTGTACAGGATGGAACTATGGAAGATGCCACACTAAAATAAAGAAGCTGTCCAAAAAAAGACCTTTTGAAAAGTAGGTCTGCCACGTCTGAAAACATTATCTCTTCTCCAAAAGGTAACGCATCTAATGGAGGTTCAACTTTTTTAGTATTTGCTGAAGGAAGCAGATGAGGGAGAAGAGACACTCCTAAAACCATGCCTTGGCCTGACAAAGGCAAATGTTTCCCTTGGAAAAAAACCCTGAAAGCTGATAGCTTTCACCCCTGTGAAGAGAGCTTCCACAGGGAGTCAATTTATAAAGGCATACCGTACCATGCTGACACCTTAGTATGAAGATTGAAGATGTTGATTTATAACTTAGCATTTGACAGTAACTATTTTAATGAGTATTTTGTGAAGAAGTACAAGGTATCTGGGCCCATGTCTATTGTTATGTCTTTATTTCCACAGTGCTGTGCTGGATTTCCATATCTGTTACAGGAGTAGAAAGAGCTATGCCAAGGGATGTTGCTTGATGGCCTATTAGATACTTCCCCTGTGAGACACAAAACTAACAGAAACAGAGCTGGCTTTGACTAACACTAGACTGACTCTGCAATGGTGTCCATCTATCTAACAAGGATTCTTTTTCACTTGCTCTTTCCATAGTTGCCTATTGTTATTTGCCAGAGCATTTTGGTAACCTGGTCTCCTATTAAGTTTAACATTGTGGTGATCAGAAGACAAGTGATCCTTCCAGAACTGCAGGATGTTTGCTATTATATTAATTATAATATATATAAAATATAAAATATATAATATATATATTAATATATAATATGTAAATATAAATAATATATTAATACTGTGATTAATAGATACTGAAATGTTAACATTGGAAGATAATATATCGTAATTCCCTGTTCTGAATTTCTGAACCACAGCAGATTGCATCATGTTTTATGATGTCCTCAAGGTAGTAAAGTATTTATGGACATATAAAAGACAAATTGTTTCCTAAATCTCATATCAGAAGGTTTAGAAAAAGGAATCTACATTTAAAACTAGTATAATTTTTGAATATAAAAATAGAACATCTATGAGCTTGTAAGTGGTCCTTCTGACACTGTCACTGATTGCTAGGGAATCCAGCTGCTCAGAAATGGCATCACAGTTCTTATAGTGGCTCAATTCCTGTTTTACTCATTTTATATTATTATATGACTTGCAGAGAGCTGTCACTTTTTAGATTCCCAGCCAAATAAATAATGAATATGGCTTCATTTGGCAACTGAGATCTTTACATCTGCAAGTTAGCTATTTTTTAGTGGCTTGAAAAGAATTGTATTCTGACTGAAAACCTTGAGAGGGAAGAATAGCTTTATTATAAATGTGTCTGGAATGTGAGCATATGGTACAGCAAAATATTTTTAACATAGAAAGTATTGTTACATTAAAATCTGACCCACACTTTAATGATGGTATTGTAATTTGTCTAGCCCAGGTTGCTGTTAGAGAAGAATACATTTAGATGTATGGATTAAATTTCATTACTAAACCAACTTTCTAAAGTGTGGTCTGGGACTGTGAAATATATTTTTGGAGTAGCTAAGAATCACCAACACACCCTTGAACTCACCTTTCACTCCAGACACGAGGAAAATGTTTTTCATGTTTTTGTCTTTCACATAGATTGGTTGTATTTCAACCAGAACAGTTAGGAAAGCAAATTGAACTCTTAATTATTCCAGAAAGGAAAGTGAATAAGTAAAAGAAGTAAGTGAATAAACAACTTTGGAAACCTTTATGATGAGCTTCATATCAAATAATACTGCCAGTATGCTATTTAAAAAAATTGTTCTGCAGTGTTTGTGGGAAAATTGCAAATTACACCTTAACCTAGTTGACTGCAGTCTGTAACTACCAACTGAAAATTAATTTCTACTTCTTTGCATTTTTCTTCCAGGTCTAGGATAGATTCAAATGGGAATATCATACTATTTGTGTTTCACAAACCCTCTGTTGCAGAAGTCTTAACAGACTACCTGAGTCTACTGAGGGCTTCTCCCCAGTGCTTCTCCTCTCTTCCAATAGTTATCAGCTCTGTCCCTTCGGTCACCTTCATCAGAGTTCAGTCATTGTAGGATAGGATAAAGGGAAAAGACCTTGGCGTTAGTCAGTGGTTTAAAAACATACAGTCACAGGAAGCAGATGTCTGTGTCCCACAAAGGGCTCCCAGCCTAAACCCCACATCCTTCAGTCCTTCAGCCTCATGTGAAAAAATCTTTTACCTGTGTGGAGCATTGACATATGTAAAGAAAAAGAAATCAGTGGTCTGGAAAACATTATCTATGCTGGAAAATGTGTGATGAGATGTGGCCAATAGCTCAGCTGCATAAGCCCTAGGAGCATAGTCATGAATACCTGTTGAAAGCATACAAACATTGTTCGTGCTGGTTGCTTGGCACTCCTACAGCTGGGCTGCTGCAGAAATCTGGGTATGAAATGGCAGAGGAGAGAATAGGACCAAACTGTCTGGTGCTATGAATGCAACTTTGCTTCCAGATTACAAGTCTTTAGGTTTGGATTCCTTCTGTACCACTGAAAACCCAAAAAACTAGGGTTTTAGTGGAAATTTCATTGAGACAGCCTTTACCTCTATAAACATGCTTTTGTCTGTTAAGTGTACATTAGAGTTAAGCAGGAAAAACCAGGAGCCACAGATCAAATACAGTTGAAGTTAATGTTGGTCCATTTACTCCTGTTTTACTTGGGTCTGAGGCTCATTAGATGCTCAACTACTAGGAAGGAATGGCTGAGGATCTTGAATCAAGAAATTGCTTTGTCCCCTACTCCAGCTGAAGTTGCTCTGAGAAGTGAAATGTGACCAAACAGTTTGGGAACTGGAGAATATGTAAGCTAAACACTTTGTAATAACAACCATACCCTCCTTGCAGCAAAGTTATGTTATAGATGAGCCAGGTTATAGTGGTGGACAGGTGATTTCTGCCATTAGGGATATATGACAGCCACAGAACTTTTCACATAACTTCATGTCTCACAAATCTTTTCACGCTAACATTGAATATGTTGAACTGCATACATTTCAGTATGCATCTTATAGGCTGATTAGGCCTAGTTTACTTCTCAGCATTCCTGGGTTCACTAGGAAATGAATGCTTGCATTTCTTTGAAGATTTGATTCCTGCTGCCTCAATGAAATCTTAGGCTGAAAAGAGTGTAGGAGAATGAATTTTTCTCCTTTTGTGTAGGAGAATGAATTTTCAGCTGGACTCACCTATATGCTTGCCATTTTAGGCACACATTCCTTTCTTTCACTAGTTTGGTTTTTAGAAGCCAGTAAAAAGGAATAAAAAAGCTGTAACAATTACCTTGTAAGAAACTTACCTATTGCTTACCTCACAGCTATGATATCAGAGTTCTGTATATAAAACAAATTGCTTTGGAATTGAGAGTATTTAATTTGTATTATTATCATTTGTCTTTGCCACATAACCAAAATCTTCAGATATAAGAAGCATAGAGTAACATTTTATCATTATTTAAAAAAAAAAAAAAGATTGAGTGCTCTGAGGTCATGTAATTGCTTTCCAGCTATTGTGACGGTAATAAACAGTTTCTGGTAATTGCATATGTGTCGTGTGGAATGAAGGATTTATTGTTTTTATTTTTGGAGTGAGGATATAATTTTTCAAGTTTGACTGATTAAAAGAAAAAAGGAAGATAACCAAGGTGTTACTGAGATGTCCTTGACTTGCCTACCAGGACACCTCTGTTAACTTTCTGTGTCTGGAATCAGCCTGTAGATGTCCCCCAACACATACTGTGCTACATCCAGTGTTCAGTTCTGTTGAGAGCAGCTATAATATTTACAAATTACTAACAGCTCAAGTTAAAGAAAGACAGAGAGATGAAAAGCTGCTCAGGAATGCATGTTCTGTGGGAGGACTATTGAGGTAATGACACAGTGGAGAGCATCTCAGACCAAGAGAAACATGAGCTATACAAAAACTGATAAAAAGAAATCGCAATAAGAGTCTTACAGAAGACTGAAGACACCAGAAAAAGGGAGCCAATAATGGCACAGTTCCCTGTGACTCTTAGATATGGAAATGATAGATTTTCCTTTGGTTTAGTGAACCAGAACTGACCTTAGCACTGTTAATACATGACAAAATGAATGCTGCACTTCCATGAAGTGACAGGTCTGTGAGTGCATAACATCTTTGACAAAACCAGCAGGTTAGGGGCAGAAAATATAGCACAATCCATAATCATTCTGATGAGATGACGATGAATTTTGGTGACCTTTATCTGTGTTTAGCTAATGTAATTAAATGCTGAATAGTGCCTGCATCAGATGGACTTGGCCCTGTCTACATATCCTATGGTGGAGCTGGATGAACCCTGCATATGGTTCTTAACAATCAGTGGAATCCTAAACAGTTGTTTGTTTCACCCATTTGCAACCTATTCTCTTCAATAAATAATTGATTTCTTCTCACGCAAGACTTTGATAAATGGTTTCTACTTGTATCAATACTGACATTCACATGAAAAAACAAGCATATTTGTCAAAGAGAAAGAGTATTCACTGGTCACAATGTATTACTTACTCTGTTATTTGTCATCTTGGTTGTTATTCTTCTGTTTTCAAAATTTTTCATGGAGGGCCTGAAAGGATATAGAATAACCTTTCCCTCAACACAAGTAATAGAGTCAAAGCAAACAATAGTGAGTGACTTTTAGCTGGGAAATGTCATAGCATTTACATTCTTCTCTACTGATGTTCTATCACAGATCACAGCACAGTAAGCAATGGAAAGTCAGCAGCATTCAATTTGCAGATGAGGAATAAAGAACTACAGAATTTGGAGCAAATTTCTTCCACCATGGCAGATACATAGAATCATTTGGGCTGGAAAAGACACTTAAGATCATCAAATTCAGCCATTAACCTAACACTGCTAAGTCCACCAGTAAACCATGTCCCTAAGTGCCACATCCACTTTCAAATACCTCAAAGGATGGTATTTGAAACCACTTCCCTGGGCAACCCCTTCCAAGGTTTAACAATACTTTCACAGAATAATTATTTCCTAATCTCCATTCTAAATCTCCCCTGGAGCACTTTGAGGCTGTTTCCTCTTGTCCTGTCACTTGTTACTCAGAAGAGATCAACTTCACTGTAACATCCTTTCAGGTAGTTGTAAGAGTGATAAGTTTCCCCTTGAGCCTCCTTTTCTCCAGGTTAAACACCCCCAGCTGCCTCAGCTGCTCCTCATAAGACTTGTGCTCCAGACCCTTCCCCAGATCCTTTGCCCTTCTCTGTTCATACTCCAGCACCTCAATGTCTTTCTTGTGGGGCCCAGAACTGAATGCAGGATTTGAGATGCAGCCTCACCAGTGGTCAGTACAGGGGGATGATCGCTGCCCTAGTCCTGCTGGCCACACTATTTCTGATCCAAACCAGGATACCTTTGGACTTCTTGCCCACCTGGGCACACTGCTGGCTCACGTTCAGCTGGCTGTAAACCAGCACACCCAGGTCCTTTTCCACTGGGCAGTCTTCCAGCTACTCATTCCCCAGCCTGTAGTGCTGCATGGGGTTGTTTTGACTCAAGTACAGAACCTGGCGCTTGGCCTTGTTGAACCTCATACCACTGGCCTTGGCCTATTGATCTAGCCTGTCCAGGTCCCTCTGCAGAGCCTTCATGTCTACCTGTGTCCCCAGTGACAGTTCTATAACCAGGCCTTAGAGTCTCCAGTAGTGGATTCTCCCAAGCCTCCCTCCAGCAAAGCAATTCTGCTATTATTTCGGGGCTTTTTTGATTATTTCAGTTTTTGAGTAACCTCCTTGATCTTCTTTGTTTCATCTTCTTTTCCTCTTTGTTGTGGACATACCTAGTATCAGAACCTGCAAAGGAATATTTATTTCTCTTATGTTAATGATCTGCATACTGGAAGAATACTATGTTCCATTCTTTCCTCCATCCTCCTCATCCTTAAGTTGCACAATCCTAATTCTTTCATTCATTCCTCAGTGAAAACTTTCTCAAGATCTTATTTCTCACATGCCTTTAGAGTCTCTACAGGTGTTACACATTTTTCAGGAAGGAACAGTGTGATATTATCTTGTAATTTTTAGATTGGTATTCACCATAGCATAAATAATTGTTTCTTCTGAACTGTTAGGTAATACTTTTGTTTGTTTCCCCCATTATTTCTGCCTACATTGGAATATTTTCATGACAAGTCATAATTACATACTTGCTAAATACAATTTTCAGTATTTATCCATTCATCTTTCAGTACTTTTCTCTGACTCAACCTCTGAGATTGCTGAATCAATGACATTTTTCTGTATAATGGTGGAAAAAAAGATCCTTGGAGATAAAGAAAATAAGTAAACGAGCATAAAGATTTGACTCGATGATCTTGGAGGTCTTTTCAAACCTTAATGCTTCTATGTTTCTAAGATTCTTTATTTCAGTAGGATTTTGGACAGTCAATGAAGAATCTTAGTTGACTGTTGCTCATCTGCAACTAATCAGAATGACTTCCGCAAAGCCACACAAGCATTTTGATGTAACTAATGCAATACAGAAACAGAGACTGCATTCTGACCAGTTCATATACTGACAGGGAAAAATAAGAAGTCCTGAAACAACTAAAATATTCACTCAATAAACATTTAAAGTGTGATACAGTGAAGTATTTCTAAAAATCAATTTTTCATGGATAAAACACAATACGTTTTTTTCTTCTGTACTTCTTAACGTATAAAAGACATGCTTGCAAAATTTATTTCTAGTAGTTTGTAAAGGAATTTACAAAAAAAATTCTGACTGAAGGAAATGTGAAACAGACAATATATCTGTAACACAGTTCTACAGTATGTTTTTTCTCATTCCACGGATGAGCTAAGGTGAATGAATTTCTGCAGGTATATTGCTTCTGGCCTATAAGGGGATGTGTATTGGGCTCTTTCACTTGCAGAGTGAGTCCTAGTCCAAAGGAATGTAAAAAGTTGAATCTCAGCTTACAAGGAGCAATGTGCACACAGGGGACTTGCTGTGAAGGAGCTGTTGAAATGTAAGGTGCTGTGACTTTTATAACAGGGTAACCACATACACTGAGCCTTCAGTATGATTGATTGTGGTTTTGGTAGTTTTCTGTGGTTTTACTTTTTTGCTTTAGTGAGACTGAGGGTGCAAGGAACATCTCATATTTCATCAAGCCTCCAGCAATCAACTGGAGAGATTGAGGAGAGCAAGTAAGAGTCAGGTTTGGGTAAGCAGTATGATCAGTAAATGAAAATTGAGTCAAGTGCTAACTGGTACTTTTTCTGTATCTCTACTCCATCAAATAATTTTCTTGAAGCCAGAGCAGGTGTATGATAACTGCATTTGATGAACACTGATTCTACACATGTTAATCAAGGACACTGAGGAAAGTTTCAGATCAGGTTGATGTACCATGTAAGTCAGCTTACTTGGTGTAGTCAGAGAAGCTGTGAAAATTTGCTGAATTTCCGATCTCCACTGC
>WBMV01001750.1:0-48268 GCA_013396655.1 Campylorhamphus procurvoides | reverse complement strand
TCTGTCTTTGATAAAAAGAATGGAGAGGGGAGGGGAGTTAGTAGCAGGTGAGAAAACTGCGGTTTACTCCTGGTCCTGGGAACCAAAGCCACTCTTTGTTTGTGATGGATGGTAAGAGTTGCTGGGACAAACTCAGCTGCTAGATTTGTGCGTCTGGCTCAGTTGCACAATTGAGATTGCAACCTGCCATGTCCAGATGGGCTCCCACCGTCTCTCCTGGAATGGGTTTCTGGGGCTATTCCATAGAGTGCAGAATCATGGGTGATAAAAAAAAATGAGGAAGAGAAGAAGTCTGAGCTGGGGGTCATGGTGGTGTGTGGTGTAGGGTGGTGTAAAAAGGGGCGGAAGGAAGATAGTGTCAGTGCAGTGGCATATTGTAGGAGAGAAAAATGATGCCCAGCCCCTCTTGAAGTGGATGTTTCTGTGGTGCTATGGTCCTATATGTGGCCATGTGCCTGGGTTTGCTGTCTCCCATTTCCAAGGACAGATTAGCTGTGCACGCTATCTGGAAGACTTAAATATGACATTAACATTGACAGTGGAGTATGGAAAATTTTGATCAACACATAAGTTCAGAAGCAAGACTTAGGACTTTGCTTAGAAGACTACTTTTCCCTTATCTTAAGTGGGTTCTTCTCTGAAAATCTGCCTTGAGGAATGTGTTGAATAACTATTTTTCTAAATCTTGGTTGAGAATAGTAGCCTGAAATATTAATTTACATTGGAGAGTGTTTTGTCTGCATGTTCCACTGCTCTGGACAGATGCAGATGTACAAAGAAGCTCAATTACACCCAGAGAAAAGGTTGAGTCCTTGCAGAGCAGGAGTATGTGGTTCACGTTTCACTTCCCAGTCCTGATTGGTTGCTACCAGAATCTGCTTCATTCTCACTCAGCTGCAAGTCAAAACCTGTGCGGTTGTTGTCTTCCTATATACATTAGTTTCCTCTCAAAAACAACCTGGGGTTGTGGACAGGGAGGGATCTGGTGTGCTCTGATATCTTCCCAGACAGACTATTTAGAGGGCCAGGTATGTGGGCTGCACCCAATCCTGTATCATTACCATAGGCAGGGTCTCTGCACGGAGAGCAGAACTGATGTCTCCAAGAAGAATATACCTTAGCAGTGTCTTCAGGGACATCAGTTGTCAGTGGAAAGCATGAAGCAGTAGGGTAAAGCATAGGATTTCTTCACTGGAGGACTGGAGTGCTGTATGCCCTCAGAGTACACTGACCATTACTGCAGCCCAGGGAATGCCGTGTCCTTCTTGTACAACTTTCTTTTGCCCAGAAAGCAGAGTTCTTCCTAAAGGACTATATTATGGCATCTTTTTTAGTAAGCATAAGGCTGAGAAGGCCTGAAAAGCAGCCTTGCTTCAATTGAATGGCTAAATGTGATCTTAGCTACTATATATATGCTGATTTCAAACTTAATGACTTCTCAGAACTGAGGTTTCTATTGTGCTGTTGGAAGAATCTACACAAAGAGAGAAAGCACAAACTTGTACAATCTGTGATTTTACAAGACCCCCTTTATCTCCATTTTTCAAAATGGTGATATGAAAGTTATAATAATTAATTAAAATGCTATTGTTCATTATAATAGAATTATACAACTTCACTAGCTGATTTCTATAAACATTACCCTATAGATTCTGAGAGGAAGCTGAAATGTAAACAGTACTTTTTTACATAAACACTCCCTAAGAGTCCTGTTCTTTTTTCCTAATGTTTCCATACCAACACTTGATTGCAAACCTAAATTAAATTGTCTGAAGGCTGGGTTTAACATTTTTCAGTACAGATAAACAACATACTTCAAAGCAAACACTGCTATATGACATGTGCAATCTTAAGAATACACCATTTTGATAATTACTTGCTGACATTGCTTGTTTATTCTTGGTATAACATCATGAATTGAAGTGAAATCACCTTTGATTTTACGGATGTAAATGGTCAAATTAAAGATCTTACTTTCCAATATGTAAACAACAAAATTTCATGTGGCTCTTATGAACTTAGGAGGTGTTATTAAATGCCATTACAGCTTCATGTCTGATCCATGAAAAAAGTGAAAACTTTGCTTATGTGCAAAGCAAGAAGGTGGTTTGGGGNTGGAGGTCTTTTCAAACCTTAATGCTTCTATGTTTCTAAGATTCTTTATTTCAGTAGGATTTTGGACAGTCAATGAAGAATCTTAGTTGACTGTTGCTCATCTGCAACTAATCAGAATGACTTCCGCAAAGCCACACAAGCATTTTGATGTAACTAATGCAATACAGAAACAGAGACTGCATTCTGACCAGTTCATATACTGACAGGGAAAAATAAGAAGTCCTGAAACAACTAAAATATTCACTCAATAAACATTTAAAGTGTGATACAGTGAAGTATTTCTAAAAATCAATTTTTCATGGATAAAACACAATACGTTTTTTTCTTCTGTACTTCTTAACGTATAAAAGACATGCTTGCAAAATTTATTTCTAGTAGTTTGTAAAGGAATTTACAAAAAAAATTCTGACTGAAGGAAATGTGAAACAGACAATATATCTGTAACACAGTTCTACAGTATGTTTTTTCTCATTCCACGGATGAGCTAAGGTGAATGAATTTCTGCAGGTATATTGCTTCTGGCCTATAAGGGGATGTGTATTGGGCTCTTTCACTTGCAGAGTGAGTCCTAGTCCAAAGGAATGTAAAAAGTTGAATCTCAGCTTACAAGGAGCAATGTGCACACAGGGGACTTGCTGTGAAGGAGCTGTTGAAATGTAAGGTGCTGTGACTTTTATAACAGGGTAACCACATACACTGAGCCTTCAGTATGATTGATTGTGGTTTTGGTAGTTTTCTGTGGTTTTACTTTTTTGCTTTAGTGAGACTGAGGGTGCAAGGAACATCTCATATTTCATCAAGCCTCCAGCAATCAACTGGAGAGATTGAGGAGAGCAAGTAAGAGTCAGGTTTGGGTAAGCAGTATGATCAGTAAATGAAAATTGAGTCAAGTGCTAACTGGTACTTTTTCTGTATCTCTACTCCATCAAATAATTTTCTTGAAGCCAGAGCAGGTGTATGATAACTGCATTTGATGAACACTGATTCTACACATGTTAATCAAGGACACTGAGGAAAGTTTCAGATCAGGTTGATGTACCATGTAAGTCAGCTTACTTGGTGTAGTCAGAGAAGCTGTGAAAATTTGCTGAATTTCCGATCTCCACTGCATTTTTTGTATTTTCTTGGTGCTCTTTTACCACACATTCCAAATGGTATAGTCAAAGATATGTCAATAAATTAAATGAATCCACTTCTTTTGCTGTCGCTGTAGAGTTTACACATTTCTTTCTCCTAAGATGGTGGACCAAAGGAAGTAAAGGTACCACTTTTTAAATTTTAAACTATATTTTTTTTTTAATTTCTCACTATATCTGTCAGCTGCTCCTTGCTTCCATTCATTTGTGCCTTTTTAAAGGAAGATGAAGCTGACCTCAGTACTAGAAATTTTATCTCGACACTTGTTGTCAGGACATGGAAGAAGCTAATTTCTTTCTCTGACCCCAGCCATGCACAGAAATAACAGATGTCTCAGTAAGCTGAGATCCAACACTAAAGGATGCTGGGGAGGACAGACACGTCGCGTCAACAGTGCTTTCCTTCTTCTGACTTAGTCTCAGTAAGGGTTGTGTTCTGACCTTTTCCTTCCTTATTTAATAAAATTATATTGAACTTGTTTTCCTGATATAAAGTCTAATTCTTTGCATTTATATAAGGACTAATCCAGAAAATCACAGATTTAGCTTTAAAAACTTTAGAAATTTTTTTTATAGAAAATCCCTCTGAGCAAACACCATGTACTCTATTCAGAAAATGAACCTCTCTTTGTAGAATAAATAGGGCCTAAATTATCTCCTTTAGATGGATGCACTTAAATGGCATATTTAAAAATATTTACAATTGTTATGGAAACAAACTCTGGTGTTAATTTTGATAGAGTAAATGGACCCAAGGGTCACTAAGGTGTTAACCTGATCATGTCATTGTAAAGCAGTCACAACTAGCTCAGATATCTGAGTACAGAGACCTGTGATTACCGTGGCTAATTTCCATGATAAATAGACTGGAATATTCATGCAAAATGCATACACCCACACCCGGGAGGTGAGTAGCCTGTACTGGAGGAAAAAACCCAACAAACCAAAACCAAACAAAGTATGGGGTTTTGAAGCTGAAAGGTTAGGAAGCTGCCTCATTGTGCAAAGTAAATCTAATTGGGAGTTTCCTTAGTCCTTTTTTTTGTCAGAGATATTGGCTGGGGCCTCTTAATCTGGAAAACAACCTTATTAGTAGAGAAGAATAAGCTTTTTCTGCTGAAGATTTTTACTAATCACTCTGAAGCAGCTGGTTGATTTTAGTCTTTTTCACTCTTTGATAAAAAGAATGGAGAGGNTAGCTGTGCACGCTATCTGGAAGACTTAAATATGACATTAACATTGACAGTGGAGTATGGAAAATTTTGATCAACACATAAGTTCAGAAGCAAGACTTAGGACTTTGCTTAGAAGACTACTTTTCCCTTATCTTAAGTGGGTTCTTCTCTGAAAATCTGCCTTGAGGAATGTGTTGAATAACTATTTTTCTAAATCTTGGTTGAGAATAGTAGCCTGAAATATTAATTTACATTGGAGAGTGTTTTGTCTGCATGTTCCACTGCTCTGGACAGATGCAGATGTACAAAGAAGCTCAATTACACCCAGAGAAAAGGTTGAGTCCTTGCAGAGCAGGAGTATGTGGTTCACGTTTCACTTCCCAGTCCTGATTGGTTGCTACCAGAATCTGCTTCATTCTCACTCAGCTGCAAGTCAAAACCTGTGCGGTTGTTGTCTTCCTATATACATTAGTTTCCTCTCAAAAACAACCTGGGGTTGTGGACAGGGAGGGATCTGGTGTGCTCTGATATCTTCCCAGACAGACTATTTAGAGGGCCAGGTATGTGGGCTGCACCCAATCCTGTATCATTACCATAGGCAGGGTCTCTGCACGGAGAGCAGAACTGATGTCTCCAAGAAGAATATACCTTAGCAGTGTCTTCAGGGACATCAGTTGTCAGTGGAAAGCATGAAGCAGTAGGGTAAAGCATAGGATTTCTTCACTGGAGGACTGGAGTGCTGTATGCCCTCAGAGTACACTGACCATTACTGCAGCCCAGGGAATGCCGTGTCCTTCTTGTACAACTTTCTTTTGCCCAGAAAGCAGAGTTCTTCCTAAAGGACTATATTATGGCATCTTTTTTAGTAAGCATAAGGCTGAGAAGGCCTGAAAAGCAGCCTTGCTTCAATTGAATGGCTAAATGTGATCTTAGCTACTATATATATGCTGATTTCAAACTTAATGACTTCTCAGAACTGAGGTTTCTATTGTGCTGTTGGAAGAATCTACACAAAGAGAGAAAGCACAAACTTGTACAATCTGTGATTTTACAAGACCCCCTTTATCTCCATTTTTCAAAATGGTGATATGAAAGTTATAATAATTAATTAAAATGCTATTGTTCATTATAATAGAATTATACAACTTCACTAGCTGATTTCTATAAACATTACCCTATAGATTCTGAGAGGAAGCTGAAATGTAAACAGTACTTTTTTACATAAACACTCCCTAAGAGTCCTGTTCTTTTTTCCTAATGTTTCCATACCAACACTTGATTGCAAACCTAAATTAAATTGTCTGAAGGCTGGGTTTAACATTTTTCAGTACAGATAAACAACATACTTCAAAGCAAACACTGCTATATGACATGTGCAATCTTAAGAATACACCATTTTGATAATTACTTGCTGACATTGCTTGTTTATTCTTGGTATAACATCATGAATTGAAGTGAAATCACCTTTGATTTTACGGATGTAAATGGTCAAATTAAAGATCTTACTTTCCAATATGTAAACAACAAAATTTCATGTGGCTCTTATGAACTTAGGAGGTGTTATTAAATGCCATTACAGCTTCATGTCTGATCCATGAAAAAAGTGAAAACTTTGCTTATGTGCAAAGCAAGAAGGTGGTTTGGGGTGTGCGCTCTCTCTCTCTCTCTCTCTTTCTCTCTCAAATGCTTCATGCGCTTACCCACGAACTGTCTTTCAGTGTAGTTGTTACCTTAATCTAACCTAAGGTTTTTCTGACTGAAAAGATACCGGTGGTATTCTTCATGTCTGGAATTGTGCACCACACTAATGACTGTCACTGCTATGTCTGGAAGAAGTGGTATCAACCACATATTGTGTCTTGTGCCTCTCTCTTCTCATTCTTCTCTCCTAAATTCACTTTTTATGACAAGTGTTGCAAAACAGAAGCCAGTGGGAAACATGTTTCTGAGCAAAGTAACTGTGAAGCAGAAAGTTAGAACAAAAGGTTAGTTTTCTTGTAGAAATGATAACAGCTTGAACCTCTCTCCCTCTTCCCTCCTCACATTAGAAAAGGGTGCACTAGTGAGGTTAGGTCAGTACACACATGTTTTAAATTAGTGGTTTATAAACAAGGAAGTGACAATTATTTGTTATGATTATTTGTCAAATAATCACATCTGTACCTAATTACCATGTATGTGCCAGTGTTTGCATTTCTCAGTAAGCTGAACTTAGTGAGAATAGCTTTAGATGGTAAATTGTGAGCCCACATTTAATGGGTACAAATATTTTAACCCAGTATACATTGTGTTAAAAGTTATAAATAAAAGTGCCATATAGCTCTAATCAGTCTCACTCCTTATCTTCCATTTGCAAAGTTTACAAAACATAGCAATGAATCTTACAGTGTCTCTGTGATGTGAGTTTCTCTCATTCTCAAAGCTTTCTTATAAGATAAATTTTAGTCTACTGTTTTATTACCAAGTAGTGTTCTCTCTTTGCTAATACATATATAGACCCATTACACTATGGCCAGGCTAATATTTCCAGTATTCATCTGATTTATTTGTGTTTCTTTCTTCTATCATTGCATGTAGTCCATTCCTTTAGAAACACAGACTTTCACCAATGGTTTAATTTCCAGGGTCAGCCTATTTTAAGAGTCAAAAAGTCAGCTTTTGAATACCAAAGAAAAAATATTTCAGTGCTCATTTGAATAAAGATAGTGACTTTTCTTTGACATTCTTCTCCTTTGGAAATTTTTATCTCAGATTCCATGCAGAAGTGTATTTGGGGAAAGGGAAGTTGTAAGTATTTCTTCACATGAGTGTTTGTTTGCCCCAGAGGTGTTTGTGCTGTCTTTTCTTAAAGTGCCCAAGTTTAGGAGTCACTCAGGGTCCAGGAAAACATAACACGTGCTTGAATTTCTCCAAGGCTTTGGACTTCATTCTTGGAGTATGTGTGATGTTGACTTCCCTGCGCTGAAAGAATGCTTTCCCAGCTGTGTTGGAGGTTTTAACATCCCGTTATGTCATTCTTCCGTGTCTTACAGGGAGCAAGGTAAGATGTGTATCACCATCCTGTTTGTGGTCACAGACCATGTCTATGACAAATATACATAGGGATTCTTGGTTGGAGTCCCTGGCTAGAGAAATGACTCCATGGTTCAGGCTTGTCTTACAGTGCCTTGTTTTTGTGTGTGGTCATGCTTTGGCATAGTCCCACTGCCTTACATGGTGGCAAGTTTGGGGTGTTGCATTTCAGCCTATCCATGTACCTCTGCCTGCTTCTAGGATCTTTAAATGAACTCATTCAAGGGACAGTTATCCGGCCTCTGTCTCAGACTCTCCTGTCTAAACCCTCCCAAGCCCAAGGCTGTGAGCTACAGCTGAGTGGGCAGAAGCATGATACAGCAGCTGTGCCACCCAGCAGGCCCATGTGCATGGGGCTTTCACACAATGTCCCTCTGGGTTTGTCTGATGGGCCAGAGGCTTCAGAGTAAAACAATGTAGCAATGGGAATGGCTACAGAAGAAAGAAGAAAGGGTTTTAGTGTGATTCCTTGTGTATTTGTTGAATTAGCAACCAACCATAGAGAGGTGTGACACTGGACAACTGTATCAGCATAACCCCATTTTCATAATATATTTCCCTGCTTTTTTTTTTCAGATAAGCTGAAGCCACTTACTCCAATGTTCAAGGGAAAAATTAGCATTGATCAGCACAGCCTTTCTTTGGCTTCTGTTATCACATTTCTGATGCACTGTGTCAGCCTCAAAATTGACGTTGGAAAATTCTAACCCGTCAGTTTTCACCTTGCTGCTAACTAGAGTGAGTTCAAACCATGTAAAACTCAAGAAAACCTAAAATCCTGTTTTCCAGTCCTGTGAAGATGCGCTTTCATGAGTACATCATTGTTCCTAGGCAAACACTTTTCTTTGCGTTCATCTGAGCAAGTTTTGCAATCAAAGAGGGTGAGCTTTGCATTGGACTCAGTTCTGTCCAAAGGAGTTGGGAGTTTAAGCATAACTTTTGGACTGTTTTCTTGTGGGAATTTAGATGTCACTCAAGTGTCTTTCACCAGGGCTTAGACATGGTCACCAGTGCAAAGCACTTCATGGTCCTGTTTAAGAAACTCCATGTTACGGTCCCAAAAAGTGTTACTGAACAATTTTAGGTGCGTGAGGTGATCTGACTCCTGAGATTTGTGTGCCTGAATTCACTCTTGGTTTGAGCCTTGATGAAAATTATGTGATCTAAATCTATTCATAGCTGAACAGAAACAGAATCCCCCTTTCCAGACAGAAGAAACTTATGCATAAGGCAGAAAAGTTTCACAGTAAGAGCAATATGGAAGGGTGAAATTTGTCTTGTAATGTTAATTAGATCACTTCAGAAGCTTTACATGGCTGAAACATTAAAACTCATAAGCTCTAATCTGTTAGGGAAGCCAGAAAGATATGTTGCCTACTCTCGTATCTTTCAATATATACAACAGAATATAGTCACTTAGGTGGTAGCTAGTATTAATCAATCAGCTAATTACAGCTTAAAACAGGACTACAGATGAAAGGTAAAACATACATTATCATGGAGGAATTCAATCTGAGCAGCTACTTGTATTGTCTTTTTTATATTTTTTCAAAATAATAGATGAATTTTATTAAATAAATTAATTGCAGTAAATACGTGAAGTTCTGTTACTTCCCATGTTGTCACATATGAAAGAATAACTTGTGAAATCAAAATTTGTTTACTATTTAGATTTTAAAGATTGTGAATGAATGAAGACAAATAACTTCATATAAAGAAATATGTAACGCCATAAGATTTTTAAATTTCAAAGCTGAAATTGATTATGAGTCAAACAATCCAAAAGAAAAATTAAACAGAAAATTATGATTCATTTCTGAAAATGCAGAAGAAAACCTTACTGAATTCCTCAAAAACCAAAATCTGGGGAAAAAAGTCTAGGCTGATCAAAAAATCCAACTCATTGACATAACAACGTGGTGTAGAAAAAAAAATAATAGCATAATG
Source organism: Campylorhamphus procurvoides (assembly GCA_013396655.1). Classification (NCBI taxonomy): domain Eukaryota; kingdom Metazoa; phylum Chordata; class Aves; order Passeriformes; family Dendrocolaptidae; genus Campylorhamphus; species Campylorhamphus procurvoides. The sequence continues at coordinate 38,823 of WBMV01001750.1, read as the reverse complement.
TAAGTTTAATTTTATTATCAATGGTTATAAATGAAGAGTTAGGAACTGGAGACAATGATTCTTTGTGAAACACATACCTGGATTTGAAAATAAAGAGTTCTATTGAAATGAAAAATGAAAGGAAAAGTATTAGAACAGCAAAGGAACATAGAACTCAAAGAAATTTTCATACAGTATTAGAAACAAGGAAAATTAGAATACTAATATTGGATAGAACAATAATGCAGAAAAATTGATTCCACTGGACTCTTAGCCAAATGTTGTAATTATTAAATTTAGGTATTTTTAAATTACTGGTTGCAATAAACTGTGTCCGGGGGATTTTTAAAAAATGGGAGCTTTCTCATTTTTTTCAGCAAACTGGGGAACACTGAGAAAAATCCAAACTAAGCTAATGTCAAGCCAAAATTGGGATATGAAAAAATCTGAATAATTCATAGACCTGTCATCATAACTTTGATAAATGATGGTATGGTAGTCAATTAATAAAGAATTAGGAGGGAGTCAGTAAAATTAACAATAGTCAGTATGGGCTTGTAGATCTAGTTGTATTAACATTGCTTAATCCCTTTGGTGAATAGACAGAATATTAATGACATAGTATATTGAATGTGCTATTAAATACTTGAATTATTATACCATTGTGGTTTTATTTAGGAAATCAGAGTTTTATAAATGATATATTTTAAATGGATTTAACCCTGACTGTAACTGAATGTAAATTGGGATTTATTACTGGCATAGAAGGGGAACTAGTGTTAAAATGTCATTTTTTTCTTAAATGTTTCTTGTCCCCAGGCTTAAAAAAATTATAATAAATGACTTGCAAGAAACATAAAGTCATCACTGATTTTAGTTACATACAGTTCCATCCTTAGGTGAGAGATAAAGTAGCTGACTGCATTAATGTGGATCTGCTAGTAGATGAGAGCCAATCTGTAGTAGATGAGAGTCAATGTATAGTATGCAAACCTATTTCATGGCAAAAGGAGAAATGCACACTCTCAGGGACTCAAAAAGTAGGTCAGTGTTACGATATCGATGACTTTTTGGAAGAGCAAAAACCAAAGGGACTTGGTCATGGTGGACAAGCACAGGCAATTTTTGAAGCTTTTCTCTGAAGCTGGTGATGTAATCTTTATATTATATATAAGAAACTAAATATGAAGAAGGAGCAGTTGTACATGATGTACAGTTTACTGTTTCATGCCTCTGCACTCCTCATAGATGTTCAGATTTAATATATACAGTTTAAAAAAGCTATTGAAATATTGCATGAGGTTCCAAAAATAATTCAGACAGCAACTAATTCTTTGAAAAAGTTATAGTTCATAGTGAGGGATTGATAAATAGACTGCTTACCAAGGAGAAAACTACATGGTAGTTTCTAAGTATTCTCTAAGAAGATGCTATTTCACAAATGGATGGCTGTAGTGCAACAGAAAAATATATTATAAAACAAAAAGGATGGAAGTCCTTTGGTAATTGTAAGCACATTCACTTTCAAATAAAATGTCAATATTTACTAGTAAGTAATATGAAAAATGGAATAGTTGTGTAAAAGAACAATATGATAGTATAATGTAACATACACAAGTAGTATTCAGTAATACGAAAATAGTATGATAAAAGAAAAGCTGAAAAATAAAGGGAAATTCTCAAAGCTTATAAGAAAGCCCTCTATCTCTGGACATTCTAAGATCATACTTCATCAGCAAGTTTCAGTTACAATAAGCTTTCATGAAGTCATATGGGCAAGGTTGTGTAGTAGGTCATTGTTCACAGTCATAATAGTCTATGTTTGCATCTATGACTTGGTAAAAGCAAAGCCTGTGTCAAGCTGACCAAATTAGAAAAACAGTTATAATTTTATGACAGAGCTAATGTTACTAATACTCACTAATAAAGCTACAGGGCTCCTCAGTGTTAACACACAATTCTAAAATGCCTGCTAGTATTCCTGTTAAAACGCTTCTTAATTCTTTAGGATTTGAACTTCAACTGCAACTTTTCTAAGGTGAAAACTTTCAAGTTTTGACTACATTATAATTCTAATTATAAACAGTGTATAAATAACATTCCTTGAAACTGAAATAGTATATTATGCAACCTGTTTTCTTCATGTTTATGCAACCTTGCCCGGTGACTGTGGTCTGAGGATATTTGCTCTACACAGTTCCTGATGTGCCATAGTTTTTCCTTTGTGTGTCATATATTTGGTCTGATGACACAAAGGGCATTTCTGAAAAACCTCTTGAGTGTTTTAAAACTTTCACATTGGTACAGTGGTTGTCACTAGAAAATGATACCTAATATATCACTGACTCCCTATTCTTCCAACAGAAAATATCTGTGTATTTACTGGCAAATGGTGAACGGTTAATTGCTCCCTATAGCACTTACTTGATGTAATACAATTTTAGGGCCAAAATTTGCCCTTATATCAACTTGTCTTCAGTGGGTTTGAGCCTGTAGTTGGCCTCTAACACTAACAGGCTCTTTCAAAGATAAATATTATGCCTGTATTTGGAGTTTTCTTTCAATCTTGGCAGATAAAGAGGTATGTTCTCTCTTGATACAAGTGTGCACCAGTTGCTTTGGGAATCATAAGTGAACAAGACCCTAACTTAGACAATTCAGGTCAGTTCTGAAAGGTAAGTGAGATTAACACAGTTTTAAGAAACAGAGATCTAGAATAGCCTTTTGGGAAGGAGAGTTTAGTTAAAAACAACAAAAACTCAGTAAAAAAAAAAGGTTACTGAGAGGATCTATGACTAGGGATAACATAAAAGAACAAGTAATGAGAAAATAGTGAGTGCTTACTAACTCTCATATTAGAAGAATAAAGAAGAAATGTAGTCAAGAATGAAGTTCAAGAACAGACTGAAGACACAGTTGCTGACATCTTTCTGCTTTATCTGTGGAGTTCATTGCCATGAGGTGTGCAGGGTGCCAGAAATATAAATGGTTCAAAAAGCTATTAGGTGCAGTCATCTGTAAGTTCATGGAGTGTTACAAAATGTGGATGAAAAGCTGCAACCTCTGGCTAAGGATTTCCCTGAATCACAGTTTGCCAGCATCTGAGAGGATATGCCATGGGGACTATCATTTTATACTTGCTCAGTTTTTATTCATCTTTCTGAAACAACTGCTACTGTCAGTGTCTGAGACAGAATCTTGGACTAGAAAAACCTGACGCACCACAGTCATGCTTACAAGAACCCAAGAAGGATTTTGGATTTATTTTTCTGAAAAAACAGGTTTTTTTATTAGACCTGAGACATCCCATTCTAAACAGTAAAAGATCATTCATTTTTGCAAGACACCTAAAAAAAGGTCAAGATTAGTTCAAAGTAAGAGCCTTATCTATGACTCGTTTACCTTTTATCAGTTCTGATTAAATCACTAATGTTTTCTCTAAAGTACAAGTATTTGTAGTATTATATCACATAAAGTCTGTCTTCATGTTGTATTTGTGTTGTCACTATTGATTTATGTGCTTTTAATATATTACTTTTAAATTTCCTGGAATGTTGATCAAGTCTTTAATGTAGTTTGAAATGTGTCCTTTCGGTGTTTTTCAATCCAATTTAAATAATTTAATAATTTTATCCATCATGAAATCATAACATTTACTTTAGAAGTTGTCTTGACTAGATATACTTCTGTATTTTATGTGGAAAAAGTACAACTCAATACTTTAGACATCTTAAAGGTTGTTTTTTTTTTTAAATCACAACTTACAAAATTAGTTACCTTGTCTCAAAATAAAACTATGCACCCTGAAAAGACATTTGCTTTCATTTCTGTAGGCTTGTGGTATATTCCCAGTCAAGAAAATGAAACACTTTATTTCTCCATAATGCAGCACATATTTTGCCAGTGAAACTTACTCCTGATGTCATCAGTCTCTCCTCCGTACTGCTCCACAGGGTAGCAAATGTGTGCACACATGCACTCACTTAAAGGATAGTATATACATCACTTCTAGCTACAAATAAAACTAACAAAAAAGGTTCAACCCAGCACAAGAGAAAATAAAGAAAATTAAAGTGATATGAACAATTGAGATGTTAATACCCAGGATGTCCTGGAACAACAGAGGGCAATTCCCACATAAGAATGGGGAGAAAAAAAATCAGCTATAGGTTTGTGTTAGGTCTCCTGAGATGGAGCGATCTGTCTCCACAGCAGCCCTCACAGTGCTGACCTTTGTACTGGTAGCTAGAAAACTTTTTGGCTACTGCTGAGCAGTGCTAGCACAGCACCAAGGCCATCCATCCCTCCAACATTACCCTTTCACCAGCAGGCTGGACGTGGGCAAGATCTTCAGAGAGTACATAGCCAGGACAGCTGACCCAATCTGCTCAGCAATGTGAACTAGGAGAAAGGAGCTTGAAGTTGGCATTCATTATTCATGAGGTTGATGATCCAGAGCAACCTTTTGGCATACTGAAGCCCTGCTTCCTGGGAAGTGGTTGGACATGGCTTACCAAGGGGAAGTAGAGAATAAAATATTTTGTTTTCCTTTGCTTCCACATGCATGACCTGTACTTTTGTTTTATTAAACTGCAATAATCTTGACCCATAAGATCTCTCCATCTTATTTTCTCCCTGCCCTGTCCTGCTTAGAAGGGTAGTGATAGAGAGGTTCAGTAGGCACGTGGCATCCTGCCAAGGTCAACCCACCACAAGATTACTTTGAGGAGAGATTTGACAGAGAGATTTCCACGCCACATCTTAAGCCATCCTACCATTAGTGAAAAGCAACAGAAAAACTGTTCTAGCTCTGCTGAGGAATTCAATCTGGATAATAAATTTTACTTCACATTCCAGCCAAAATTGTACTTTTTGAGCACAAACAGTTGGAAATTTTCTTTTATTTCAATAGATCTCATGCTCCTTTCCAATTTGGTCTAAATTGCAACATTTAGACAATACTATTATTTCATTAATTTATTTATTTTATTCTGCTTGGCTTAATCACAGGCCTCAAGGCATGAATATTGGCTGTTTATGTCTGCAAAGCAATTTGGGAAAGGTAAGATCATGCTGATCTGCCACCACGATGAAACAAAAGACCCTTCCCCTCTCCATGTTCCTTGTACTCTAGCAAAAGCCATGGACAGCTCTGCAAGTTGCAGTAACATCAGACTTCTTACTGTATAAACATTCTCTCACACTGCTGTAGGAAAGACTTAAGCTTACTGTGTGCCTTTTTATCAATGAGCTGTTCTCTCTTATTAAGCTACACGGAACTGGTAAAAGCTTACCAGCCTATTATCTGAGTGCTTTGATTTCCTTGTCCGTGGAGTTACCTTGTGTATTAGTTTGCCTTTAAAATTTGCTAGAAAACTTTTAACATGCCCATCTGTAGAAAGAAACAAGGCTGAAGTACAGGTACCAACAAGAGAAACTGAACCTAAACACCATCTTCACTGTCAAGGTTAAGCATGTTTCTCTATCTCTGTGCAGATGAGATGTCAGCTCTCAAAACAACCAAATGGAGAAGATATAGAGACCCCACCCTTGCACAGGCACAACACCACCATCTCCATTACCTTCAAGTCGCCTACATTTAAGCCTGCTTACGTCTTTAATTTTGAAGCATTTACCTTTCATTTGTTTCCCATCCTGATCCAGTTAGTTTGGGAGGGAGTGCCATATTAAAACATCTGGGATTCATCGAATGTGTTCTTTTTAACACAGGTTCAGTGTGATCAACCCCAGATGCTCAACAACTAAAGTTATATATAAGGTATTCATAGGTTTTGGTCAAAATCAGATTCAGCTTTCTATACCTTGAAAGCAGAAGTTCTTTAAATAGATATGAGATAGATTTAAGTAACTTATTAAAAAACAAAACCGAAACAAAACCAAGGAGAGAAAGAAAGAGAAAGAAAGAAAGAAAGAAAGAAAGAAAGAAAGAAAGAAAGAAAGAAAGAAAGAAAGAAAGAAAGAAAAAGAAAAAGAGAGAAAGAAAGAAAGAGAGAAAGAAAGAAAGAAAAAGAAAGAAAGAAAGAAAGAAAAGGAAAGAAAGAAAAAGAAAGGAAAAATTGGAAATGAACCTCATTTAAAGTACAATTGAGTGACATTTTAGGCTGCATTTTCAGTGTTAACAGTAATTGAAGACTTCAGTACGACTTCTTGTCATAAGTTGCTTCGTTCAGTTGCTTACCTTTGGAGCCATCATGATAGTCGATTCAAACTGAAATCTTTCAGGGAGTTCTGACACAATGCACTTCAACTTTTCCTGAGAAGTAAGGCTGCAGAGGAGGGAGATAATACCTTTCCCATGAGAAAAATATCCTTGAGAACAGTTGCTAAAAAGTCTCAAACCAAATTCAGTGAGATAGGCCTTGAGGTTATGTGGAGAGTAGAGGGAATACAAGGGACCTCCAAGTCCTTTTGCCATTATTGTGAAGTTCTAGCCTGACTTTGAAATACTCAATTCCTGTTGCCTGGGGAGCATTTTTAGCTCCTGCATATTGTATCCACGCTTGGCATCTCCCAATCAGTGTCAGTGAAGTATATTTTCTGCTGCTGCTAAATCCAGAATTGTAGTGGGAATGTTTAATTTCCAAAGATTGTAGTAGGCATTTTATCACATTTTGTTTATGCTTGGGATTAAGCTACCATTTGCATAAATGTAGGATGCATTATGTGTAACTGGTGTAGTTTCTACTTCTCTGTTTAAAACCAGATCTTGTTCATTAAAGATATTCTGAGCTGAAGAAAGCACCAAAAAAAAAAAGAAAATAAGCTAGATTATCCAAAGTAGATTTCTTTTCTTCATGAATGCAACAGTTTCAAAAGCTATTGCCTAGTGAATTTCCAAGGTCAGAATAAAAGAAAACATTCCCTTAATCCAAAAATAATTCTCATTTTTTAATGGTATCAGTGTCTCATTTCTGGTCCTGTTAAACCTGTCACTGAATCCACAGCTCTATCACAATTTTCATGACTGGGAAAAGGCATTGACATTCAGGGCTAAAACTAGATTCTTTCTAAGGGACATCAGAGTGCCTTTTTTTTTACATCTAATTTATAATAAAAATTTCTTTTAATTTAATACATATGTGCCTTTTTTAAAAAAAAAAACAAACAACATTGTTCAGAAGGATGAAAGACTGAAGGATAAAGGGTCAATAATAAAAACTCAGAAAAGTCCCACAACTGGACTACCATGCTTGAAATAGCCTTGGATAGTGAAAGAAAATAATTACCTTCTCTTCAGGAAGGTTTGTATTATGGTAAATGTATTATGGTAAATCATTCCAGAAAAAAATTGTGTGGCACTGTTTTATTTGTGCTATAATATTGTCTAGGACCTTGACCACTCCGCAGTAACCCCATTTCTAATCCTTTATAAAGTTCTTAATGACACTTCCTCTGAAGATTTCTGAAGGAGACCAAGGAAGTAAACTTCGTAAGTGTATTATAAAATAAGATGTGACTTATTCAAAACTTCTAAGAGAATCAAAGTCCACAATAGTTGTAAGCTTGTTATCTATAATTATACAAAGCTTTTCTTGTGATGATTTTGCTGGGGTTGGGGATAACAAAAGCAAGATATTTGCTGCTAAACAAGCCTGAATTCTACTAGCTTGTGAAAAAATTATGTCTTACCTATTCTTTAGCCATGGCTCATCGTCTGCCTGGCTTTGGCTGTCTATCACCAAACCAAAATAGAGTGTGTCACATATATTGGAAATTGACACTTTTAGGACAGAGAATGTTCCTGTGATGGGAAAAGGTGGACAATTTTCTCAGACTTTCAGATTCCCAGTGTAGCCAAGAAGCATAAACGCACTTCTTTTATAAGAGAACTACAAAACCTTTTTTTTCCTCCCTCCTAAAACTGAGCATGAAAGCTATGGGGAAGGAGAATGCTGAGCTCAGGCAAGACACAGTTTCATATGATGGTAGGTTTAGTGAAAAATAAGATGTTTTCAGGTCAATCAGAAACATGAAGTAAAGGTCAATTTGTAATTCTTATTAATTCTACAATCAAATACTAATATAGTTTTAATAAAGAATATAGGGATTTTTTTGTTTATTGCAACATTGAAAACTAAGTGATCTCAGGTAAAAGGAGAGAATGGGACCTGGAAATGATGAAAAAATAGAAATATTCAAGATTGACAACAAAGACATTGGGGAGGAGGTAACATTCAAGTAATAGAAAGCATAATAAGGGGGGGGGGAATGTCTAACGTAATGAAAAACGTTCAGTGACATTGGTTTGTCTCTCTGATATGTGAAACACCTTTGAAAATGTTTTAGATAATTTTAACTTTTTGGAAAAGTGAGGAAAAGAGAATGAATGAAAAGACAATTAATTTTGAATGTGGGCATCTCTAGAGCATATTTTATCACATCAAATTGAACTATCTGAATCCTGAGAAGTACTGTACAAAATATTTTATATAGAAGAGAAAGAGAAGGAATACAGTAGGCAGAAAGAAGAAATAAAAATGACTTTGACTCTTCAAGTCCAGACTTTCTTCCTTTTTGTCACATCACTTTGATTCACTGGACTTGAATAAGAAAGTAAAGAAGCAACTAAATAACCTACTTAGTTCATGAAAAGTTGCATTTATGTCATCCAAGTGCTCTTTAGGTTCAGTATCCTTAAGCTGCAGCTGCTTCTCATTAGTTTAAGGATAAGAATGAAACATGATAAAATGAAAAGGCAAAGTCTTCCCACTTAGAAAATGAAACTTTTTTTCCTCTCTAATGACTCATTCAGATATAAAAAAAAATTATTACAGGCACTTACGCAAGTAAATAACAAAATTTTAAACCAACTTTTTCATATACAATGTAAGTCTTCAGTGACTAATTGACTTTGTTGGAGAAATGCATACAACAAGATTGCAGGATGAGTTACATACATTATGTAAATTCTTCCCTACTGATGACCTTTGGAACCTTTCTCTTAAGCAGCTAATACTTTACTTGGGGACAGAATAATTGGTAACTGGTCTGCTAAAATCTGACAATTCCTAGGTTACCTATATACTCTAATGCAAACAGTTTTTGAACTCTGCATCCTAGAATGTATCAGACCATAAAGATTCAGTAATCAGATAAGGTTGGCAGCCATTTCTTCAGGCTTCATACATCAAAGACAGAGACAACATTTTGAGTTATTTTAATGTCTGCTGAATAGAACATTTTGAATCTCCAGTTGAAAATAAATGTTTTGTGTCACGAGTCTGGATCTAATCTGTCCTAAGCCTTTTTGGCTGTCACCAAGACACTTTTTTTCACAGAAGAGAGGATGAATATGAAATAAATAACATACTCCAGCATGAAAAGCAATTACCAAGAGGCTGATTTTTCTTCCATTTGCACTGGTGGGAATTCATGCTTTATCTCAGTGTGATCTTTTTAATCTAAACACAGTTATACACAGGCAGAAGGAACTGCATCTCCTTCCTACTGCAAAACCAATTCCTTGGGTGCAGTTTTCTCTTCTTGTCTACCTCTGAGTGTAAAGCCTACAGACAACAGACATGGATCACATTTTACCTAAATCTGTCTGTCTCTGAGCTGAAATTTGCTTGAAGTTATTTTCCCAATGTGAGTTTTTTTAAATGCAGAGAAAACTAATATCACATATCTTAGACTCACTTTTTCTTCAGATGAAATGAATCAAATCTTGAAGATACCTAAGATAGAAGAATCAAAAATCAAGCATTGAGATGGAAAGGTTAGAATGCTGCCAAGGTCGTTCTTGTCATACTCTGTCAGTTACTCAGTCAGGAGTTTCCAATGTCAGTGGTAAAAACCATGCCACTGTAGAATGCGGAAACGTGAGGAAAACCACAGGAGTGAGAAAAGAGATGCTTTTCAATATAAGCTTCAACTGATTTAACTTTGAAGTTGAATCTTACCTCAGTGGGGGCCATGAATACTGACATTGCCGGTGAACTTCCTAGTGAGGCCACTCACAATCATCTTTGAAAGGTTGTGGTAATCAGGAGAGGTGCCTGAGGACTGGAAGAAGGCAAATCTGAATATGAGGAGTGAATATGTGAGTGTGACTGTGCACTGGAACAGATTGCCCAGAGAAGTTGTGGAGTTTCCCTCACTGGAGAACTATCTGGATGCAAAACTGTGCCATGTTCTCTGGGGTGACCCTGCTTGAGCAGGAAGGTTGGACCAGATGACCCACTGTGGTCCCTTTCAACCATATCTCCTGTGATTCTGTGATCTGAAGCAGCAGGTTGGTCTAGATGGTTTCCAGATGCTTCTTCGTTTGGTTCATTCTGTGCTTCTACAATATTGCTACTCAGGTTTACAAATAGTGAGGGTTACAAGACTGGACTACAGTTTCAGCTTTGCGTAATGCAACATATCTCAGCCTACCCAAACAAGTATATAGAAAATAATGTCAACAGTATTTTCAACAATAATAAAAACATTACAATCATAAATAGTTTATTTAAGCTACCAGGGAAACATATCAAAGAGCTTTCTGAGGCTATATGATCATCACAGCTCTGCATGCTGTAAAAAAGAAACAAGTAAAATGAAGCTGAAACATGTGGAAATAAACTCAATGAATGTATGTCAATAAAACAACAAAAATTCCAAAGAAATGTAAAATATTGTTCTGTAATTCACATACTTTAACTCACATGAAAACATTTTGCTGTAAACAACCGATATTGCTTTCCCTCTCCAAAATGTGAAAGCATTTTTTTTCTGCAAAGGAAAAGGGATCAATAAAGAAATACCTTAATTACAGTTAATCTCAAGTGGGAAGATCCTGATAGAAACATACCTGGAAACATGCAGACAGGACGTCTGAAAAAAAACAGTTCACTGATAAACACTCACCATGTTTGTTACATTAAGCAGCACTCATAAAATAAGTTAATCTCATAAAGCTTGAAAAGTCAAAATGATAGAGTGATGCAATGCAATATCTTAAGGAGCAAGCAGGAAACAGATCCCATCTCTCATGAGTTACAGTGGCTCACACAGGAAAAAAGAAACATATTTCCCCTTCTTTCAATTGTCCGTAATTAATAAGCAAGCAATAGGATTGACTACTACTGTTTTTGGCCATCTAGAAGTCTCATGCTCATGAGAAAACTGATCCATGGAGAAAACTGATATCTCTAGGTACACGGATTAGATGCTGCTGAATATTTCCTATCTAAATGTCTAAAGCTGGCTGGGATGAATCTGTGGAATGGAAGCTGAATTTGAACACAAGAAAATGTACTTACTTTAAGATCACAAACTCATTATTATACCATAGTAGTTGCAGATCAAACTGGAGTATTCTCTCCTATTTGCAGTTCAATCATGCCATTGGAATTCTTACATTTTACATCCCATGCCAGTCTGCTTTTACTTACAACAGTGGTCCATAGACTACAGCAATTTTACCAATGTATAGACAATTAAAATATCCAGATCCCTGTGTATCCCTATTTAAACAGAAGAGGCTCATTCATGTTTTCACTGTCCCTAGTGAGTCCTTTAGAAATGACCCATGAACACTCAAAGACTAATAGTCTGTGTATAAAAAATCATGATATTATAGTCATACCAAGAAAACAGAATATTTTATGAAATTTTTCAAATTTTAAGCTAAAAACATATGCTAAAAGTATTTGAAGTGAGTGGAATGCATAACTCTCTTGGTTAAATGGAATCACTGTCTCAAAACAAAAACTGATTTCTCCATTGCATTTCTTTCTAAAATCTACAATAATAGATCGTTTTAGAAAAGCTAAGATTATCATAGTTGAGACAATTATGCCTTGTCTTTACTATCTCTTTAGTGTATTTGTGTTTTATTTTTCTTTAGTCTTCTATGAATACATTCTTACATATGTAGTGTTTCACTAAATGATTGAGACCACTCAATCATCAAGTGACTGAGATCAGGGTTAATAGCTGTATATGAAGGAATAGGCTTAACTCATTACTATTTTGAAGAATAAAAAATTGTTTAGAAAGAAAAATTGATTGCTTAATATTTTCTCTCACAGCTTTGCCAGTTTTCACAGATACAAGAGCACAGATTGTTGTGCTCTTTCTCTGTATACATGACTGCTACATTGCATGGATCTCCTCTGACTCAGTCCATGTTGGACACAACTGTGTTTTCTGCTCTCTATAATTCCAGCATTCAGTGAGGCAAAATCGACTCTGTGTATTGCTTCATATAGCTCAGAAATACTCTCTGAGAAGGGAAGGGATGGCATACTGTATTTGAGTAGAATTCCATGTGGGTATTTTTGGTCTGTGTTTGGCCCAGCCACCTGTAAGAAGCTGAGTTTTCTCATGCCAAGTTATGGGAAAACAGGCTGATAAAGATGGTTTATAGCCTTGAGAGAGAGATTTCTCTGTAAATTAAAATTAATTGGTCTCTCATGATTGGCTGAAGGCCCTCCAAGGGCATTTGAAGGAGAAAGACAGGAGGAGAAGGATGAAGTAAACCCTCAGACTCGATTAAGGAAGACCCTCTGACATGGACTGTGCAGGTGCGGAGAGACCCACGCAAGGGCAGAGAAGTATCAGTTATGTAAGATAAAGGGCAGTGCCAAATACCTTTGCTTGGGCGGCACTGGCCACGTCTCTCAGGTAAACGTCATTTTGGCCAAGTAGATAAAAGGCAGGTGGCTCATGTTTTGGGGCTCGCTCACTTCACATGACAGGACAACATTGCCCTGGCAGAGACGCCCGCAGTCACCTGTGAGCCAGCTGACCCTTGAGGATGCAGCCACTGCTTGGGAGGTCTGGGCATTCCAGGGGCTGGGGAGACAACTCCATGGAGGACACCTGGGCAATTTGGGTGCTTGCACCTGGAGGCTTATTTTCTCTCCTCTCTTTCTATTGGGTTTCTTTCCTGTTTACTTGGCCACCTTTGGTAATAAAACAATTGTTTGGGCTAAGTTTTCTGTGGTGTCTCAGTTTGGGCTTCCACATCCCTTTGGACCCTTATTCTCCCTGGAGCATGTACCGAAGGAATGAAATAGCAGCAAGACACCTGTGGATTCTGCACTAAGGGACCCCTTGGCTGTGGCCTGGGTGTGGGCATCTTGGCAGAGGCTCTTCAAACACAAAGAGTGAAGCTCTAACTTAATGGGAGCTGCAGTATGATCAGCAGGGTCATCTTACACTGCATCAGACCAAGGCACTAAAAAAAAGTTCTGGGTTCTGAACCTCTTGCTGAAGGTAAGCCAGTAGAAGGGTTTGGGAAGACAAACAAATCATGATTGCTTTAGGTGGCCATGATTTCTAGAAAGGGAGGCTGAACAAGTGTCCTTTTGATGAATGCAGCATACACTCTGCTCTGAGGTGACTGGCAGCATTCCTGGTGAAAGGACTAAGAAGATTATGATGCAGTCCAATGAATTAATTATCTGCTTTTCATGCCACAGCCGTATACTTACCAGGATGCTGGCTTTGAGCAATGTTTCATTTCCCATGCTCTAGGCTGAGCTGAGATCACGTGACTTTAGTTCGACTGTTTCAGCACTGATTCAAGCTTTGTTGTTATTCTGACAGCAGGAGTAAACAATGAGGCAAAAAGATGCCAAATAGCTGAAGACAAGTTCAGCTGCACTAAGAGAAGTCAGGGGCAGAGAAGATATTGTATAATTATTTTTTTTAAGACAAGGACTCATTCAATTTGCCACTGAAATGTGTACTCATTGCTTAGTATGAATCAAAATCATTTGGCCACGAGAAACCTGTTTTTGAGACAGTGTTGCCAATCTAGAGAACTCAGTGTACTTACTGATAAGTGTTTTTTGAAACAATCACAACTTCTATGATACTTTGGGCAATGGATGCTTTCATGGTGATACTGTATTCTCACTGCTAATGCTGGAAATTATACCTCTACTTCATGTCTACATGTCTATACATCTGTCATGTACTACAGAATGTTATTCCTATAGTGACTGTTATATAAAAAATTAATCAGTCGTCATGGAAGAAAAAACAAGCATAGAATCATTTAGATTGGAAAAGACTTGAGATCCTCAAGATCCTTAAGGTCCTCAAGTCCAGCCATTAACCTAACACTGCCAAGTCCACCACTGAACACCATCCTTAAGTGCCACATCTACTTGTCTTTTAAATACCTCCATGGATGGTGACTCCATCATTTCACTGGGCAGCCTGTTCCAAAGCAATGATGATGTGGAATTCAGGTTGAAAAAAAGAATATCCTTCAATATTTCTTTTCAAAGCAGACAATATTTTATTTTGACTTCTTTAACATTCTGTGTGAAATTAATTACTAGGTCTGACATTCTACTACATTAAATTGTGTTAAAATGAATTTTAGCTTAAGTTACCCAGAAAATGAATGTTTCCTATCACTTCCTCTTGTCACATAGTCTGTGGTCTAAGGGAGAGGATCTGGGTGAAGAAAAGGCACATCTGTGAAAGAATTAAGGACATGTCCTCTGGGATCAGCTCCATCTCTGGCAGAAACCAGGATAAGTTAACAAGGATGGGGAAAGTTAGGCAGCTCCAAATGAAAAGCTTGGGGCTTTTTTTTTGCTGGAAAGAAGCAGGTTTTAAAACTGAACTGAATACAATCTTCATATTTTAAAAAGGTTAGGCAAGTCATTTGTACTCAGTATGCCTGAGTGAAGTAGCTAGCAAATTTGAATGATTTTTTGGTCATTTTAAGATTTTTTTTAAGGGAAAAATTAATTCAATAGTATCTCTCATTTATGATAAAGTATCTACCTGGTTATTATGTCTCACTGACCTCAATTTAAAAGAAAGAAAACAATGCTGTAGAAAATCATCCAGCACAGTCACTGCCCATCCACTGGGTGGGAGCTGGGTGGCTCTGCTAGGGACAGGTCATGCTGCCACTAGGACCAAAAGGCCCTACTGCCAAATCTGGACCCCGATTTTGAGCAAAATTTGTCTCTGATCTCACCAATGCCTGGAGGCAGAGGAGGAGATTTTCTGTATACAGATTTTGTTATTACACAAGAAGATGGTTAGGCACATAGTCATACCATTTAGACACTGAGAGCTTGAACCTAGAGCTGAAACATCCTATTGCATTACTCCAAATTTTGCAAAGCAGACCTCTAAGCAACATTTTCAAGGAAGTCCGAGCAAAACTTACTTTACTAGCTCTGGCTAGACTATGAGCACTTGAGATTTGTGACAGGAGAAGTATCTATTTCCATGGACACTATTCTCATTCTTTCAGGCTTCAACCCTACAGAAGTTGACACTCTAGTTTAACTTTAGTAATTGATTGGAACAGGACTGTTCAGCTAATTATAATAGATCACAATAAAAAATATATGCAAAGGATTTGGCCCTGTGACAGTGAAACGCAGATTTATTCAGGAACTTTGCATTTCAGAGAAGAGTCACAAGTTGCAGTATCTCTGGCCTGGTAAACATTTAGTTAATTACACCAAGCAGAACAATTCTGTGAAGAAAGACTGACAGCACACTAATCCAGAAGAGCCTGTAATGTGATGACTAAACCACATGACTGGAAAACAGAATGTACTCAGAGTTTTTCATGGCTGCACTACAAGGTAGCTTCCTCTCCTTATCCCAACGATTTCCCACCTAACTGTTTTTGAACATCACTTCCTCAGGGACATCTTCAACTCCTTCACCCTATCCTTTTGGGATCCGCTCCATCACGTACCTCACATTTTGCACTGCTCTGTGCCTAGCAGGAATTGAGTGACTTAGATATCAGAAGGAACTGGTTCCTGTACCTGAATTTCAATAAGAAACCAATGGAATTTGGTATTCAAGTGCCCAAATCTCTATTGCAAATAAGTGTTAATTGATTCACTTCAAATCCCTTGAAATATATACATTTATTTCAAGAACTATCATCAGGACTCTATTGTTAACTATCTTATTTTTCAGATCCTGGCCAAAGAAAAACAACTTTAAGAGTCAAGAACCTGTCAAGAAGCAGCTCTATTGACCATGCCTTCAAAAGTAGTGAGAGCATTAAACATAATATTTTACTGGGAAAGGCTGGAAATGCAAAGTATTTTTGGCCTGATACAGTAAATAATTTTCTTTTTTTGGTATGGCAAATAAAGGAATCACTATCAAAATAGATCATCCCTCAGGCTAGTATGTTCTGCTTTTCTAAAAAAACATGTCCTTCTTCCTCAACATACATTTGAGTGTACACGAAAGGCAAACACAGATGAATCAGATTAATAGTATTGGTGCATGTCAGCTTGAGATCCTGTAAGGATCAGCGCTTGCCAATAGCCGGCCACAGTCAGAGTGAGAACATAAGGCTCACATTACCCCCATCCTGCCCTGAGCAGATACAAATCTCGGATGTGTCAAGTGTCTGTTCAGTGCTGGTTAATCACAAGGACAGCAGTTGCTCTGTCAGTCTCATGACTGACAACAGCGCAGCACCAGCCAGGAAAAAATATTTCTCTGCTCAGAAAGCACTTCATGCACTTAATTTTAAAATAATTTCTGGGACTGTCCTCCATGTCAAATATTTCCATGGCTTCCTGAAAGCCTCCTCTTTTATCCACCAGCTGAGACTTATTTCAGGCAGGTTTTTCTTTCAAGGTTATGCCAATGTCTATTGATTAAAGAGTTGCATAGCAACATCTGCTTTCAAATCTCTCACCCATTTGTCTGTAACAATTCTTCTGTTATTTAATATTTATTTAATATTTAATATATTTGAACAAAAAAAAACCCATCAGAACATAAATTCAGGTAACAACACACCTGAATATCAATCCTTTTTAACCATCTACATGGTGGGACTCACATGCTCAGATTTACTGATACATATACAGACAAGAGGGAGGAGGAAACTCAGGATAACCTGGATAAGCCACCAGTGAAAGTTTGTGTTCCTGCTGATAAGCTTTACCTATTAACAGGCAAGAAGACAGGCTTTTGAGTATGCAGTTATTTTTAGAGCCATGAAAATCACACTTTTAACTGATTTGGATTTTTTCTTTTGACTTTTCTTTTGATTCTTTATTTTATATAATTAAAATCAAAAATGTTTGTCTTTTTTTTCCGTTAAGTTTGATGAATATTTTGTAAATACAAAAAAACTGAATCATAAAAATATAGATTTATTTTGGTTGCGAGTTCCAAAATCCCTGCTGTGGGCAGGCACACCTTCCACTAGACCAAATTATTCAGAACCCTTTCCAGCCTGGGCTTGAACATCTCCTGGGTAGTCCACATCTCTGGGCAAGCCATTCCAGTACCTCACTGTCCTTGTAGTAAAGAATTTCTTCCTAATATCTAATCTAAACCTGCCCTCTTCCAGCTTAAGGCCATTCCCCCTTGTTCTATCACTGCATGCTCTTGTGAAAAGTCTCCCTCTAGCCAAGACCCCTTTAGGTATTGTAAGGCTTCTGCAAGGTATCCCCAGCATCTTAGTCTTTGTGTATTAAAATATATTAAACAAAACCAAAACCAAATTATGTTTTCATGACATTTCAGTAATCATTTCAATATTCACAGTTCTGTTCCAAGACATACAAAACACAAGCCCTACATCAAAACATTTCATTTAAGCATAAAACCCCATCTCTTATCATTAAAAAGGCTAAACTAGAAAAGAAAACAAGAAAGTTAAAGATTTAATATGCTGTAACTGTTTGGGGTTTGTAATGTGTGAAACAGACTTGTTAAATACAGGACACAAATTAAAGCTATAAATAATAGATGCTAGTTCTAATTGTAAGTGAAAAGAAAATGCAAGTATATTTTGTTGTTTTCCATGGAAACTAATCACTTATTTATGCCTTTCTATTCCAAATGACTCCTTTGAATAGTAGTAAGTGACACTGATCTCTCCTGGTAGTTCAGAAAGTGAAGGATTTCTTTATGCAATATCTATTTTCAAAGCTTACTGAAACATAAAACCAAAATTCATGTTAAAGAGCTGACTTTGGTAGCTAGGTTTTCTGTCTAGCTCCCTAATGAAACCATTGACACAGTGTCAGTCACAAGACAAGATTGTCAGCTTCACTGTCCTTGAGGGGGAATGTTTAATGAAGAAGACATACACTCTGAGTACAGATTGCTCATACTTTATAATGCAGCTCTGAAACCAAACTTACTGAATATGTCCTGGTATGACAGGGAAGAAAAAGGGACACAGAAAACCCCAGTTGGCCAGTGTTTCTGTAAGTCCTCCAGTAATAGTTCCCATGTTGATTGGTATTGGTATTGATTGGGCTTCTGGAGATGTCAGAGGAACTAGTATTTGCTGTTGGGTCTTGATTTCTCTGTTCCCTCTCTGCTCTATTTCCAGGTATATGGAAGGGAATTTCACTTCTTTCACCCTGTGGAATGTACTAGGGTGATCTTGTGGGAAGGATTCAAGACTCCCTCCAGAGAGTCAGTCTGGTGAGCCCATGGGCCTAACAGTAGGGAAGTAGAGCAGGGCAGTACTTCAGTTTTCATGGAGTAATGTAATTGTCATCCACACAGAAAGCTTGACTACTGGACTAGTACTCTGAACCATCATGAGTAAGAGCTCAGTGGAGAAATAGTTTGTTGGCAGTTTCAAAGTCCCAACTTGTCAGCTTTACAACTTAAAAACTGCAGGCTGGTGATTTACAGTGAGCATAATGATAACATAAAATATTTTCAAAAACATTCTTTGTTTGAAGAAAACAAATCTGAGACCTTCGGTCAGCGAAGCTCTTCCCTTAGTGACCTGAGTGTAACATTACAGTCTTTACGAAACAAGAATACAAGTTCAGTAATAAAATAGTCCTCAGTATGATCACTATCAGTACAGATGAAAGACCAAAATCTCAAATTGTGCTCTATTCTATTTGCAGACTTTAAGCCTAAAACAACAAACAATTAAAAAGTCATTTTAAACACAAATACTTCTGTAGGAAAAAAGCTATAGTTACTTTCTACATGTACTTGACAAAAGCCATTTATTCTACTAAATGTTGCAAGATTAGATGTTATTAAATATTTATAGGGAAGAAACACCTACAGTCTTATGAAAAGTACAGTATTTCTATAATAATTGTTAGAATGAAATATAATTTTTGCTTGCTAAACAATTCCTACTAATTCTATACATTAATATTAAGGTAAATGACATTTTCAATAACAGTGTAAATGACAATCCAAAAGAGATATGCAAAATCTGTCCTCCAGGAGTGTCAGTTTACTTTTTTTGGATCACATGCAAACCTCTCAAAATTCTTTGAAATTCCTTCTATTGATTTCAACAGGGTTAGGCCCCTATTACATTGTATCACTCTACATGTTGTTGAACCTAATATTGCTCAATTGTTGAACCTGAGGGTTAACATCTGGTAGTTCAGTATTTGCCTTGATGTTTTGATATAATTTTCATCTTCTTCTACTCCTAGTTTTCTTTAAAAGCACCATTTTTTGTCTCTCATTTTCATTCTTTTGTCACAGTTGGAGAAAACTCATGTAGGCAGTTTTTAATTAAGAAAGGTTCTTCTTGGCCGATTACCATGCCTTCATTCCTGTGTAGTGTGTCACTCTCCCTAAATTAGTAGCAGTAATAATATAACTAAGAAAAGCAAAACTGTGTTCAAATAACTTAAAACACAATCAAACCTATCCATTAATTAGAACACATCAATTATAAACCCCAGATTTGGTATTCAGCTTTTAGAATCTCCTGACACATATTCATCTAATTGTTCAAATTTAATGTATTTTTATTTATTAATTTTCATTTAGGCCCTTCCTCTTCTTGAAAGAACATTACAAGTTCCATTGTCATTATTGGGTTCTGCTTTTCAAGTATACTCATCTATATATTACTGTGTAACACTCCAGACCCAGAGCTGTGGGCTCACAGGCTCTGCTAAGAGTATTTAATATTTATATATATATATAAGGTTCTTTAATACCTTAAGAAAACATCCAGAGAATGAGCAATGGACTTGTTCCCAAGGAGTTTCTTTATTAACTTAGGGAAGAAAATAAGGGAACTTGGCAAAGGTTCAAAAAGGGCACTACACAAGCTAGACAAAGTGTTCCACCACAATACCAACTCAACATGTATTAACAACACTCAAGGCAATATTCAGGCACTTCAACACACTCAAATCAAATCAAATCCCTCCAGCTCCAAGCTAGCCAAAGACTGTAGAAAAGGAATAAAGTGGGAGAGAGAGCTACTCCTGAAATTTTGTCTCAGACCAACTCTCACACCTCCAGATGGCAGAACCATGACATGTGCCAAAGAGCAACCTTTGGTTTTATCTGCTCTGGTCTCTAGGGACAAACCCCCCAGGCGGGGCCTCTGACACCCCCATCCCCTTTGGGGCTCCAGGCCAAGATGAGGGCAGTGTTCTCACTGTCCATGCCAATCCAAGCCTGGCTCAGGGGCTCCAGGATATGTGGGGTGTTATAGTTTTCCAGGGCTGTTTATGGCTGACAGCTGTTCTGGGGCTTCCCATGTTGGCTCCAAGCTCTGCCATGAGGGATAAAATGCCACCCCACCTCTGTGAGGTTTGACCCCTTACACACAGACACACACATGCACCCTCCACAAAGTGCTTCTGACCTCATAATAACTGATCTGGTGTGCAACAAAGTGCAAAAAAGTACTTTAATTGGAAAAAATTTAAACCATTTTACTTGAGGAAAAATACATTTGGGACACCAATGAACAGTTATTTGTCCACATAGTCAGCATATCCTACTTATGTTAATAAATTTATGTGCATGTGTAAATGTAAATATGATCAGAGAAATTCTGCCAAGTGCCAGATCATATTTCAGGGTGGAGCTGGGGCTGAAAGTGAGAAGATATGGTGAAGTTCTGTCAGCAGCTGTTTGTCGTATCCTGGGTTTTCTGGAGGAAAACCAGGGAGATTGTATCTCAGTGACAAAATCGTCTGTCTTTTAAGTCCAGAGTGGTTTACATGTTGCAAGCAGGGAGAAAGGTTAGTGTACACAAGACTGTGATTGTTGCTTCACCTTTCAGGTGATATCACTAACAGAGGAATAAATTGTAGCTGGTCCATGCTTTACACATTTTCAGAACTATTGTCATAAAGTAACTAGTGCAAAAGGAATTTTTCTTTCTCCTTAGGGTTAAAAATTAACCTGCTATTAAATCATAAATGCACATATCATGAACAGAAATTTACTTGACTATGTTTGACATAAAGAACACTTCATTGACATTTTAAGATTTGCCACTCTGTTTTTCCTATAAGATACCCAGTATGCAAAGAACACCCTTGTGATCTGTGAGTATAAAACTACAATAATTTAGTAGATTAACAAAAGAAAGGGAGACAGATCTCAGGCTTGATCTCTACACAGTCTTTCAATAGCTAACAAAAATAAAGGCTTTTGTATGTAGCAGCCCAAACTACTAGCCAGATCTCCATTTAGGAAGCCTTTCTAAGAATTAGGTTCATCTAATAAAGGAGATAGGAAATAAAAAAGTTCAGAAATACTTTTTGACGTGATTAATGGTAGCATTAGGTCTCTGATGCAACATAATAGAATGTTTCTTGTTTTCTCCTTCTTATCTAGTGAACTGTAGTCACCAAACCAGGTTATGACTTATGAGAAGCATTTATTAAAAAAAAAAAAAATCAGTAGACCACATCTAATCAGAGCTATATTAGCTAGTATAATATATGTCTTCCCTGCAACTGGTAATGAGTTGTGGTAATACTAAATATGGCATATTAAGAAACAAATGATTACATTTTACCCATATCTATTAATGTGTGCTTGGGAAAACAATTTTTATTATTATCTGAACATCATAATCCTTTATAATATGTATTTTTCCTTGTATGCTGGTAAATTAAAGATAAAAGTGAATTTTCTAATCTAGTCTATAGTATCAATGTACTTGCATTTTAGTTACTGACTGTTTTTGCTTTTGCAGAGACAAGAGTTCAGTCATAGCAAGCTGGCCAATCCTTTAAGCTACAATTCTACTATTAGTAGTAAATTCTGTATAAATGTTGTGCAAATTTTAGGGGCCATGGGGGAGGACTTTCCTCCAAGGTAGAAAAGTATGTAAAGTATTTTTATTTCAATTAAACTGTAAGTAACACAGTTGCCATGACACAATGTGTGTTTGAAATCCCTGTAAAATAATCCCAGTAATTTAAATGCAATGGCCATCACATAGGATCCAATTTATTAAAAGAAAAATAAAATATTATAGTAGTGCATTATTGCAGTCTGGTGTCCACCTGCCCTGAGCAGTTATGTAGCAGGAACCTTGCTGCAAGTTCTCTAAAATGTAATAAAGGTTTACCAGCATAGGGAATTCTGGACAGATGCCAAACTTGTCCCACTCTCTGCTGCTAAATCATTTCCTGTGAGCACAGAAGCACCGGGGCTAAGGTGACGCATTTAAACCCAAGACTCAAATTGTGCAAAAGTCATGTGCCTCTGTTGCTGATGTACTGGGAAGCACTTGTGTTTCCTATATGCCCAACTTGCTTCCAACACAGTTATTTGAACATCTAAATATCTACCTAGGGATATGCTGCCCAGCAGTTCCAGTGAGCTAGGACTTTGTACCAACAAGCATGATACCCAGGTTTGAAACCATCTTGCAAAATGAGAGGCTACATTGTCAGTCATGTTTCACAATGGACATCTCAGAGCCCTGCTATCTGAAATTGTTGTTTTAGAATAAAGCAATGACTTTAAGTTAAGTAGGAGTATGAAAATGGCTCTATAGATTATTTCTTTCTCTTGGCATAAGCCATTCTGTTCCACTGAATTTAGCTGAGTATCTTGTCTTCAAGGGAGTGATTGGTTAATGAAATTGCTGATAGGATCAATAAAGCGGTTTCTCATTGCTCTGTCTATGATGACCATGGAAAGGGACCTAGTTTGATGGCAAGTTGAATATTAGTCAACAGTGCCCTGGCAGCCAGGAGGGCCAACCATGTCCTAGGGGGGCATCGGGCAAAGCATCTCCAGCCGGGCGAGGGAAGGGATTGTCCCACTCTGCTCTGCACTGGGGTGACCCCACCTTGGATATTGTGGCAGTTTTGGGCACCACAATATAAGAAAGATATTTATCTATTAGAGAGTGTCCAAAGGAGGGAAATCAAGATGATGAAGGGCCTTGAGGGGAAGCTGTATGGGAAGTGGCTGAGGGCACTTGGTCTGTACAACCTGGAGAAGAGGAGGCTGAGAGGAGACCTCATGGCAATTACAACCTCCTCATGAAAGGAAGAGGAGGTGCAGGCACTGATCTCTTCTCTGTGGTGACCAGTGACAGAACTTGTCAAGAGATGTTAGGTTGGATATTAGAAAAAGGCTCTTCCTCCAGAGGGTGGTTGGGCACAGGAACAGGGTAGTGGTCACAGCACCAAGCCTGACAGAGTTCAAGAAGTGTTTGGATAATACTCTCTGGCACATGGTGTGACTGTTGGGAATGGTCCCGTGCAGGACCAGGAGTTGGACTTGATGGTCCTTGTGGGTCCCTTTCAACTCAGCCTATTCTGTGATTCTGGGATTTTGATGAAAGTGACAGATTTGGTGTCAGAGCCACCTTGCTTGTCTTCTGGAAAATTTAAGGGAATTCTTTAGCGAAGTTCACAGAAGAAAATAAATCTGAATTTAAACTAATCATTACTTCTGAGGTGCACTAAATTTTCAAAAAAAGCAACTGATTTTTTCATTCCAACAGTAACATGTGGTAGCATTTCAATAAATCTACTGACAGACACACTCTGTGACTTTATATGGAGCTTGAAAGTTGTACTCGGTAGCTCATTTTTACACTAGAAGAACTTTTTTTTTTTTTGAGTTCTCTGAAAATACCTTTAAACCCAGGAAAATATCAAGATCTTTCCTGTCTTCTGTTCATTTCCTGTGCTGCCTATTCAGTATGATGCTTAGAACAGCATGATCTCCTTGACAAAGAAGATTAACCAATGTGTATTTTACCTCAATTAGCACTTGAATCATGAGTTTGGATATCAGAATGCCACAGTTGCTTCCCAGATGAGGTGCTGTCTCTTCCTAAAATTGTAACCCTGGAAATTCTGTGAACAAGTATAACCTGCTTAGTACAATGAATTTTCCCATGTCCAGAATTGAGTACTGTGTTTATGTGTGTGTTTTTTGTTGCTTCTTTCTCTCAGCCAACAGAAGCCTCAAACTCTGTTGAGTAGTCTGTCATGAAGAAGGGACTTTTTATTTTATTGATTCACAGTTTATGGGTGGATACTGTGCTCTAATCTAACAAATGTATTTTGAAAATTCCCAAGAGAAAACTAGATCAGAGTGACCAACTTGAACAACAATTTTTAATACTTTTGGATCTCTGAACTTTAATTTTGAGAATTCCCAGATGCTTACATATGGTACTGTAGGAACAGTGCTGGTCCTGTATAGGGAGTGGGACAGGGTTACATGAGGTACTTCACAATCCAGTAGAGTGCGACAGTACCAACCCTGATGAGGTTTAAAAAGAAAAAAAATTAAAAAACCCAAACATAAAATGATTAGAAAAGGAACTAATGAAGGGATCACATAAGCTTTTCAGAGCAAGACTGCAACTCAGTGATGGTGTCAGAATAAGAACCAATATATCTTTTACCTGGCCCAACAAATGCTTGTCCAGGTTATAATCCAACTGATCCCCTGCCAGGCATGTTTTATATTTAGCCTGTCCAACTGAAATGCCCATTTCAGGGGCCTAAATACTCTCACTTTTCTTTAAAAACTCAGAGGAATAAATGTATAAACAGAATTGGGGTTTCAAAGGACTTTGTGGTAAGAGAAGTAGGCAGAAATATTTTTGCTACCAACTGATACCTCCCTGTTGGTTCCATATGATATTTATAGATCACTCTTCTTAGAAAATTTGGCTCTATCTGAGTATCCTGAGATAAAATTATTCCATGCAGATTAAAATAAGCAAATGACCCAAGGCATTTATGTATAGAGGAGACAAAAGTGTGACTGAATTGGAAAGGTCATGGACACAAAAGCGATAAATCTATTTAAAATGAAAATGTATTGAAATATTTATAACTAAGGCCAGAGTTGAAGAAACCTACACAAATATTATCATTTAGTACAGCAGCAGACACCCATAGGTGCTCTTCTGAGAAACCAGGAAGAGCATGTCAGCCTAAGATTTACATTGTTTAAGTCTATAAATTACACTATTGAAACAAGCTTTTTAATTTACTCTTTTCCATTCTACTTCTGTTTCTGGGTAAATTGAATGTTTTTCTAATGAAACTTAGTCACATAGTACAAATATTAGTAAGCATAATGATAATAAGATCTAGTTATGCTTGGCTCCAGTAGGCTAAAGAATATCAAACATTATCAGCAGAGATTTTCCTTTTATGGGGGAATGTGATACAGTTGCATAAGAAGGCAGGGCAGGAAGAGTTTGAAGTTATGCTAAATTGTCTACAGCAGTTTAATTAGGGTTTTGGACATAAAATGTTTTTTATTAAGTCCATGCTTATTTTTAACAACTCATGTAGCCTTTAAATTTGTGTAATATACAGATGTTTTACTAGCATGTGTTATTTACTAAAACATGTTTAGTATTGAAACACAGTAGACTAACTGCCAAATAATCCTCCCTAGCTGTTTTAAATGTCAATAAGTAACAGATATGTTTTTACTGGTTTATCACTTCTGTTTGGTCTGCTGAAAGTTTCATAAAGTGACTGGAGGTCTCCAAGAAACCTCATCTCATAGAAGCAAGAATCCAGATGTTTTTCTTTCATTCGTCCTAGCTTCATTGTATGCAGGAGCTCACATCAAGAGTGCTTTTGAGTCCCCTACTTTGGAAGTTAGGCAACAATGTTAAGTAAACATCACCCTCAGCTGTCCTAACTGATCCTGTGTTGAAAATCATCACAGATGGTAGGAGATAGGTATGTCTGAAAACTCAGTTTGCTCTCTTGCCAGCCATCACAGCTCACAGTTACAGAAAACGGCAAAAGGCATCTTCAGGAAAGGTGCTAGGAGAATACCAGAGTTGTGTTGAATATCTTCTGCGTTGCTGCCTATGCTATGGTGTCAGTAACTTGGGTGCACAACATTAGCCTGCCACCAGCTTTACAGTCATGGCTAGATTCATCTGCTTAAGCCCTTGTTATAAGCAAGTGTGAAATGCATGCATTTCATTTTGGTAGTGCAGTTTATTGCAAAGTTACCAGGCAAAAAGTAGTAACATTGAATTTTGCCTCTTCTGATGATGATTTTACTCAGACACAGAGCTGCATGTTCAGAAATTCCTGAGTCACAAAATATTGGAGGCTGGAAGAATACTTTGGAATAACCAGATCACTGACTGAATATATCCTATCTGTTTTCTCAGTTTTGAAATTCCTCCCCAGACATTTGGTTTTGGCCTTAATAAAGGAGACAGAATTGGTGGAGATGAAGTCAATGGGCTGTCTGGTCTTGGCACATAAACCTCTCCTTTCTTTAACTCTGAGAAAAAACATGGTGAAAGCAGAGAGATCAAGTGGTGCTTGGCAACTAGGAATCATGAAAAATAATGAATAAAGAGGACAAGTTCCAACAAAGAACATAGAAAACAAACAGAACCTAAATCACACAGCAGGAAAGTATTTCTCAATCACACATCATAACCACACAGAAGGCAGGAGACCTACACATACAAACATTAATGCCCCAAAGAATGAAGAGCACCTAAAAGTAAGATGGAATTTGACCTTCACCTCAGTCTATAATCAGTCATTCTTGGAGTCAGGATAAGGATCTGTAGGATCTTGTGAGAGACTCTAATGAAACTATCCATTCTGCCACAGAAGATTGACTTCCTTTTTGATAAATAATGGTGACAACTGACAGTACTGTAACCTGGAAAAGTTGACTAGGTAAGCAAAAACTAAACTGGTGATTTCAGGATGGTTTCCTGTGAGAAGCAGACGAATAGAGACTGAGGAAATAATTTGTGAATCATCACATATAATGACAAAAGCACCATACTGGAAAACAAAACACATTCCTTGACCCATGATATTGCATTTCATGCTGGCTGCATGGATGAATATGTACTTCCTACTAAGCTCTTATAGGACACCAGTAACCATAATTTCAATTTCACTTGTATCAAGCACAGTCAAAGATTATATCCCACTTTACTGGTACTAATGATTACTACCAAAGACCCAACCTAGTGAGCTTTGGAATATGTCTGAACTGGAATCATACTATGATCTTTCCTTGACAACCACACATCGATCACAAGCTAGCTGTGCAGAATGAGGAAGCACACCATGGCTACATCCCCTTTGAAAATATGATGTGCAAAATATGAAGGGATGGAGGGTATATTCCCTGTCTTCAAGAGAGTCCTAGGTAATAATCTACTAATTCAGTCACTTCAGTCAAATTTCACCAATTACAAGGGAAGAATGCATATCAAATTATTTTAGAGAAGTGTGCAAAGTCTCAAGAAAATTATGACATCACTGATGAAGAATAAGATAATGGGTGAAATTAAACAAGTCGATAATTCTGCAGTCTGATAGCTCATACTCTGATCTTACATAAAGGCTGCCCTAGAAGTAAATATACCATTGATTTCTCCATATTATAATGTGATCTAACAGAGGGGTTTTTAGCAATTAGTTTAGTTTCAAATGGAATCAGAATTCATTATGTTTGCCAGTCATAGTGTTTGTTACAAAGTACTGTAACAAAAAAATGCAAGCGTCTGTAACTTCAGATGTTTTCTATGTATTTCTTTGCTCTAGGCTGAAGGCATAACATCATCAGGTTTCACAAGCAGTACCTGCTCTACTTTCCACAACAACCAAACAATGGCGACTGCAACTGTATTTCTGAATTAAGGCATAAATCTTCCTCCAAGCTTCCATGCCTGGCACCTGTTTAGGACCACCATTTCCCAATTATCTTTACCAATATGAGGTGCTGCAAAGGCACAAAGAAGTTTCTTTTTTCAACCTCTCCCTCCTTCACCCCTTTTTTGAGTGAAGTTATACTTCAAGCAGAAAGTTAAAGGCTGCACATTCTTTCCACTTATATGCACCATTAACTGCAGCTCGTTCACAGAACATATCACCAATTGCTTCATAATCCTTTCTTTCTTAATGGGCATTTACAAACGTTTTTCTTTCAACAGCACTATCTTCTGCATCAGGAACTGCAGGTATTCATTCTTAATTCGTGACTTTAGCAGCATCTTGGTACTTAATCATCATAACATGGCTGACACTATCACCAGGTCTTACCATCCTGCAATCTTAAAATTCCCAGCCCTGGGAACAGAAACAAAACACTCTGGCTTTACAGAAATTGCAAGGGTGGAAGAAAAGCATTTAAAAATAATGTAGGAAACACTGAGGAAGAGTTTTAAAGATTTAGGAGGACTACAGACAAATTGTTCCTCCAGTCAGTTTTCCAGCTGTTTTGTCTGTTTACAGTGAAGATGAAAAAAGGTTTGAAAATAGACTGCAGTGTAACTCTGCTTAAATACTTTTATACATTTTACCTGTTAAGTGACAGGTAATCCTACAAGACATGGGATTGAAATTATGTACTTGCTTTCCTTTCAGCCTCACTTTGTTCTGCCTGTAGAAATGGTCACTAATGAATTTGATTCTACTGATTTCTTTTTGTAAGAAACAAAGAAATCAAATTAGGTATCAATGCACTGAGTACAAATCTACTCTGTTACTGAGGTTGTTCCAATGAATAGAGAAAGCACGCAATTGAATGGATCATATTGTGAAAAGCAATGCATTTAAATGGAACTAATTCCCAAATCTCAAACCAAAACTGAATGACTGCATTATAATATTTATTGTATTCAATTTTATGGATAACTTTGCCAGATATACATTGTAAAAGGCTATTGTATATGATAGCATAACATAAATCAGTCAAATACAATTTGGACAAGGAAAACCAGAAGGATGTGTGATGTCTGTACTGAATTTGTGCATCTTACGCGCAGGGAGCTTTTCTGATTTTGATTTTCATGAAACTGAAATGTGATTCTAAACATATAATGGTAGCCAAGTTAAAAATGTATTGTCTTGGCCACACTATACATGTAAAGCCTTGGGATGTAAGCTTTAACCATTTAAATGCTCTCTTTGGATTAAGAGATGCCCTTCATAAAGAAAATCGTGACACTTCTCCCCCTGCGCTTTTACTCACCCCATTTCACTACAGTTCAAAAATACTGTCAACTGAGAAAATCAACATTATTTTATTTGTGTCTTTTGTTGTTTTTTAGAAATGAAGTGTTCTTCAGAAATGCTACTCTGGTGCTGGGGTGGAGGAACGTACATTATTCGTAAAACTGTGGTTTCTTTAGCACATAGAGATTTAGTAAATTTACCAAAGATAGGTTCGGAGGTCACAATTAAATTTATGAACTCATACAACTCAATCCCTCAGATTAATTTGTAATATTTATAATTTTTATAGTCCATCCTATGCTCCAATACTCACACTTCAAATTCCAGAGAATATCTGATATTCTACAAACACAGGCACAATTACCTTATGTGATTGATTATACCAAGAAATAAGAAAGAGATGTTTTAAGGAAAAATGAATCACAGGATTGGAAGGAAACTCCTTGATTATGAAATCCAGCAACAACACTGTAAAATTCCTTTATATTTTTTTCTGCTTTGTCAAACACAAGTGGCTCATTAGACTAGAGCTGTCAGCTGCCAGAGCAAACTGATTTCCCAGATCCTCTGCAGCAAACTTTTACCACACATAGTAGTAATATCCCATGCAAAGGCCATGCAATTAGTTGTCTTTAGCTCACTTGTACTAGGGACACAGACAGAATTGTGACCGGGCTTTGCTGATCATGAGATAGATGTGACCTTATGATAGCAGAGACAGAGCTGAATGAATGAGAACACAATAATTTGGCAGTGATACAGGAGCTAAATCTTAACAGTAATGTAGGCTGACCCTTTCCCTTTCTTTCCACATAGTAGAGCTGCCACAGAAGTTTCATACTAGTGGGTTTGGCCTAATGGCTTCTCTTAAACACATATTTCAACTAAGGGAATATTTTTAGATCTTCCAAAGGCAGGAGTTATATCCAGAAAATAGAATAAACATAAGCAAGACAAAGTAACATTTTACATGTGCTTGCTGATCTTTTCTGGCTTAGGCCCTTGAGCTTTATAAAGGTGAGCAATAAAAGCTGGTGTTGTTGAGTATCCATATCCTATACAGCATTTTTTAAAGGGAGGTAAATGTCTTCAGTAATGGAAAATCAAAACAATACAGTCTTGCCTCAGAGTATTTTAAAAATTATTTTACTAGGCCATTTTCATAAATATTAGAAAACTAAAAAGGTAATTTTTACATTATTTCCTATTGATTTCATGATTTTGTCACCAAAAACTTTTTGGTGACATCAGGAATATATTTTTATCACACACCTCCATTGTTCAGCTTGCAGGACTTTCTGGGGGACCAGGTGTCTCCAATTTGGAAGAAATTATTAAAATCTGTTCAGCTGGTTCTGCATCAAAGAACTCTGTAATTGCTTCGTTCTAGGGCTTTCTGCCATCTGAGGCTGAAATAGCAACCATCTGTTAAGAAATGTTCTTTTGAGTAGTTTTATTCATATTTTGCTGAAAAACAACAGAAAAAACCTTTAAAAAACAAAACTGTTCTTAGTTATAGCTTAGTTTTGAATGAAGTTTTGAAACATGCATCTTCTCATCTTCTTGTTGTCAAGTTTCTGCACTGGTTGATTGTACAGCAGAAAGAATGGTTTCCTTACCATGAAATATTGTTACTTCATGCTAATAATGACTCACAGGAAAATGTATAATTGTTTTCTTATTATTCACTCACCAATTCACAAGGTGCTGAGAAGCTACGCAGACTTAACTAAAGAGAAATCCTGGTCTAGGAAGCATAAGACTTGAAGAATGGTCTCCATAAAACAGTTTCTGTAAAATCAATGTTCACATTCTACTATCTAAGGTCACTTTGTCATTTAGGAAGAGATTTGTCTTGAACAACTTGTACCACCTCAAAGTTAAGTCTCTAATCAAAATCTAGTCTTGAGGGTTTCTTCTGCAGTCAGTACTAAGGCACAAACACTCACTGAACAATTCACCTGAATGTTCATGTTTAAACTGGAAGAGATGAATCATTTTGTGGAAGTATGACTCCATCTATCTGTTTATATCCTGCCACCATCCACCTTCAGACCCTTTCTTTGTGTTTCTGCCATAAAAGGAAGTGCTTAGTTTCTCCAAATCTTTGTGTAATTTTCCACTTCTATAACTGCTGAGGCCACATACAAATCCTTAATAGAGCTTCATTTTCTGACACTAACTTCCATTGCATTTAACAATAGTGAAGAGCTATGAAAGACAGATTATGCAGCTACAACTAGTACATAAAGTATATTCATACAGGAATATTAATTCTATGATTTCTAGTTTCTGAAAAATGTAAATTTTGGATTTTGACTTTCTTGGTCTTTTTTTTTAATTTGTTCTTGGGGAATGGAAAGGAGGAAATAATACCACTCTGTTGCCTGAAGCATCTTCCATCTTGAATGATAGCCACATAATATAACTTTTCCCCTTGAAGACTCTAAAGACCAGAACAATGTCAGTGGATGACTTTACAACTGAGGAACAGAGGGACTGAGCAGTGAATTAACCAAACCATCAAAGGATGTCTAAAGCGAGGGTTGGAGTCAACTCTCAATTTGCAAATTCAGGCTTTTGAATTCATCATTGCAGCATTTTCAGCTTTTTTCTAGGGCTTCTCTTTGTCAGTTCATTAGACAACTGCCAACTCTATCTTGTCACATCTGGAGAAGCCAGCACTCTCCTATTATGTTCCATGTGTCAGGCACTTAGTATGTGGCTTTATTCCCAGTTCTTCTGGTCCAAAATCTCTGGAAGAGAAGAATATTGGAGATAGTAACTGCTAAATGATCACATTTACAATATTTCAAAGGGAGGGCAAAATGTTGCAATAGAAGTCAGGAGATTGTGGTAGAGTAAAATAGAATAGAGCCACCTTTATAAAGCTTGTGGGCCTAACAGGAAAGCATCAGGAAGAACGTATAAAATATTACTTTTAACTTACTAGACATATAAAGTATTTTCATCCCTTCTCCCAAAATTCCTTCTTATGGAAGCCATAACAACAAGTAGGCTGGAGGTGTCCTGTAGCGACTGCCTACCTTGCACTTTTGAAGCAGGAATTGGTTTCTTGTCTTCTGCTTGTACAGTAGAACAGCACAATATGACTTCGGGAGTTTAACTCATTGATATTTTATTCTCTAATGCATTGTTTCAAAGTTGCTTTGACATTGTTAGTGTTTTAGATATATATGAAAACAGGAAAGTAAGAGCTTTAGTTTTCATTAGTCTTTAATCTGTGCCTCAGTCATTACCGATCCCATAGGAACACCGACTAACTAACTGTATACTGTATGTGGGTCTCATTCCTAGGCCCAGCAATATAGTAACAGTACCCAGGAGTCATTCATAACCTGACACTTTTGCAATGCCTTCCTGTCATATCTTTGTACCATCATTAAGACATCATTAATTTCAGGCAGAGCCTTGATCAAATGCCAAGCCATTCTTACTCTTCCCTTTGTGCTGCAAGAACAGGGGATTCAAAATGACAGAGCACCCAAGAGCTGGGAGGCACCCACAGACAACAAAGCAGACAGGATACATTCCCCTTGGCTGCCAGTAAGATGGTAGTCTTCTCACAGAGGCATATCAAAATGTTGGACTCTCATGCAGAACAGTGATGATTTCTCGCTAGGGGGACAAACAGATGGCCATGAGCTTGTGTTTTCGATCCATGTGTTTTATGACATTTGGAAAGTGTATTTTACTGGGAATTGGGGAACTGCTTTATTCTAAAGCTCCTCTTCTTGACAGAGCTCTCCTTACTAGCATAGCCCGGTGTTTAATTTCTTCCCAGAGCCCTTTGAACAAACAGTCTTTTTTGTCCTTCCTTCACTTCAGGACTCCCTGAGAGTCTGAGAGTTGATGCCCAACCAAAGCAGACTACTCTCAGACAGCCCACTGAGATGTGGTTGGACCCAAGGCTGGACACTTACTGATACAGCTTTCAGCCATCCCACCTCAGGTGAAGCATCCTCTGGGAACTTTAACTGAGCCACATCTTCGTTAATTCCTTACTGTCCCTTACTGGCTCTTAGATCATTGCAGTAACAGAATTACTGTGACCGGGAATGCTGTTTTATGGCAAAAAATAAAACTGGAATTAAATTGAGTGTGACAGTGACCATAGAGAAGAATAACATTGCTAATGGAGCTCTTGCACTGCTCAGATTCCACAGGCAACACTGGGATTGTAAAACAAGACTTAGTTTGATTTTATGCATAGCAACAACATCAAAACTGACAGAAACAAGAGCTGCAAGTTAGAAACATACCAAAACCATGCTTGTGTCAGAAGGGTTTTGACTAATGAACTGAAGACAGGAGGTTTGAAGTGATCTATTCAGTGCTAAGGTTAGTAGCAGCACTATAACTTAGCCAAATATGATTTTCCCAGCTCTTTTTTTTTTTTTTATAGTGAGGGAGCTGCCTTGTTTTTTTGCTGTTGATAAACTGAAGAGTCTTAATACCAAAAGAAACTGCTTTATGGAACAGTATTATAAGGAATTATAAAGCAAGAAAAACTGAACAGTGGGTACAATACCAACAGGCTCAGTCTTGCCACCACCATGGCATCAGGGACAATGGAACAAGCTGGCACTAGCAAAGAAAAGTACAAAGCAACTTGTAAGGAGGAATCTCCCACAACAATCTGGCTGGCATTGAACCAAGAAGCTGTCAGAGATGTTTGCAGTTAATTGACAGAAGTCACGTTAGTATCCTGGTTTGAACGAAGCTTTTTGCAATATGGTGATCTCCATTATGGAAATTTAAACCAACAATTATAACATACAGGTTCAAATTAAAGACCTGACACACTAGAAGATGAAAACAGGGAAGAAAAAAACTGAGATACTCATTACTCTAATGCATAATGTGCGTGCAAATACTCTCTTCATGTAATTAATTTTCACTGTAAGCTTGCAATAACAACTACAGGCATAATAACCAGGCAGAACTTTACACACAATATGGAATAAATACCCTTTTCTTTTCAACAAAGATTTAAGTAGCAAAAGATACATCCAGCAGCAAACAGACCATTAGAACTTGTCAAACAGGTAGACAAAAAATAGGGAAATTAAAAAAATTAATTTTTAAACTCTTAATATTGGGCAGTCAATATCATAATAATAAAAAATGGATAAATTCCAGCTCTAATAACATCCAGTCATCCATGAACTGCACTGGCACTGGTAGTATCTCTTTTGGGAAGAACAATAATCACAAAGATTCAGACTTGGAAGTATTCACAAAATTCTGCTAACAAAAATATTTTAGAGCAAGAAATCCAAAGAGAAAAGAACATGTGAGAGAAGTAAATGTATACATAAGCCTGTGTAGAAACTCTAACACAGAATACTTGTAGACTTCTATAGATGGTTTGAAACTTCCCCAGGGGAGATTTCCAATTCTTAAAAAACATCCACACCCTTCAGAAAAATTTCCGTCAGAATACAGTCATATTCAAGGAGAAGGCCTGTAAAAATAGCGTGCCATATACTGATGTAACTCATCATACACTCATTGGGAGCAAGTGGAGGCCTAAGTGAAACTGTCTGTATAATTGAGTTTTTCCAGGGTTATTTTCTTGTTTGCTTGCATGCTTGCTTTTATTCAAATTAAGAAAAGAATAAACTGGAAGGAAAAGTGTATTCTGATAAGCTCCCTCTGAGAGACCTAAAATTACTTTTTTTTTTTCTAAATTCTATTTTCTGGGTGCCTGAGCTTTATTCCCTTTCTATGACTAAACAGACTTCCACCCTCTGGAGATGTGGCTCTTCAGTGTCATGATGCCTCCAGTCCTTGGCTGCCTGCTTTCTGGAAATATGACATAGACAAGTGGCCTGAGAAACTACTTCCCTGGAGAACAAGAGCTGAGGACACCCTGGATTGAATGACAGGGCTCACAAATTTCTGCAGAATCAAGCAGTATTCAGAAACCCTTCATATCTAATTAGAACCAGGGATGGCACTGACACAGTAGAAAGCCGTCTGTGGCAGGAGGGCCTACCCTGATAAGACCTAAAATCCAATCAGAGAATGCATACAATGCAAGCCATCATGCAAGTTCAACTTCTGGCACCAGGGTTCTGTCTTGGTGTTGATACATGCTAAAACCAGCCTAGTTCACTAGACTTCAAATACACATCCTGCTTTTGGAAGCAGGATTTGACAGATAAGCTAGTCTGCTGGCCTGCAACATAACCCTTGGGGTGTAGGTGTGGAGATTTTCTCTTGTGAAGGGTGGATACTCCCCAAGGTTGACCAAAAGAGATCACCCCACGAGCATTGGTATTGGTGAACTACATCAAATCTCTATTTAATGATTTCTTTTTGCTAGTTTTAATATATTTGCTTCAATAATTGCTTCAATATAGCACACTATCCTATCTTATACTATACTATTAGTAGTTGTAGCTTTTATATTGTCTAGTAAATAGTTCTGATTAAGATAATTGTCTAATCATTTGTAAAAATAAATAATTAATTTTATATAAATATTCTCTTTTTGCCAATCATTAAAACCTGCAGGACAAAAGTGGTTCAATCACACCTCTATAATTCCTTAAATTTAAACCATTGACATAATCCATGACTGATTGGATTAGCTGCACCAAGACTCCTCTCTGAGAAGGGGTTTCGAAAGCAAGAGTCCTTTCTGCACCTCATGACTCAACAGCGGGGCTCTTTTAAGAAATTTTGTCTAAACCTCCTCCATCCCCCAGCAATAGCATCTACCTTACTTAGAAATCTTTCCACAAATGTCTTTCCAAGAAATTCTTCAGGAACCAGAACTACATGTGTAAAAAAAGATGAAGGGGTTCTTTCTGAGTGTGATTTCCTAAAAGTCTGTAAAGGAAGTTCATTTTTCTTAGTGTACTAGCTGATGCTGCCTGCTAGTGCACCAGGCCATGAATAGAAGGGCACTGTTCCATCGGTGTTATCATCTCCCTTGCCTTGATATTCTTAATCTATGACTGGAACTCAAATGTGAGAAGAGATTAAAGCAAAGTATGCTGGTCTGTGCAGGGTTGCAATCTTAGAAATGCTTCCAAACCTTTTCTTTTTCGTCATTTCATAAACAATTTCAATATATTTTTATGCTTAGAGCAGGTCCTTAAAATCACATAGGTTTTACAAGAAAAGGTGCTCTGTTACCACTAGATCCTGTCAAAATAAAGCCACACCACCAGAAAGCACAGTACACTAATCAGATTAGTCCAGTGTCAAGGTTTCTGTGTAAAACTACACACAATGTCAGAGCAATGTGGTGCTAATGTGATACTACTGCTGTTACTGCTGGTGCCACATGGATGCTTTATTGTGCTAGTACTGTCATGGCCTTAAAATATGAAGGTTTCATTAACATGTTCTTTGAATCTGTAACTTTATCCCTTAGGAATTATCTTTTGGTCACTGGAAGACTATTTTTTCTATGTGTGACTGATTTCTCTCATTATTTATTTTAATTAAGCTTATCTTGAAAATAAAAATGAGAAAGTACTTCTGTCCTTAATTATAAGAAGTGTTTACTTGACACTATGTCAGCAGGGAAATATTTTATGGTAACATAGATTTTGCAGCTTTTGTTTAAATTATAATTTTACACTGTCCACATAGATTTTCACCTTAGACCCCTAAGTGTCAGGTACTCTGGATAATATTCCTATTTCTGGTCAGCTGATTAAGAAATTATGAATAGCTGGAGAAGTGGAAGTTTCTGAGACTTTCCATATTTCCAGATTAGCCACTATAAAAATTAAAATCACACAGAATTTTGGAAGGAGTTTTGAATGTAAATTTCTTCTACTTTAGCAATATTGACACTGGGAAGACTTCACTTGCAAATTACATTAAGGATAGAATTTATATTTACTTTGTCAAGTGCTGGAGATATGGATCATATTGCACACCCTATAGCATCCAGTATAATGATGCTTTTGTTCTTGGCAGCTCTTATTTCACAAAACAAATAATCCCTATTATATGAACTTCCTTAAGGCACCATATATTAGCACATATTAGCAAAACATAGTGTTTTGCTTGTTTGCCTCTTGATGTTCTCCTTGATTTGTTTTCTTCTTTTCCTACTACAGAAGCCCCACAATTGGCCAAAATTTCCAGAGAGTTAAATATTTATAGTTTTTGGTTAATTTATTAATCCACATTTTGTGATTTGATTGCACAATATTTAAAGAATTAGATTAAAGACTTCTACTAAAACAATTATACCAAAATAAACCATCACTGCAATGTTGTATTCTTTATATTAGCTTCTCCCAACACGTCCCTCACAAATGACACATAACTCTGATATTGGAGGTGAGCCCTCATTTTGCTTTCCACTATCTGCTTTCCCAAGTGGAATAGGAGAAAAAAGAATTTTGTTTTCTTCACTAAATTGCTCCCTGAGAATGGAAATGGGGCCTTGGTAAGTGGAAGATTGTTAGCAGTTATAACAGTTGAGTGGAAGAGGGAGGAGGATGTACTTGGGATCTAGAGACGAAGGCATATTTGGGGCTTCAACTTATATTTTCATTTTTTTAGTCTGATGACCTTCCTCTGCATTGCCCTTCAAATATACAGTCATGGAACCACAACAAGGTGGAAAACCTTTAAGGAAAGAGTTCAAGGGATTCTTTAGATTTACATTTAACAGTCTACTATATTAATAGCATAATTCACTTTGACTCAAGTGGACTAAATGACATCATTATTATACTGTGGGAGAAAGAAGTTAAGTTTAAGTTGGAAATAATGTTGTTCAGAATCTTATCAGCAATATTTATGAAAGTATTAATATGACATCAGGGAAAAAAATTGAGCTAAAATCCTGAAGAATGTGTTTTATATTGTAAACTTCCATAAACCATTGACACAGAGCAGCTTTAGCATTTGGCACAACTGTTTTCTCTCTGAAATGCTGTTTATGGCAAAAGAACAAAAAAAAACCCCATATTTTGTTCTTGTTCTCAGATTTCTTTAGTAGTGACTGACATATTTATGGCATATAAATGTGTGCAGATGAATATGTGAATAACTAGAGAGAAAACAAGTTAATCAACATTTTAATCTTCATCTAGATCCATTACTGTCTGAGAAAAACAATCCAGATATTTTGAAAGAACAAAAGTTATTGTACTTATCTTTTATTTAGCCTTTTTGGAATCAAAAGGGAAATTGAAGTGAAAGTGGGATATTTTTAGCAGTACTCTGTCTAGTGAAATATATACTTTTTTCCTTTAAGAATGAGTAATTCAATCTAATTATTGAGACATTAATGGCATAATTATATATATTGATGAAATATAGAAGAAAATTAATTTATATTTCAATACCAAATTTTCTAATTATAACTGGCATGAGAGATGGGTTTATGGCACCTACTAAGGTATGTAATTATATTTTGGTAATATCTTTAATATGGATGTGCATTTAAATTGCTGAAAATAGCAGTATTACTGTTCTCTTACAAATAGAAGATAAGATTTTAGAATAAATTTGGAAAATAACAGACCTTCAATAATGAAAAATAGAAGAAAACGCTCTTGAGACAAACTTTGGAGAATAGATATAATTTTAAATAAGAACTGAGGGAAAGCAACAGTAATGATATCTCTCTAGTGTGGTGTCCTAGTTTAGCAGGAGG
>WBMV01001747.1:331091-352061 GCA_013396655.1 Campylorhamphus procurvoides | reverse complement strand
TGTCCCCCATCCTGAGCCCCTCTGGGGTCTGTCCCCCCATCCCAGCCCCTCCGGGGTCCCCTCACACACCTCCCTGTTCCACAGCAATCCCCAGACTGCAGGACAAGCCCCCTCCCTGTGCGATGCTGGGGAGCACCCGCTGGTCCCGCAGCATCACTGTGGCCTCTCCAGCCAGGAGTGACTCTGGGATAACCCTTGCCTTGGGATTTTGGACAATATTTGGCCATACAAAGCCCGACACCACTCACCCTTTCCACCTTGTGCGCGGCTCTGTGATGAGATAAACTCTCACCTCTAAAAACACTAAAAACTCAAGGAAATAAAACCATCAACAAAAGCCACAACCTTCTTCATTTATTTTTCATGGAGCTGCACAGCCGTGCTGAGCTCTTGCAGCCATCTGTAAAAGGAGAAGGTAATTCCTAGCCCGAGGACTTTAGAGTTTAAATAAGATATAACGCAGCATGAGAGGCCAGCGAAGAGAAGGGCGAGAAGGGTGTGCAACAAAAGGGTTTCTTCACACCCACATTAGGGTATCACCATTGCAACGTATACGCCTTTGCATTGACCCTGTATAGGATTTCAGCACCGCTCTGTTATCTCTGGGCAGGAACAAAACACTCTGTACTTGCTCTTTTCCAAACCGTACCAAAAAGTTGGAACTAACCAGAAAATAAAAAAAAACCCAACAACAAAATTCCTTCTCTCTCCTCCCCTCTCAATTTTGCCTGACTTTTTTTTTCTTTTCCACACAGAGAGATATTTTGCTGTTTTTTTTTTTTTCTTTTTTGAAAGCTCGGGGTTGAAAACCCTGGGTCATTTGGGAATTCTCGGAGCCAGTGAGCGAAGCGGGGCCGAGCACAGAGAGGTTCTTGGCAAGCTCCGACACGGAGAGGGCTGTGCGGGAGCACGGACGAGGGGGGGACAGGGGGGCAAAGGAGGCCACATACATTTTTAGAAGAAAAAAAATTAAAAAGAGAAGAAAAAAAAAGCAAGCGCGTCCGTGCGGCCTGCCTGGCGCACACGCCAGCTCTGGGGGCTGGGAGCGGGGGAGCGCGGGGAGGAGAAGGGCTGGGTGGATGGAAGTGAGGATCCAGATTGAAAACAGATGGGGTTGTTCTTGCCAACCTGACATCCGAGACCGCGGGAGGCGGGCTCAAACTGTCCTGGGAGGGGCTGGCAGCCAACAGATATGGTGGGGGAGCCCCCAAAAAAGAATCCCAGCTCGGTTCAAATCCCTTCTTCCTTCTTGCTGGGGCTCTGGGGCCGGGGGAGAGGAGCCCGCTGGTGCTGGGCTGTTTTGAGTGGTTTGATTTTACCATTCAGTGTCTGATTCATCTGTTCCTGCCTGCTGGAGCTCAGCCCAGCCTGGCAGTCAATACTTGCCCTAGGAGACATTTAGGGGCGTTTTGCACCCACGCGGGGCCCTCTGCGTGTGCTCCCGAGGGAAACCCATGGATGGAGGGGACCCTGCACACACCTTCGCCCCTCCTGCAGCTGCACACAGGCCACAACCTCCACCCAAACACGATGCAGTGTGGCTGCAAAGGGCCACGTTTCCATGGAAAAAGGCACCCTGAAACCTTGGGGGACTTCACACCACTTGGCATAGCCCTGGGCACCTGAGCTGTCAGCCTCCAGCAGCCCAAGCTGCCCAGGTTTCAGAAGTCCAGGATTAAGGACATGAAGGTGTTGGAGCATGTCCAGAGAAAGGCAATGGAGATGAGGAAGGGTCTGGAGCACAAGTCTGATGAGGAGCAGCTGAAGGAGCTGGGGGGCCTCAACCTGGAGAAAAGGAGGTTCAGGGGGGACCTTCTCGCTCCTGCAACTCCCTGACAAGAGGGATGGGGGTTGTCTCTTGTCCCACGTAACAACCATTAGGACAAGCAGAAACAATTTCAAGTTGCCCCTGTGGAGGTTTATGTTGGATATTGGGAAAATTTCTTCACCAAAAGGATAGTCAGGCACTGGCACAGCTGCCCGGGGCAGAGTTGAGAGTCCCCATCCCTGGATGGACTGAAAAGCCCTGTGGCTGAGGCACGTGGGGACATGGGTTAGTGGTGACCTTGGCAGTGCTGGGGGAATGGCTGGACTTGATGATCTCAGAGGGCTTTTCCAACCTCAACAATTCGATGATTCTAAACTGCAAACGAATGATACAAGAGCCCCAAAGTGACTTAGTGGTGATTCACCCAGGAGTACATTTGTGGCTGTCCTGAGGCAGGGCTGCTCTGGGTCACACCTCCCACTTCACCCTCCATCCACACACCCCACGGCTCAGCAGCCGGTGCACATCCCAGCAGAGGTGGCAGAGGGGTCCCTGGTGACACAGTGGACTCACAAGTCCACATACAAAGGGGGATTTTTTTACCCATTTGGGGATAAAAATCACTGCAGGCCCGCAAAAGACTCAGTGCACACAACCCAGCACCCAACACACATCAAGCGACTGGCACTGCCACCCCTCTGGCAGAACCCGGGTCTGGCAGGGACGTGGGGTCCATGTCCCCCCCAGGATTTCACAGCTACTTTACAAACCAGAAACAAAAAGTTAATGGTGCGGGCTTGACCACATATTTTCCAGGGGCTCTGGGAGACCGGCTCTCCGCAAGCCGGCTAACACACACTCTTTTCATTCAGAGCTTTAAATACCCAATTGTGTCTGTTTTCAGCACGCTCATTTTTAGCATTTTAATGATATGGTCCCCAGCTCTCACCCTCCTTGGATTGGCCCCAGCGTGGGGGTTTTTCTCTTTTTTTTTCCTCTTTCTCCCCCCCACCTTCTTTTTAACATCTTGCAGAGTGAGAAGGGAAAAGGAAGGGGGTTAGCAAGAGGTCACACATTTCTCCTAACCCAAGTGTTTTTCCAGCAGGCAGGGGGTCCTGCCAGGGACAAAGACAAACCAGCCCCTTTGGCTGTGTGTTGGCTGCGAGTGCTGCACCTTCTGGGCCCTCGGCGCGGGTGGGACAGGCACGCTGCCCTCGGCAGAGCAGTCTGGGAAAGTGCTCCATCCAAGGACACTTCCCATCCCCACACCCTGGCACAGCCAAAACCAGCTTCAGCATCAACACCCAGCCCTGCTCCTAAAGCTGCTGGAGCACCCAGTGCACACCATGGAGCGAGCCAAGGAGGCAGCAGGAGACTCACAGCTGCACCTGAGAAACCAAACATGTGGGTTCTACCTCCATCCCTTGGCAAACATCCACACTCCCCCTTCCCCAAGCACGCTCAGCCCTACTTGCTCTTACACATGCTGCTGTGACCCAGCTCCCGTGACCCTGCCACGAGGGACAGCCTTTCCTCCTGTCCCCACCACCCCACAGCAACATCCTGTGCTGTCCCCATGCCCTCTCCCCCATGCCCCCACACACCATGTCCCTATTAACCACCTTCACCGGGTGCTTCAGCATCAGCTGCTTGGAGGATTTTTATTTTTTTTCCCGCCAAGTAATATCGAAATGATATTTATTAAATTTGCTCTCTAAGTCCCTCAATCTGCTCCATAATACAGTGAATCTGCGAGGTGGTTTCACTGATCCCGCCTCAATGAGACCAGATTAACACAGATGATCCCGGCTTTGCGGCTCCCTCGGCCCAGGGAGGGTCAGAGGTTGTGCAGAAAGGCAAAACCCGCTGGCAGAGCAGAGCCGGGGAAACCACGTGGCCTTGGAAAATGATTCCCGAGGTTAATTCCAGGTGGGAAGGAGGGAGCGCTCAGCGTGGACGGAAAACCCGTTTGGCTCCGTATTTCGGCCTCTCTTGCTCTTATCTCCCTCCTTGAGAGCATTGATTGCACCTGCCCCCACCCTGCTCCCCAGCAAGACGCCCATTAAATCTCAAATCAGCTCCAGAAAGGTTCATCAGATCCATTATCTCTGCATTCAGCTAAATTATGAAAATCATTAAGATAAGGAGGCATGGAGCCTATTAGTTTCCTGGAGAGGATGCTTTACAATTTTTTTTTTCCTTCTGCTTCCACATTTAATTACCTTAAGTTTCACAGTATTTAATTCCATTTATTAAACCTTTAATACATAAAAACAAAACAACAATAAAACCCACTGCTGGTTGCCTTTTGGGAGGGCGCAGAGCCCGGTCTGGAGCAGCCCCTGCCCCCCATCCCTTTCCCCACCTGGGCTGTGGAGAGGATCGAAGCGATCCTCCATCCATGCATGGTCACTGGCAGCTGAGCTGGAGCTGTGCTCATCGGGGATGCAGCCACTAATTAAAAAATTAAGGATGTGGCCTGGAGTCCACGCAAAGGGAAAATGAGCAGCGCCAGCCCCAGGTCCTCCTGTGGGCTCCCCATGTCAGGCTGGTCTCTGAGCTGGCTGCCAGGAGCTCTGAATAACCCGGAGGGATGACACAGAAACCAGCAGGATGGTGGAAAGCCTGGCTGTTATTTTCTACAATCACAGGAACACAGTTAATCTGCAATGCCCCCACACCCAGAAAGTCCCAGCAGGGACCGTACTCCTACAGGTACACACAGGAATGGATCCATGTTCTGTTATTTGGGTTATTTTCTTGGACAGATGCCATTTTAGGACACAATAAAAAGCCTATGGAAAGAGCCAACCCCCCATGTGCTCCAAGCAAGGTCAATCTGAAGCATTAGCTGCTCGCTGGCTGCATTTTGCCTTCCCAGAGATGCCATTTAGCAACCCTGGCTCCTATCAGAGCAGCATCTAAACCCCCTTATCCTGTAATGCTGAACAGGCCATAACCCTCACGCTGGTTTATCTCTGCCACCTAAACAGGACAGAGACCAAAGAGTGAAAACCAAACCAGAGGCACAGCTGGGGAAGAGCTGGGCACAGGGTCACCAACTGTGCCATGCACAGGGGAAGATGCCAAGCCCAGCTGGTGCCCAAGCCCAGCTCACCAAGAGCACAGAGGCTGCTGGTCCACTCCCTGTGAGCACACAATTACAGACCCACACACAGCATCTCCAAACATCTTCTTGCAGGAGATTTCAACATTAGGACAACTTATGACCACTGAAACTTTTCCTGAGAAGCTGGGGACATTGATGGAGCACCTTGAGCCAGGCCTAAGTTTTCAAAGACCAGGTAGGATGGGACTTTGAGCGACCTGGTCTAGTGGAAGGTGTCCCTGCACGTGGCAGGGGGGTGGAATGAGATGATCTTTAAGGTCCCTTCCAAGCCGAACTGTTCTGTGATTCCATAATTCAGACACTTCTCTCCAGAACTTGCACAGCATGGTGTGCAAACTCTGCTGCCTCCAAGGCCTGTCCCATCATGCATCCAAACAGGGCCCCACAGCTCCGAGCAGCACAGTTTCTTCCCATCGACATCTTTTACAGGATCAAACCTCAAACTTGGCCTGTATTTTGCATTTGGTTTTTAAATCACGAATCACTCTGGAAAAGTAGCACCAGGAAGAAAAAAACAACTTGCTAAACTGTTCCCCAGCAGCATATCCACAGACTTTAATATAAAAATGCTGCTACTAATTTAAAAAACAAATGTTTAAGCAATCAAGCATGTTTATTTAATTTGTCCTTTCTGTGCCAGAGAAGGGCTGGGCTGCTCACAGCGGCTGCCACACAACAGTATGGGGAGTGTTTGTGGTGAGGTCCCTGCACGGTGAGATGGGCACTGCTGGAAGCCCCAGCACAACCCACCCCTTGAAGGGGAGCTTGGAGAGGGTCCCTTGGGATAGTCCAGCCTCAGACCCACCACCCTGAGATGAAAACAGAG
Organism: Campylorhamphus procurvoides; assembly: GCA_013396655.1. Taxonomy (NCBI): domain Eukaryota; kingdom Metazoa; phylum Chordata; class Aves; order Passeriformes; family Dendrocolaptidae; genus Campylorhamphus; species Campylorhamphus procurvoides. Next base: position 346,337 of record WBMV01001747.1, on the reverse strand, counting down.
TAAAGAGAGACGAGACTGAGGATTCAGCCCATTGCTTGCATCCAGCATGAGCCAGATCATAGAATCATGGAATGGTTTGGGTTGGAGGGACCTTAAAGACCATCTGGACACGTGGCAAGTGGGCCAGGAGCTCCATCCACCACCGTGGATCAGGCCTGCAGCTCAAGGGCCACTTTGTACCACCTCACATTCCCCATCCACAGAGCCTGAATCTCTTATGGCAACAGTAAGCTCCAAAGGGACTTTCCCCTCCTTTTTCCCAAACCCTCACCAGCAGTGAGCTAAATCCAGATCTGCTCTTCACACCCACCCACGGGCTGGGGCAACCAGTGAAGGTTCATTAGGAGGAGGAGCCGCGTTCGCCTTGCTTTGAACATGAAAACAGCTCAGAGAGGGGGATTTTGTGGGGGAGAAGAATATTCATCACAGAAAACCACCCAAAACATGGAGTGGCAAACAGTGCCTTCAGCCTCCCTGATGCCAAAAGGGCTGCCATGGATGAGGTTAAGGATAGGGCATTATGCAAAATGGTGGGGGAGAAAGGTGTTTCTTCTCGAGTCATCTCTCAAGACACCTCTGTTCCCTTAAGGTGCAGGGTGTGAATGTTCACCTGCTCAGCTTTCCCTCTGGCCTCCACACCTGAGTATTTGGGGTTGGCTCCTACTCTCAGGACTGCTTAACCTGCTGTTTACATGGTTAATGCTCCACTGAGCAATGCAAGACACAGCACCACACCAGTAAACAAACAGCCCTGTTTCCCAGCTGGACAAACCCAAATCTCTCCTGATGTGAGACCCATCACTCTTACCACCTCTGGCACAAAATATTCCTGAAAAGACTTGGCCAGGATGAAAGTTTGAAGGAAACCCAATGGCAGGAGTGTAAAGGCAGCCCCCAAAACTGCAAATGCCTTCGGTGAACCTTTGGAGGGCAAACAGAGAGCGGCCCATAGCCCCCAGGAGCCAGGCAATGTTGGCTGCTCCTTTGAGCAGGTTCTCAGGAACCCAAGGAAAGCTTCATCTTCCCAAGTTCATGGCTCTCATGTGAAAACTTCATGGATTCACAAAGTCCTGGGCTCCTGATGAAGGATGATCCTGAAAAGCCTCTAAAGGCCCAAACCCACCAAGAAATGAGCAACGATCCCAGGACAGAGACCCTATGGATAATCCAGACTTCTCACTGATCCCAAAACACCTGAAAGAACCCAATTCTCAGAGCACAAGCGAGTCCCCAGAGAGGTTGGAGAGCCCTGTGCTGCTCTTCCCAGTGCTAGGAAAGCTCAGACCTGGACAGCAGATCAGCATCTCCTCTCCCACCAGGGCACTTCCAGGAACAGCAATGCCTTGGAGACGGAGCCAGAAGCACAGGCGTGAGCAAACCCTTCACAAGCAGGAACTCAATTTTGCCCATCATTACCATTGGCTTTAACAAATTGCTCCTGGGGATGGCAGGTACTTTATTAATTTTTCCCTCATGCAGCATCCAGGATGATTGAGGAAATCCACTGGCCTGTTGATTTGTTTGCCTCCCTGACCCAAAATAACTCACTGTTTATTTTTAAACAGCAGGATGCATCAAATCCTCACATCGAGGTGGTGGAGCTGGGAGAAGATGCCACACACATCCACGGGACTAGCACCTGGGCTGAAGGTTTCCACCCATTCTCTGCATTGGGAAAAGCCTAGTCCAAGTCTCCCAGTTGCACTTTATACACAGGAAAACTGAAAAAGGGATTTTTCAGGCCACCAGGTCTCTTCTAGCAGCCACGTTCCTGATGGATTCCCTGCCTGCCGTGCCTGAGCTTTGGTCTGCTTGAAGCCCACAGAGGGTTTGGGCCACCTCAGCCTCAAACACAGCCCCTGGCCTTGGACTTTGTGGTGTGTCCCTGATGCTCCAGGTGGTGGGGATCTTCTGGCTGATATTAGGACAGAAAAAACTGCAACGTGCATGGCAGCAACTAAATCATCACAGAAGATGCTTCTCTAACAGGTCTCACAGAAAAAAACAACCACAGGAGACCCCAAGCAGTGCTTCGTGGTGCTGCAGCACCTTGTGGAGTCCTCCAACACCCTGCCAAGACCTAAGCAAGACACTTAGGGTGTCCTGGAGCCCTCTGGGTTGGCAGCAAGCTGGGCCAGCTGAGGTGCCCACAGCCCTCTCAGAACTGAAGCTCCTCTCCTGTCCCAATGGCTGTGGTTTCTCGTGTGGGAGGATTCAGGATTTGCTGTTTGCCCTCCTGTGGGATTCCTCCAAGCAGCAGCTGATGCACAAGGACTCGTCCAACCACAAATCCAGTCAGGCCTCCTGAGGAAACACCACTGGGGCTCTCAGCTGGGTGTTTTGGTGGTGGTCTCCTGGGGGGCTGCGTGGGCAGGAGGGAGCACCCAGTCCAAGGACATCCACAGGATGGGACATCTTCTACACAGCTCAGCTTCGTAACAACATCCCCGTGGGAAGGGGTTTCTCAACTCACACAACCCCAGCAGAAATCACGCAAGGCAGCTTTGCTGTCCCCATCCTCCAGGCCCCTCCAGATGACCTTTATTTGTGTTTTTTTGAACACCATCTCCATTCTCTGTGGTTACTGAGACTGTTTTCCATATGAGCAGCACTGGAGAGTCTTCCAGAGCCTGCAGCCATCCCACACTGGAGCCTGTTGAGCAGCCAAGCGAGACCTGCAAAACCCCAACGCTGGCTGGAAGCTGCCACGAGGACCACGTGGGCAGAAATGGATCTACCCAGGGCTGAGCACAAAGGCACTGCCAGGAAAGGCGAGGCTGGGAACACGGCGCAGGCAGAAGGAGCTGCAGCAGGAACGTGCCACAGCCGAGGGGAGGCAGGGACAGACAGTGGGACCAGCAGCTCCAGCACCGCCAGCAGCCCCAGGCTGGTGCAGGTCCCCAAAACCTAAAGGCAGCCCTTGAGCAGGAGCTGGCTTCCCACAGGGAGCTGGCTGTCCCCACACATGCTCCTTCACGGAAAGCCTTCTTTGTTTGTTTTCTCTTTCTTTCTATCTTAGACTAAAAGAAAATGAGAGGGAAGCGAGTGTGCAGTTTTCAGGGACCCAGGACTCCCCATGCCCACCACCAGAGCAAGGCTAAACTGCATTAAGTCTGAACAGAGCTCTCCAACACACCTTGAAAGCAGAAGGAAAGACCTTCTCGTGCATGCACATTTCCTCCTGCTCCTTAGGGACAGCAGAGGGGACCCGGGGGTGCATCTCCTACGTGCCTACACACACCATAAATAGCATGATACCCACGTCCTGTGCAACTCCCATCCCATGTGAAGTCTGTGGGGCTGTGGCACAGATTGGTGCCTGCCTGCCCCCCCAGCACTGCTGGCATCACCACTCCTCCTCATGTCCCAGACACACTTTCGCTCCTCTTCCCACCATCCCATCGGCTCACAACTGCAGAGGGGCCCTGCCAGCTGACAGATGAATCTTCAGGTTAACAAATCCAATTTGTTGGAGAGACAAAAAGCCAAAGCATTTCATTTCTGCTGGGTTTTACTTCATGAAATTGCTCAGACATTCAAGATGTGAAATGTCACCGTGTCACTTGGTGGCAGCTGAGGGCACAGAGCTGAAAAGGTCGGGAGAGGCTCTCCGAGAGCCACCCCTGCACAGCTGGAAGGGAAGTGGAACAGGGCAGATGGGGCCACTGTCATTGCTGGGGACTAGGACATCACCAGCCCACACAGTCCAGATACAAACCCAGTGCTCCCAGTCCCACCAGCTCTCAGCAGAGCACAGTGGGATGTTAATGCCCAGCACCAGAGCATAAGCACCCACTCACAATTGCAAACAACCCTCTTTTGCCATGTCCTCTGCCTCCCCTGAGCTGGGTCTCGGAGCAGGGATGTGCACAAGGGTTCTGCTGTTATCCCACAAGCAGTGCTCAGCACACCCTTCCTCCAAGCTGGAGGCACCCAAAAGCTGTGTCAGCACAGCACGAGGCGGGCACAGAGGCCACGGGCACAGACAGGCACAGAGGCCTCCAGCCCAGAGGGAACCCGAGACCTCCCCTCAGGGGTGAATTCACTGCTGGGAACATGCAGTTACAGGCCAGTGATGCCAGTGTGAGGCAGAACAGGACACTCCACGGCACAGGGCCCAGCTATGCGGGCTATGGAGAGCCTGGAAATGAAAGCCATCAGTGTCTGTGCCCAGGGACACCGAGCCCTGTGGGCAGCTTTGCTGCAGACGCTGCTCTGGCTGAGGGTTTCACTGAGGAGTTTGGGGAGGAGATGAGCTGCTGCAGGGCTCTGTGTCAGCCCCAGCCCTACCATGGGGCTGGAGCCTCCCAAACGTCCAGTGGCTGAATCTGACCCAAAAAGCACCTCTGCCCACACATCCTTGTGGGGTCCTTCCAACTCAGGATGTTCTAGGATTCCATGGCCAAAGGTGGCTCTGTCCCACACTCTCCTGCTCCCATTATCCACATCCAGAGGCTGTGGCTACAAGCAAAGCCAGGAGATGCAAATACAAATGGAACAGAGAAGACTCCAAGTGATGCCATCGCTTTCAGTGCTGCCTTGATGAGGGCACTGAGCAGCACAGCCATCTTGTGACTTCAAAAAGCTCAAGGCCAGCAATTATTTACATAGGCAAGATTTCACAATATGAGGGCTTTTCCCTCCTAAAGGACTACTCAGAAAAAAGTGGGTTTAAAATAAAGTGACTTCCAAGGAAAAATCCAAGTTGAAAGCCTTGCTTTGATTTTATTTTAAGATTAAAGCTCTCTGCAGAGTGTTCCGGGGCCTGACGTGAGTCCAGCATCACAAACTCCTCTGGTACTTCCCAGAAAAAGCGGCAAGTGAGCCACCCATCACAAGAAAGTTCAGAGGGCCAGGAGGAGAACAAGGCTCTCAGGCGACACACACACTGCCCCAGACACTGCTGGACACCTGGATGCCTCGAGAGCACCTGTCTGCAGGAGGCAGGATGGAGGACGAGAAATGAAGGCACAGAGAAGGGATACGAGTGGCTCAAAGACATTGGAGAAAGTCAAGGGTAAGTCAAGAACAAAGCACTGGGCTGGGAGATCCCGTTACATGACAATGCAGCCTAAGGACAGTCTGGCTCTGGGAGGGTTGGAAGCATGAAATCCAAGCCTATGTGCCCTGTGAGCTGACCTGGCCACACCATGGGGACAGTGGCTCCAGGGCACAGACCCCTCAGGGGCAATGCTCTGCAAAGTCTTGGCACAAAGGCCCTAGGCAAGAGCTTTTCCCCCAGTTTCCCTTCCCAGCCCATCAGCACGGGCTGTTCAGGCAGCATGAAGCACTTGAGCACACAGCGAGCTCATCCCTGTGAGGAGGCACCACAGACAGCGCAGACAGGACCTCACTCAGCCCAAAATGCATTTCTCTGCCAGGCTGGGCACCCAGCAGAGGCCCATGGTACCCATGTGGACACCCATCGGAGCCCCCACACCTACACTCCCCAAGGCAGGCAGGATGAGAAACCTTAGCTGTCAGGGCCATTGAGGATTTCATTCACCTTTCTCTCTTCTAAGAAACACTTAGAAGTTCCTCCCACCTGCCTTCCTTTCCTCTTTTCAAAGCAACCTCACACCTATTTTTAGCTCAGCACATCTTGGTGCTGCTGGATGGGTGCCGGCCCCCACATCACCTCCGCTGGGAGGAGGAGCCAAGGGATGCTCATGTTCCCCACACTGCTGGGGCAGCTGCTCAGCCCGGGGGTTTTCAAGCTGCTTTGCAGAGGGATGAATGAATAAAGCATGGAAGCTGCCATCCTGCTGCTTGGGAACAGATGCCAGGAGCACAGGAGGTCTGTGGTCCTTCCCAAAACCCAGAGAGCAGCCCCCAGATCCCCGTACAGGACCAGCAGCACAGCCTTTGGGGCACATAGTCCATGGGCAGCCCCAGGGTCCAGAAACACAACCTTGCAGCTCTAGACAAGTCAGTCTGCTAAAATCGAGGAGATGAAGTGTGATAGTGGCAGGCAGAGCTTCCTCCTCATCCTTCTCCCAAGGAATCAGGACACATGGCAAGGGTGGCTCGTCCTGCCCCATGCCCGGCTCTGCTCGGAGCTTGACTGCAGGTTTGTCCTCAGCATTTAAAGGGACTAAATTGTGCTTGGGCTCCTGGGGAAAACAAATCCCATCAGTTTGGTGCAACAAGTCCTTCCAGGAAGGACTTAGCAGAGATCTTGCTCGGCTGCCCTCCTCGGGCCTCTGAGCACATCTTGAGGCACAGCCAGGGCTTGCCTGGTGGAGTCAGTTCTGAGTGGATGGTGCTCAGGGACTTCAAATTCGGGGATTTTTCCTCTTCCAGACAAGTTTGGCAAGAGGACAGAAACAGGCGGAGAGTCTCAGGGTCTGGATGCCAGAGAGGTACAGAGGTGGCAGGAAATCCCAAACCAGCGGAAAATTCAGCTTGTTCTGGGTCAAACATGGAGGAGGAAGCAGAGGCACAAGTGGAGGTGCAGGGAGAGGAAAGACCTTTTCCAGGAGGGCAGCCCAAGAGGTCAGTTCTGTACAAGGCTTCTGAGGATTCGCAATGTTTCAGTTCTGCTGCTGAAGGTTAAAATCCTGGAGATGATCAGGAGCGGGTTCTCCAAAGGGTGATTGATTCACCAACAGTTCTCCCTGTGGCAGCAGGGCAGTCCCAGTGCCATGTAGGACCAGCAGCCTCTACCTCTCACTGCTGCACAGAGGAAAAAAAGCCATTCCAGGCACTGCAGACATCACCTTTGGTTTGGAGTGTGGCCGAGCTGGGACACACTGACCCACCCAGCTGTGCTGGATGGGGTGGCAGATCCTGAGCTCCCACTGTCAGAGCTCTGTGAAGCAGCAGCTGCCCTTCCTCGGTGTAAAACCAAGCAGGAGAGCACAGAGATGAGCAACACCCGATGGATGCTCCCAGGATGCCGGCAGTGCAGGGACACAGAGGCCACCGTGGCTGTGCTTCGGGTCCCAGATCAGTCTGCCCTACCAGGGTCACACTGAGCTGCTGATGGCTGAACCATTCCTGCCACTGGCTTGGGTCCTGTCAGCTCCTGTGCTTGCTCTGGACTAGCAGGGAGAAGGTAAAACAGTACATGGCACGTGGCAGGGCCATCGCTGCTCCAGCACCCCGGGAGAGCCAATGGAAAGCTGCATCCCCTCCTGCTGAAATCCACCCGTGAGAGTAGCAGGGATTTACCTCAGCATGGAAAAGGCAGCCCAGCTGCCCAGCATGGGGAGTGGGTTCATTGGGGTGCTGCCCTGGACCCCCAGGCACAGGCAGGGCATGGGCTGCATTCAGAAATCCCTGCTGGATACTAACAAGGACACCAGGTTATATCCAATCACCACCATTTTGGAGCCCTGAACCAAACAGCCACATGCAAATACACCTGGGAAAAACAGATTTGCTTCTTGCTTTATTTTTTGGCCAGGGCTGGGAGAGGAGGGACACAACCCTGAGACACCTTCTTCTGGCTCCAAAAATGTGCTCATTATTCCCAGGCAGTGTCTGGCAGGGTGCGGATTGCTCTCAGATTAGAGATGTTTATCAGTGAGCTATAATGAAGGTGGGACAGTGACACCAAGATGAATATTATATTTCAGAAAAATTTAAATGAAATGATCCATCACACCCAGCAGATCAGCACCACCTTCTGCCAAGCACTGCACCAAGCAGAGCAGCTCCAGGACCAAGGCTGTGCTTCGCAGACCCACAGTCACCTTGGCTCACAGCTCCAGAGGAAAAGCAGCATGACGGATAAAGGGAAGCACTTCGGATTTCCAAGGGCACAGAGCGAAACAGCAACACAAACCAGCTCGATGGCAAGGGAACTGCAGTCTTCTCCAGCACAGCAGTGAGACCGTGCACAGTGGGACCAGCCCTGTTTCATTTACTGGACCAGTCTGGGTCCTGCTGTTGAGCACACCTGAAATGGAGCGCCCTGGGACGCGGCCGCCGCTCGTGCAGGATGTGCAGGCCAAGGGTCACGGAGCGGCTTTTCCCTGAAGTGAAATATTGCTGCCGGCTCCATGGAAGCAGGAGGCTGCTCCCTCCTGGGAGGAAGCTATCAGAAACCACTCTCCCTCCCAGCGTGGCTTGCCCACGGTTTGCTACCTGTTGCATTTTACAATCAGGCAAAAGGCTGGAAGAACGTAAGATGACATTAAAAAACAAGAGCACACAGGGCAGGGGCACCAGGAAGGCTCCGAGCTGCTGCAATCCAGCCACGGAGGCTTTACACGTTCATCTGAATTTTAAATACAGAGCTTGATGACTGGCATCCTCACAACTGCCACCGCAGCCTCACACTACAGCTTTTATGGTAATTCACAGGGAGTTACCCACAAGGCACCGCAGAGATTTTCTTGGCAGCCATCCTAAACTAATTTTTATAGGTTAGTGTACGGTTATACATAAATGTTTAAGAAAACTAAAATGGCGACTTGGAGAGAAAGGGACAACTGGGAGGTTGCTGTGCTGTGGCTTGTGATGGTCCAGTGCAAAATGCCAGAGGGTTGATTTGAGGTCCATGCCACTGCTGGCCACCCCACATCAGGGCCAGTGGCCAGAAACAACACTTGGTTCATGAACTGGTTTGCACTGGCTGCCACGGTGCCCAGTCCTCTGCATCACTCCTGCCCCAGTGTCTCTGGGTAACCAGAGCATCCCCCTGCTCTTCACAGGATGGTCAGCTTGGCCAGGTCACACCTGGGCAGGAGGCAGCACCACCAACACCTTGCCTGCTCCCAGGTGACCCACTGGGTGCCTGCCTGCCGTGGGGGTGATGGGCTGCAGTGCTCAGCCCCCATCCTGGATGTGCCAGCCAGGAGGGGACAGAACAATCCCAAGTAACACCAAGTTGTTGGTGGAGACCACAGCATCCTGAGAAACACCTTTCATAGAACCATGGATGGGTTTGGATTGGAAAGGACCTTAAAGACCATCTCATTCTCCCCCTGCCATGGACAGGGACACCTTCCACTAGCCCAGGTTGTTCCAAGCCCCGTCCAACCTGGCCTTGAACACATCCAGGGCTGGGGCAACCACAGCTTCTCTGCCCAACCTGTGCCAGAGCCTGCCCACCCTCATTGTAAAGCACTTCTTCCTTATACCTAATCTAAATCAACCCTCTTTTGTTTGAAAACTGTTCCCTCTTGTCCCATCACATCAGACCATGCCAAAAAGCCTTTGATGTGCTTTCACACCAAACCTTTTCCATCACCCTCTACCCTGGGCACATCCCTTCCTGCACGGAGGGAAGGAGGGTTCAGCCCCCACCTGCCAACCCCACCTCAGAACTCCCAGTGGGATGCAGCTCTGTCCCTCACCTCTGCTTCCCACATATCCTGATCCTGCTGGACACAGGAACTTCACGTGGTGAGTGGAAACTGCTGCTCAGCTTCCAACTCCCTCCACGGCCAAGGGAGGAAAGCACCAACGCCGCTGCCAGCGAGCGAACACACCACGGGAAACAAAGGAGAGACGCAGCAGGAGGGAAAGCCTGATCACTGCAAGCCCCAAGCAGCACCCAGCTACGATTCCCAGGAACCAGAGCAAACACTGGATGATGTCAGAGCTGATGATTAGCTTAAAAAAATGAATAAATCCTGAATTCCTGCAGATTTTCCTGCACGCACAGATGTGTGTTACAGTGTGGAAGGGAAGCAGGCAGTGTGACCATCGCTGTTGTCTTTGCAACAGCAAAATGGAGGGTAGCACAGTCAAGACTTTTAAGGAAAGAACCTTTCAGCTTTAAATCAGCTGTGGAATTACTCACAATACTGATTTGGATACAGGGATACCACAAAGAAAACAATTAAGCAACAGATCAGACGGCAAGATAGTGGGATTCAACTTCAGCACCACAAAGAGACAACAGACTGAATTTCAGACCAGGCAGCTATTTTCCCTGACAAGGGATTATTGCAGATTGAGAAGCCACACATACACACCATGTCCTCCCTCTCCTGCCTGCTGTGTGCCACCCCAGCTGGGCGTTTTCATGCAAGGTGGAGAGCACTTTGTCTTCTGTACCCAGAGCACACGGTTACCCCATGCACCTCCACACTACATCATGTGTCACTGCCCACAAACAGCAGTGAAAGCAGGGGAAAACCCTGAAAACATCATTATGTAAAGTTAGGGCGTTTCTGGAGTGAGGATCTGCTGTACCTCAACACCCCTCTCCATCAGGAGTATAAACCCCCAGCTCCCAGGAGCACAGCAGCAAGTGACAGAGAGCGAGTCGTTCCTGGGGTGAGCAGAGCAGCTTACCTGTTGTGCTCCTAAACAGGCTGACTAGAGGAAGCTCAGCACTCAGAAGCAGGACCCCAGGTGCATCCCCACCATCACATCCAGACCATGTCCAAGATGCTCCAAGACTGATGCAGAGAGACTGCAGTGGGAGAGGCAGGACCCCCAGGCATTGTGCTCCCCACATACAGAGTCACATGCAAATGTTTCACTGCTCAAACCCCAACAGGTTTAAAAATCCCCCCTGGAAAGAGAGACCCTTCTTGCAAACCCTACCATGTGTGGCAAACTGTGGCTGCAGCCAAATCAGCCCTGATCTGAACCTCCCACCTGCAGCCAAGTGCTGCCACCCACCCTCTCACCTTCCCAAGCACACCATTAGAAGCCACTCAACCCCCAGGTTTCCTCCTCCCTTAGGTTGACCTCTTGTAGGTGCTTGTAAAGTCACAGCCAAACTGCAGCCCCCTGCTCTGGTGTAAACCAGCACTGACAGAGCACTCACCTCCAAAACAGGGCTGAAAACAAGGGGTTCAGCTGCTGCTGTGCAAAACCAGCCCTGACACAGCAGCAGGGGCAGAGTCCTCCAGGAGCTGGGCACAAACAGCCACAGGCTTCCTAACCTAAACCATCCCACAGCCCTGATTTAATCTGATTTATGCAAATGTTAAACCAATTTAGGTGTGCACATTGTACGAGTTGCCTGGCCCAGTTTAATTTGATAGGTTTTTAAACCTGTTTAGACAAACTAATATCTGCTCTCTAATCTAGAGCAGCTCTTAGACTGTGCAAATGTTGCCAGGGAACTAGAGCATGGAGGTTCAGATGGATCCTTACTCGTATGACAACACTCACACCGCATCAATGTTACTCAGTGATAGTAACAGGGAAGAGAGGATGCCAGAACGCCATCTCCCGCAGGGCTGGTCACACCCATGACACAGGGCTCCCAAAACCCACACTGCCACACCAGGAGGGGCACAAAGGCCATCTCCAAAGCCTTCCAAACCCACAATGCACAAGCCCAGGTGAGGTGCAAACAGCCCAGGGCTGCAGCAGGAAAAACCCTGGTTTTCTGTGGAGGAGGACACAAGTCCCTGAGGTGCCAGCAAGTCCCAGGAGCAGGGAGAAATCCCAGTTTTGGGTCCCCCTTCCCCATGAGCTGGGCTGTCTCACCCTCACTATCACTCCTTTGTCTCCAGAGAGACAATGCAGAGCACCCCTAAACACCCCCTTTATAGCTCAGGTGTGTGTCCAGCCCATGCCATGCTCCTCACACCTGCACGTGCTCCCTCCTCACACCTGGACATCCCAGGGGGAACCTGGACCCCCATCCCAATCCTCTGTCATGGCAGCAGCTCCCTGGGCAGCTGCACCCAGCACCTGCCCTCGGGAGCTGGTGGGAGGACAAGAGTCAAGAGGTTTTGTGGATTAAAGAAAATAATAAATAGAGTACAAAGAATCTCACACCTCCCAGCCAGCTCCATACTGAGTGATGTCAAGAAGGCAACATGGCTCTCAGAATTCCTTTCTCTGGAGGATGCTGGGGCTGCAGAGGGACACAGCCATCTGTGTAGGACACGGGCTTGTCAGACAAGCAAATAATCCGACAGCAAAGACAGCTATTGCAAAGAGAACGCCAAGCTCGATAAATTACTAAGCCAAGATAGTGATACTCAAGCTAGGAAGAAAATAAGAAGTCCAAAAGAATTATGTTGGATCAGACCCAGAAGTCTAGAGGGTTTATGAGCTGAAGGATGGGGGAAAAGACAATTTCCAGTTTGCCAGGCTGATGTCAAGGCAAAAAAAAATAAACGGTCAAGTATAAAGCAAATAATCAGAAAGAGAGGACAAGAGCAAAAAAATAAAAGGTCTAACAAACAGAGCCTGCAGATTGTTCCAGCTTATTGTGTAATAAACTTCGCAGAAAGGAAGCTGGCCCGAGCGTTACTACTTCAGGGCTCATGGGTTTAAAATCGACCACAATTTTTAAAAACCAATACTGAGATAGCCAGAAGCTGCCCAGTCTGGCTGGCTTCTTCAGTTTGCAAATACAAAAAAATAAAATATATGTTTTGGTGGCCCAGCCTGGAGCCACCACCCCAGAATGAAGCTCCTGGCTACTGACCCCGCTCCCACCATCCTCTGCAGGACACCAAGAGCTTCACGGATGGAGAGCTGGGCCAAGAGAAGGGATTATTTGAAGTAAACGTCAGGCACATTTTTCACGCTGTTGAAGCAATGATATTTAACAGAAGTAATTTGCAGATTTTCCTTTTTTTGAGGAGAGAGTTACAAATAATATGCATGTTCTTATCAACTCATACAAGTAGAATTTAAAGCTCAAAGTTCAGCAACTATGGATTAAACTACTTAGCAGCGTCTTTTTAATGCAACTGAATAACCTCTCTCCTTACCATCCGCTCGCACTGCCCACACTGACTCGGGTTAGATCTGGCTTCGCTTTATCTTGGATTCCTACACTCGCAATTTTATCTCTGCAATGCAAAAGAAAAGCTGTTTTAGTGGGGAACAGAGTGAGTTCCAATCAAACCCACACGCGGCAGAGGCCACAGGCCACAGCTCGCATCCATCACGGCAGCTCCGCTCGCCACCCACGCAACCCCTGCCACGTGGAAGGAGAAACAGTTCCACACGCACTTACTACCTGGAGTTACTCTGCACCGAGGAGCAGCTGGATGGGCCCTTCACCCAGTGCCAGCCTGCTGAACTGCCCGCTGGGCACCACAAAGGGTGCCCGCACTGAGACCGACTCCAAGACCTCAATGCAGTGTTGGGTGGGAGTTTCCCACCCCAAATACAGCTCGGGGTCTCCAAATACAGCCCGAGCCCTCTGGACAGCCTGACAGCACAAGCTGCTCCTGTACCATGAGGAACCACAAACATCTCCTGCCCCAGGCTCCCCAGCATGTGGCCACACCATCCCCTCAGACATCCATCTAGGGGGATCTCAGGTCCCTTCACCCTCATTCCCACCACTTCCCACAAAGCAGCAGCAGGATTAAGGATCTGACAGGAATCCACCCTCCTGGAGAAAGAGCAAAGGCACATTTTTCCTCCTCTCCTTAGGGAAGGTGTCACACAGGTGATTCCTTGCAATCCAGAAAAAGGCAGAGCAAACCCGCTCCCCTCGGGATGAGACGGAGGGGACACCTGAGGAAGAGGCATCATTTACCAAACCTACATTTTTCAACCCAGCGAGCACCAGGGAACAGGGGGACAAAGACCCAGGGGGCACAAGGGACCCAATCCTGTCCTGCCAGTGAGGCCAATGCCAGAAGACAACTACAAAAGGGTGTGAGGACCTCGTGCCCCATCCCCTCCATCACCTCACGCCCAGCATACAAATGGCTCTGCTGCAGGAGACCCCTCTCCCCCCACACTCCTCAGTGGCACAGCTTCAGCTGGAAGCTCCTCTCGCATTACTCAAAGTATTTATGACTTTTTCCCATTTGAAATATGGGCCCTTACCATGCACAGGAAGGAGGAGGAGAGTGCCAGCAAACCGTTAATTTGTAAGTCAATCTGGCAGGGAACAATTAACAGCTTTCCCACTGTTGGACGTGCAGAGCGGGGGTACCTTCCCCCTGGGGAGGGCAGGCGGGTCCCTGCATTGGCACATGCCTTGCCCAACCCAACAGCCTTCGTGCCCAGCACCCAGATCCCACTTCATTTCCCCCCATCAGGAGCTCTCACAGGAACAAGCAGCCTTGTCCCCTGCAGCCCCTTCAGGTCACACAAGCAGTTCCCCCCGCTTGGCACAGGTACACAAACCCCAAAACATGTTTTATAGGGAAAAACTACATAAATCCCTAGCATTTTGCCCTGCTCAAGCAGAACTGTGATCAGTGGTGACAGCCAGGAGCTGCAGCAGCAGAAGCACCAGCATCCATGGGGAACATCCCCAGCGAATTTCAGAGGGGGAAGGGGATGGGGGACACTCCAGGTGCACAGTCCCTCACTCCACAGGGTGTTCCCATTCCGAGGAAGGGGTGGAACCTCCCAGCCACAACTGCTTTTTCCTCCCAACGGTAGCGAGTGCTTTTGCAAGAGCGAAGCCTGCCGGGGCTCGGAGAGGATGAACACTCCAAGAGCAGAGGCGTCCCCGGCCCCCAGGGGGTTCAGCACCAGTCCCTGTCCCTGCAGACGCTCATACCCCTCCCACTGGTGTCACCTCTACACCTGCGCTGTTCCCCTTATCCCCCGTTTGCACCATTTGCTTCCCCAGGAGGGACTGGAATGGTATTATCCTGGGGAAGGACAAATACTATTAATCGTGACTCTTATTTGAATGGGCAGGGATGCAAGGTGGTTTCACCCTCCTTGTGACAAATTCAGGCTCGGTTACACGGGGGCTCTGGGGCCAACTCTCGCTTGCCGCGGGATGATCCCAGGGCTCCGGCTTTCAGCTGAAATCCCCGAGGGCGGATGGAAAACACCACCTGCTGTCAGCCCAGCAGTGTCCCCCTGCGACTCTCGCAGGCTGTCCCCACCTCCAGAGCCAGCTGCCTCTTGTAGAACAGGGAGGTTTGTTGCAGCCTCCCCAGCGCAGGGGAGGGGAACCCCCCCAATATGAGGACTTGGGTGGTTCGGGGATGATCTGCAGCCCGTCCCTGCTGCTGTCGCGGGGCCATCCCACGGCCGGGGGCAGCGGGGAGAAACCCACCTGCCGCCGGGCTCGTAAGGTGGTGGGAGGACAAGGCAGCCGCGGTGTCACCAGTGCCCGGGTGGGCGCGGGCAGCACGGCGGGGGGCACAGCCGTGCCCGCGGGATGCGGCACCGCGCGGGGAACGCCCCGATGGTACCCACGGCCCGATGGTACCCACGGCCCGGAGCATCGGCGGTGCACCGAGGGCGGACCCACCGCGGCCACGGCCGCCCTCCTCCCACGGCGGGCACAGCCGGAGCCCCGCAAAGCCCCCCGCGGGGCCGCGCCCGAGCGGGGTCCGGGAACAGCGGGTGGGGATGCGGGATGGGGCGGGGGATGCGGGATGGGGC
>WBMV01001747.1:134615-331027 GCA_013396655.1 Campylorhamphus procurvoides | reverse complement strand
CTCCTCCTCCTCCTGCCCTTCCTCCTCCTCCTCCTCCTCGCGCCGCTCTGAGGGGACACTGCAGCGCGAGCTCCCGCGCGCCGCCCGCCACTCGCGCGGGTGACGTCATCCCCCGGGCCGCCGCCGCGTGACGTCACCGCGGGGCGGGACCCCCGAGCCCCCGAGCCGAGGGGGCGATGACGTCACCGCGGGCCGGGGGGCGGGGCCGCGCCTTAAAGGGGCCGCGCCTTAAAGGGCCCCTCCCAGCGCACGGGCTGTGGCACCACATTGTACCCACCCCATGGACTGGCGCGGGTTAGTCAGCTCTTCAGTCAATATATTGCCTATCATCGATAGAGGCAATATATGCACCGTATTTACACTGTTTAATAAACTCACAATGCTTAATAGTTTCTTCATATTCAATATATTTCCCATATTCAATATATCCAATACATTCAATATATTTCCCATATTCCATATATTCCATATATTTCGCATATTTTATATATTTCCCATATTTAGCATATTCAATATATTTCCCATA
Source organism: Campylorhamphus procurvoides (assembly GCA_013396655.1). NCBI lineage: Eukaryota > Metazoa > Chordata > Aves > Passeriformes > Dendrocolaptidae > Campylorhamphus > Campylorhamphus procurvoides. Next base: position 330,501 of record WBMV01001747.1, on the reverse strand, counting down.
GTCAATATATTCAATATATTAAATATATTTCCCATATTTGATATATTTCATCTATTCAATATATTTCCCACATTTAATACATCCAATATGTTCAATACATTCCCCGTATTTAATATATTCAATATATTCCCCTATTTAATGTGTTCCCAATTTTTCACAAATTCATGTTCCATATATTTCACATATTTAATATGTCCTTCATATTGACTATATTTGCCATATTTAATATATTTCCCACATTTCTTATATTTTTCCTATTCAGTACATTTTCCACATTCAATATGNTGGTGCTCTTGGAGCCTGCAGTGCTCCCGGTGCCTCCAGCCCTTGGGGCGCTGCAGAGACCCACAGGAGTCTGTAGGGACCTGTAGGGTCCCTTCCCCAGCCCCTCCCTCAGAGCAGTGCCCACCCCGCCTCGCCAGGGCTGCCCGTCCTATCTGCTGCATCCCTGCCCTTAATGGATGGATGAGATTTTACAGTAATTTCCTCATTTGTCATGCAATCACATCCTTTGATCAGACACGGGAGAAATGTAAATATCAATTATTAACCAGCCCATTCTGGTCTTGCTTGACTGGATATTCATTATTTTATTATTTTTTTTTGGAGGAAGGGATTGAGTCATTTGCAATTCAACTCTCCAACCTATCCTTAATTAGGATGCTTGTGTTTCTGGATGGGCTGTATTTTTGAAGGGGGAGGTACTTGATCACTAGAGCAATCAATGCTTCTATGTATATTTTATAGCAGAGAGATAGTTGTGTAGAAAAGTATAAAATAAGTGAGGGGGTTTAAATCCTGTGCATAGAGAGCTGCTACACCATGGTTCAAAATCTCAGTGGCCAAATTTGCTGCTGTGCAGTCATTTATAGCCCTTCAAAGCATTGGCATGAAATGGAGAGGTGGCCAGGAAATTTCTGACAGAATATTTTTCCATCTGCAAATAGTCCTTTTTTTTCATTCTTATTTTCTTGTGAGAGTGAGGTATTTTGTATAAATACGTTGCCTTAGGCAAAAATGGCTTTGGAAATGAAAATAGTAACAAAAAAAATAGAATAAAACTAGAAGAAGGGTGAAATTCTGATGCTTCCTTTCTGGTTTTCCATTTGGAAATGGTTTCCACTCAAAGTTTTGGACGTTTCTGTGTCTATAGAGTCTGAAAAGTCAGGTGGGGGCTGACACACATCTCCCCTGCCATTTGAGCAGCCATGCCCTCCTGAGGTTCCACGGGAGGTAATCCCCATCCATCCCCCCAAAACCCCAATTCTGGCTTAAATTCAGGAAACCGGGAGCACTCTGCTCTCAGCAAGGCTGTTTATTTGCTTTCTGGAGTTTTATTGAAGCTCTGAGAGCTGCATTTTGCAAGCTGCCTTCCTCCTGAAAGCGAGCAAGCTGCGCCTCTTCCTTAATCATCTGCTTTTGTTTGCTTGAAGGAAAATACCAAATATCTCATGACTTGCCATAAAGCCGTGAATGACTGCAGGGATGTGCAATTCCTGCCCGTCCTCATGACTAATGATGGAGTTTTCAGGTGCACATGGAGCCTGTGGAGATGTGCCCCCAAATCCTGCCCGTTTGGGGGGGTTTATCAGTCTGCCAAAGCAGATGACAACATCTTCTCACCAGCCCAGTGGTGGTTGGTGCACAGAAGGACCTGCAGTGCTTCTGAGGTGTAAAACAGTCCTGGGATCATGGGATGGTTGGGATTGGAAAGGACCTTCCAGATCCTCTCATTCAGACCCCCTGCCATGGGCAGGGACACCTTGCACCAGCCCGGGGTGCTCAGAGCCCCATCCCTGCAGGACCACAATGTGATCCAGCCCACACAGACGCATTTTGTGGGTCCTCCAAAGCATAACAAGAATTTCTACCATCCTCATCCTGGAAACCCAAGACCCGCCTTCCATCCCTTAAGGGAGTTGGTGGTTTGGCCTTGACCTTCACGCCTGGGCTTTGTGCCGGAGCCAGCTTTGCTCCCAATCCCTTCCCAACCCTCTTTTATTTCCGCTGGGTTTCAATCCATTTAAAAGCTGTGTGAAGAGTCAGTCTGAGCTGGAGCTGCTGTGCCCAGACATGGTCACCAGTGGGTTGTGAAGAAAGCTATTGATCTCCCCCTTGATGGCATTTGAATTCAGTTCTTAAATTAACACTGGCAAAACAACACACTCAAGACCAAGCGCGGGGCGATCGATGCCGGGTTGTTGCCGGTTGAACAGGCAGGTGCAGATCCATAAACTCGGAGCCTGTGCCGTGACCCCGGGCCAAGGATGGCAGCTGCTGCTTCTGCCTCTCCCAGGGGCCTGAGGGGATGGACCTGTTCCATTCCCATTTCCTTCTGACTCGCTGGGAGATTTTGGCAGGACAGGTGTGGGGAGCGACCAACCCCCAGGTCCCAGAGCCTGCCCCATCCATAACCTCCTGCAGAAGGTCCCAGCAGCAGCTGAGAAATCACTCAAAAAGACTCATCCCGGGTCTTTGTGAGACACAAAGTCATCTCCTGATGGCATTTCAAGAGAGGTTCTCTGTTGCTGCCATCCCACTGGGTCCTGGCTCCCACGCAGCAGCAGTGCCATGAGAGGGGCGTGATGGAGCAGCAGGAAGGGGTAAAACTGAGCTCACTATGGGATTTCACTCCAGCTCTGTGCCTTCTCTGCTTCCAAGCCTTTAACAGTTTGTTTCCACAGAAAACCAGTGAGGAATGAATTCACCCGTAACCAGTGCTCCCAAAAAATCGTGTGTTGTGGGAGACATGAAGACGCTCCCTGGTCTGGCCAGAGCATGTTTGAGGCACAATTCACCATCTGGGGTCATTTGCAGAGCAGATAAATGCCTCCCAGCAGGAGGGGTTTGGGGGTGATGGCACCAGGGCAGCAGCTCAGGCTGGAGCGGGGCAGGGATGCTCCCAGTGCCAGCCCCAGACTGGTTTCCAGCAGCACTGCTGGTGCCTGGGGACCTCATTTGGGGTCAGAAGACGGGCACGCATCAAACTCGTAAGACACGCTGTGGCACCGTCTGCTCCTGCAGAACAATAGTTACTCTTCATGTTAGTTCAGTTACAGATCAAATAATCTGAAAAATTCACAAGTGGCTGCGGATACAAATTAACTTAACAAAACATTTTGAAAACGGCTCAGTCCTGGGGAGAATACAAATGTGGCGGGCGAGGAATCCGTGTGTCTGCACCGGAGTCCTCCCATCAGCATTTTCCCCGCGTCAGATAGCACAGAAAGCAGCTAAAGCCGGATGAAATATCACACCAGCACGGTCCAAAATGGAGCGGTGCCAGATGGAAGCCCAGGGAAGTTTTCTCCGCTCTTTGCCCCGCTGATGTTTTTCAGCTGTGTCATTGGTCCTTTGCTTTATCAAGAACATTACAGGCTGAATTCTGTCTTCGCAGTGAAAAATGACAGGCTGAGGTTTGCTCCCTATTGCACCAAAGTCATCGGTGTTGCAGGAAGGTAAAGGACAGAGGTACTTGGCTTGTGGTCACTGTTTCATAACTGCAGAGCAAAAGCTATAAAATCTTGATGAATCTTTTGAGCTTCCAAGCCTCCAAATGGCTCTTTGTGCTCCAGCCTGGCTGGGTGCAAATGCGGGTGCTGTGGATCAAGGCAGCAGCATCCTCGTGCCTGCTGCTGGTAGGAGCTTTTACAACCAGAAATCTCTCCAAGGGGAAATAAGCCGGGAGCTGATTCCCCTCCAGTTCCATTTCCAGGAGGGATGTTCCCAGCCCAGCTGCTCGGTGGGGCTGCAGTTCACCAGGAGAGCCAGGGTAGCTGGATGGAGACAGGTTTTGGTGAAGGGAGAGGAGCCTGTGGGATAAATATGGAATGGGCTAAATAAGGAAAAGCTGTGTGGGATGCTGCAAGAGCCTCGTCACAGACGTAACCCATTCCGTATGGAAGGTCCAAACTACACCCACGCTGGGGTTTGGCTTTCCCCACCACGAGCCAGAGCTGATGAGGAGCCACACCACAGTGGGGAACCCCCCAGGACGACTTCCCAAACACCAGCTGAACCCTGTGGGAGCAACAAGGGAGGTTTTATCCTCACCTTCTTGCTTCTCTTAGGTTTGCTCCTGTGCCTTGCTCACTTTCTCCAGCTCAACACAGAAAGGTCCCTGCAGGACTGAGCCACATCAGTCCTAATCCCTTTTGCCACTGCACCCCAAAGCCCCTCTTGGCTCCAGTGGCCCCATCCTGCCTCCCCTGTACTTTAGGTTAGAGAATCACAGAATGCCTTGTGTTGGAAGTGACCCTAAAGATCATCTCCTTGCAACCCCTGCCATGGGCAGGGACACCTTCCACTAGAGCAGGGTGCTCCAAGCCCTGTCCAGCCTGGTCACCCCCCAGACCTGCCACGACAATCCCACCCCTCTGGGCAGCTCAGCACGAGCAGGAGCCGCCCCCATTCCTGCCATTGCTGTCACTGTGCTCGCTTCTCCCCAGCCAGAGCAGGGAGCAGAGGCTTTTTGTCTCAATGAAATGAGAACAAAACTGGCTGGAACAGCGCAGGGAGATTAGTCATTAGTCATTTCATCTTCTTTGGAGCCGCTGCTAATTGAGGCACTCAGGTATTGCTGTCACTGGGAAGCTGAGTCACCCCGGACCTGCCGTCCGGACCCTCCGTGCCCTGTTCAGGGGTGTCACTCAGCCCATCACCACTTTTTGTGGCAAGATGGGGCCAGGAGCTGCTGAGCCAGAGGAACCACAGGGAGGAGAGGGGACCCTGCTCTGCTCTCCTCCTGGAGCAGCTGAAGATGCAGCCCTGAGGGCTCTCATTAACCCACCACCCTGCGTTCCTCAGCTGGGGAGCCATGGCCATTGATGCCTGGTATTTATGCTGTCCTCATTACCACAGCAGCCTGGAGCCCAGGAGGAGGGAGCCCACCTGCAGGTCTCCATCCTGCCTGCTCTGCTGGCTCTCCCAGCACCAGAGAAGCTCGTGCACCAGGCCAGGCTCAGGCACTGAGGCCAGAGTAGTGTCACCTCCCAGGAGGTGGCAGCTGGCTGAGACTGCCCCTGGGCACGAGCAAGTGATGCTTCATCATCACCATCTCCAGTGCCTTCGGTCCAGCAAAGCTCCTAATGAAGCTGGTGCCCTGTTAGGGGAAAGTCCATCCAGAGGAAATGTGTATGTGCAGGTGTCCTGTAGGATCTAACAGGGGAATGACCCCCAACATGATCCTGGGTGTAAAATAATCCAGCTCAGTCCCCCAGGATGGCTCTTTGCAGGTCTGTGCCCCACGGGAGTGTGTGAGTGTGGGGGGGAATTGCTGTGCTTGGGGCAGAGAGAGAAGCTTTTGTTTGAAGTGAGTTGAATTACCCAGAATATAAAATAGGAAACAGTCTAGTAAGGCTGGATGAGATGTGCCATATGGGACTCGGTGATCCCTGTGCCAAACAAATGAGGTCTTAATGCTCTGCTGGCCCTTGAGGAGAAAGAAAGAGATTTCTATTCCTTCTTATTCCTTCTTTCCTTCCTTCCTTCCTGCTCCCAGCACAAGCCCTGGGAACCCTCCACACTCTCCAGCCATGCAGCAAAGGGAAGGTTTCCCCATCCTGGAGGAAGCTCCAGCGTCCCAGGGACCTGCAGGGTGGGACTCAGGACCAACTCTTGGCAGAGAGCTGTTTCTGCTGGAATTTCTCCCCCGTGTGGGTCCCTGGCGCTTCGCTCTGCACGGGGGAAGTGCCTTGGAAAGGGAATTTCTGGCTCCTGTTTCCCCGCCAGCACGGGCGGGTGGGTGGCTGAGACCTCTGGAGGGATGTTTTCCTTTCATTTTCCAGTCTCTCTGGGCAGCTATATTTAGGCCAGTTTCTAATTTTCTGGGCTTAATTAATGAGCTGAAGTTTTCACTCACAGGCACTCAAACAGCTTGGGAAGTTCAGCCTGGTCACTGGGCAGGAACAAATTGTCTGTCCTCTCTGTTAGCGTTGGGAAGTGACCTGGAGATGTGACCTCGGGGGAAACATCTCAGTGGGATCCCTGGGACATGCCAGCCCTGGCCCTCGGGCACCCTGTGCATGACGTGGGCCTGTCCAGGTGATGCCACCCAGACACACAGCCCAGCACCAGGCACAGCACCTTCGTGCAGCCCTGGCATGGGCATTGCTGTGTGTGCCCCTGGCACCCACCCAGCCACAGTCACACCGATACCCGGGACACCCACGGACACAGGGGTGCCCTCCTGCTCCTGGCACCCAGCCGGGTACCCATCACACCGATACACCAGGATGCCATCACAGGCACACAGGATGTTCTCACTGGCACCCAGGAGCCTCCAGACACCCATAGGAGGCTTCAGTCTATAGAGAGTCTGTTTTTCCCTTTCTCTGGAATGGGGCTCAGGAGCACCGTGGCTGCACCCTGGGTACAAACAGTCCTGCTCCACCCCGACCCAGGCCCGTGGCTGTCTGTTTAATCACATAAAAGCGTTTCTGAGTGCAGAATGGCTGTAAATCTTTGGAGTTTTAAGTCACTTTCCAGCTTGAGGTTGCCACCTGGCTGCTTCCCAAATGGCTTGGCTGATTTTCCTACGGACGTGCCAGACACTCTTGCAGGAACTCTGAAGGCACATTGGACATTTGTCCACATTACCTGGATGGGTTTTAGTATTTGCTGGGGGAGTAATTGCAACCCACTGCCAAAAGCCCAGGGAGCTCAGGGAGATGGGTGCCCATCCTGGCTCCTCTGAGAGGTCACCCAGCCAGGCTGGGAATGAGGAGCTGGGGCAGAGCCTTCCCTGGGATTTGCTGGATTTTGCCCAGCTGAGCCTTCCCCACGGCCCCTGTGGGGTTAATGCTGCAGAGCCCCTGCCTGCTCCTGCCCATGAGCTCTGTCACACAAAGCTCATCTGTCCACACGGGTTAGGGCTGAGCAGCCCCACGTCTGCCAGATGTGTCTCTGCACCCTTTACCCCTCCTGTCTCACCACGTGCACCGTGACAGAGGGATGTGCAGGGACTGCCCCTTGCACCCTGCACCCACCCACCCTGGCACAGTCAAATGGCCTGGAGAATTGGGCTAAGAAAGAAGGAAATTAAAACTGGAAGGAGTTTGGTGGGATTTTTTAGGTTTTTTTTTTCAGTTCCCTTCTCCCCTGGTGTTAACTAACAATAACCACGGCATTTGCCCTCACTTCCTCCTAGCCCTGGTCAGGATGCCACCCTTCCCTGGCACCAGCGTGCCCACTGACAGCAGCACCAGAGACAGGGAGAGCTGCAGCTCCGGGCTCAGCCACCCCCCTGCACCCACAGCCCAGCACAGCTCACACTGGTCCCAGTTTGCCCACTGGGGTAGCAGGGAGAGCGCTCAGCCCTGTTCCCCACAGTGGTGTGGGCATGAGGAACCAAACCTGGAGGAGAGAGAAGGGGCTGGAAAGAAGGTGTTTGTGCCAGCCAGGGCTCAGTGGCACAGCCCCCCCAGCTCCCCCTGGAAACACGTCCTCTGCTTCACTTCCCCAGCACCAGCACCACCTGAAAATAGAACTGCCTTAAAATAACACCTTGCTAACCCCAGACAGATGTGTAAGTTTTCTTTTCCAGCAATCAAGAGGGTTTTTTTTTTCCCAGTGAGAAACTATTTATTTAGAAATAGGGACCAGGGAGGAGGGAGTGATGGTACCAGGGCTACAAACTGCCCCCCAAAGCCAGGGGTTGGGTGGGCTCTGTCTGCCCTGACTGAGGGACAGGGAGAGAGTGCAGCCCCCCCCCCCCAGCCTCTTTGGGGTTGAAATCAGTCAGATTTGTGGGCAAGGAGGACATTTCTGGCACAGGAGGTGCTATAGCAACTGGGTGAAGGTGTTTAGAAGAAGCTGAAAGGGGAAATAAATAAAATAAAAGCCTTGGTGGAAAGCAGAGTGATGGTAAAAGGAGGAGAGGACCTGCAGATCCCCAGAGTGGAACGTGGTGTCCAAGGTATTTCTCTTGTTCAGCTTTCAAATGGAATTCTGAAGGGAGGCTTCAGGGAAGGGGGAGAAGAACTCAGACCAGGACCTCTGTGTCCCCCACATTCCCATCTACATTCCCAGCCCCCTGTGTTTGCAGGGTCTTTCCCACCAGACTTTCCCTCCCAAGCAATGGAGCACCCAGCATCCTCCAGCCTTGCACACCACCTTTATTGTGGGGGCTGTTCCTCTTCCCTGCCCACCTTTTGGTTCTAAAAAGCAGCTGGAATTGGGTTCTGGCAGGTGAAAGCCTTGAGGTGCATCCCTCACCCATGGGTGCTGTGCAGTGCCGGGCTCCCCCTCGGCCCGTGGGGGAAATCCCAAATCCAGCACCCAGGGAGCTGAGCCAGAGGGCTGGAGCTGCCCTGCCCATGGGAAAAGCCACCTTTTTATGAGACCTTCCTCTGTATTACATTTGATTTCATATTTCCCTTCCCCTCCCAGCCTCTCCCTCGCTGCCACGTTTCGGCAGGATTAATTCAAGATAAAGTTACCCTGAGTGACGGCCTTTGCTTTTGTGCTCTCCTTGTCTATTTTCCGCCTCGCTAAACCCAGACAAACTCCCGAGCAATGCTGGGGCTTCCAGCCCTGCCAGGGGGCCCGGCTGAGCCGACACTCCTCTGCTGTCTCTGTGTTCAGCCGTGCCAAAACCCCCAACACCTTCTGACAAGGGTTATTTTTATGTCTAATGCAAAGCTCAGCCTGCTGGGCACAGGTGGGGTGGGATGGATGGCAGGCACTGAGTGAGGGGCACCATCCAAGTGATTGAGGGCTCCAGTTTCCCAGGGGAAGCTTTTTGGGGGTGGGGGGTCTCCCCCAGCCCAAGCCCTTGGTGTTCTATGGCTCTGCAGCCTGCCTGGGGATCAAACACCACCTCTGTGTGTGGAAGAGGGAAGGGTGGAGGGACTGAGAAAGGTGCAAGGCAAGCCTTTGGTTTGGGTTTAGCTGAGCCCCCAAGTGTGGGGTCAGTTCATGTCGGGGGAGGAATGGGCAAAAATATGGGAACTGGTGAAACAAATCGTGCCTGATACATGAGAATGGCCAAGAGCCAGGGCTTGGTGTGCCCTGGCAGGGGCAGGACTTGGCTGGCACCTCAGTGGGGCCCACGGGGGCTTTTCCTCCTTGATGCAAAGATGTCCTAACCTGGAGTCTGTGTCCAGTTCTGGGACCTGAAGCTGCCACTGCCACACCACCCACCAGGCTCCATCCTGCCAGTGCAGTCACTTATTGAGTTCTGTTATTACTTTTTTAACATTTACTTCTGGACTTGCAGCAATTATTTCTCCAGCAGCGTGGAGGTTATTAGGATAACTGCTCCTGTGGTTAGTTTAGATTAGATTGGGGTGGAGAAAGGCAGGGAGAAGCTGTTGCTTGGAAAACTGCGGAGTTATGGGTTGGAAAGGCAGCTCGAGGAGAAGGCAGGGAAAGACCTGCCATACCCTGAGTCTGGGAGGACAGTCCCATTCCCTGCAGGAACCTGGACAGGAGACAGCACCCTGAGACAGACCTGGAGAGCAAGTGCCTGTTGGCGAGGCTGCAGTGCTGAGCCACCCTGGGAATTCCCACACTCAAAGCTGCTCCCTGCAAGCCCCTGACTCCAGCCAAGCTCCAGCTCCATTTGCACCCCAGGAAGGTTTCCCAGCTCACTCCAGGTTGGCAGCACCACACACAGGAGTCAGAGGGTGTTTGTTGACACTGCCACCTCCAAGCAGCATTCTGCAGCTCCAGCCATGCCCTTTCCATCTCGCTCTGATCATTAGCTGAGAGCATTCCGCTCCAGAGCTCCGCTATAATGAAAGGCACTGAACTTGGGGATCTCAATTAACTATAGCAAATGCTCCAGATCCTGGGAAAAGGCTTTGCTCAAATTATATTGCAATGATAATATGTATGTCCATTTAGTGTTGGGGAGCGTCGCAGGCATGTGCCATGTGTCTCAATTCCACTCCCTCTCTTGTCCTTAGCTTGAGCCCTCCGTCTCTTTCCTGCCCAATGCACACAGTCATTGCTTATTCCTGGGCTCCTCTGCCACCTCCCCAGCCACACCGAGCTCTAATGCTGCATGGCACTCCCCCTCTCCTGATAAATGCATTCCAGCTCTTCAGGAACGCCACCAAGTCATTCTAATTAATAAACAGATGCGAGCCCCGTTCCTTCGGTGCTGCCTCCCTTAATTGCAGGGCTGGCAGGGCAGCACTTGAGATCTTCCCAGCTGGAAGGTCACACTTCACGTTGGGGGTAATTTGAGGAGGGGGGAGAAGCAGCAGGATCTGCAGCCTTTGAAAGTGGAAGGAGCAGTGATGGGGAAGGATCTGGAACCTGCCCAGTCACCACCAGCAGCACCCCATGGCACGGCTGGGGCAGTGGCTGGGGGGGCAAGGGCAGGAGCTGAGTTTATTTCTGCTGTATGAGGGTTAAGGTGAGAGGGGCTGTGCCCGTGGGGGACGTGGTGCTGTCTGGGCAAACAGGGCTGGCAGAGCCCACTTGGTGCCATCACCCAGCCCACCACCACTGCCTTCCCAATCTCGCCCGGCCTGCAGGACTCCAATAAAACAAGTCCACACGTTACAAAATCAATTTCCTCTCTATTAATTTGGGTCTCTTAAGATTTATCATCTTCTTTCATCACCAGATTAAAAGCAATTGGCAAAGTCTCAAATAACCTTTTAATTCTGAGCGGGGAGCCAAGATCCAGATGCAGGGAGCTGTGTCCTCTGGAGGGGCACTGCCAACTGGGATGGGCTCTGGCACCCCAGTTCCAGACTGGGAATGGGCACATCCATCCCTGCCCTCCCTGTGGTCTCAGCCTGGCTCTTGGCTGGAGCAGAGCAATGGTTCATGATGGAATTAATTACAGTTCTTCCTCTGCCTTCAATCGAAGCCTGCACTTTGATATTTATGTTCCCAGTTGTGGGTTAAGGCCTTGATTCATTAAGATTTGCATAGTAATTGTTTTCTCCTAACGACCTGGGAGGATGGCAGCGTGGGGAGATGTGTCAGGGGCGCAGTGCTGAGCAGCTCCAGGGCTGGAGCCCCCCTGCTCTGGGGGGCTGGGGGTGTTCACCTGGAGAGGAGAAGCATCCAGAGAGACCTCAGGGCCCCTTCCAGTGCCTGAAGATCTGGAGACACACCTGTGGCAAGGGGAGGAGCGACAGGGTGGGGGTTCCTGGTGGATGTGCTAATTCTGCCATGAGCATCCTCCTTGGGGTGGAGGGGACACAGTGGGGCAGGGACAGGCTCGTGCTGGGGCTCTGGGGCTGGGGCAGCTCCAGGCTGTGCTGGGACCAAGCCCCCAACCTGCAGGATGGAGAGAGCCTGGAGGTAAACGACTGCACTGCTCTGAACCGACAAGAAGAGACCATTTAAATCCAAAGCAAAGGTTAATGATATCCTGACAGTGCCAGAGGATTCACAGCTTCCAGAGTGGGAAATTGCAGCTGAGTGACAGCCCCGAGAGCTGGAGATATCAGGGATGGGGCTGATGTGGGAATCAAACACACAGAGACAGCAGCACGATTTCAGCTGACACCCCAAAAGGTTGTGTGGGGATGACAGAGGGGATGACAGATATTTGTGTATTTCTGTGACTGAAGTTGTTGTGTTGGCTTGGTGGGTGAATGGCAATCATTGTCCAGGTCCGTTCCTCCTCCTTTGGGGCAGGGTATGGAGGAAGGGTTGGAGTCCATCTCTGCTCCAGGGAAGTGGCTGCAGGAGAAAGATGAAGATGATGATAATAATAATAATAAAGGTGGGTTTCTTCTCATCTCTGTACAACCAATGTGTTTGCAGATGCTTTTCCCTCTCCTGGGGTGGTGATGGAGATTTTGGCTCACACCCTGAGAGCAGTTGGAGCTGAGTCCAGCCCTAAAAAGAGCCAGCCCAGCTCCCCCAGCCCTTTGCAGCCCCTTCCTGCTCCTCCCCAGACAGGCTCTGCTCTCCTTCCCCCCTCATTAGACACACACCAAGCACTCTGCAGCTCCTGACACTCTTCCCCCCCAGATCCCACGGGATCCCAACCAGAAATGCCTTGTCTTTGAAGGGCCCACACCAAAGCCTGAATTCCAGCTTTGAACGTTCCACGTGGCATCGCCTGGAATAATTCATGTTAAACATTTGCTTGCAGCAGTGCAGGAACCAGAGCTCCCCTGGCCCTGGGATGTGCCAGGCAGGGGGAGGGAGAGGGAACAGCTCTGGGGGGTGTCCACAGCAGCTCGTGGGTCAATAGGATGGGGGTACAGTGGGGCCCGAATCCCTGGAAAAGAACTGCCCAGGGCACGGGTGGCACACGGGGAGCAGCAGGCTGGGAGCACCCACTGGGTGTGCATGTTTATGGTCCCAAAATTGATGCTAAAATCAAAGTTGAGCACAAATTTAGAGGGAAAACAAAACTACAGCTTTGAGCAAACACCCAGTCCATGCTTTGTGTTTCCTGGGAGCAAAGGAACAGGCTACTCCTTCTCTCTGTCTTCTTTGGAATCAGGGAGGGAAGGCAGTGGGATTTCGGATAGGATTTAGGGAATCGTGGTTCCTCCTTGCAGAGTGGGAGAGAGAAGGTGGAGATGGGGACAGACACAAGGAAAGGTAAAAGGACTTTCCTTAAAGCAGAAATCACATCGACTTTGGCATTTAAGAACCATCTGCTGGGTAGTTCCAAAGGGATGTGGGACGAAGAGAGCTGCCCTGTGCTCATCTCCCTCTGTCCACCCCCCAAGGCCAAGGTGGGCACCCCAGGGGGCTGCAGGAGCCCAGCCTTCATCTTCCTCTCTGTGAAGGCACAAAAGAAGCTCCGAGTCTAAAGTGAGGGCCAAGGCACTCCTCTGCATGGAGTATTTCTCCTAAACCAATCCTTTTGGCAGAAAAAATTCCCTGGCAAAGCTGTACCGAGTGTCTTCCACGAGTTGTCTGGGCTGGAGGGGGGAAATAAAAAAGCAGCAGAAGCAGAGTAAGAAGAATTCAATATTTCTATTTGTTCTTATCCAAATAAATTGAGATGTATTTGTGGAAGTGTCAGAGAAGCCCGCAGGAATGATACTATAAAATAACACAGCTGCTTCATGAGTCTATGACAGACAGCCCAGATTAATGTACCGGCGTTTTTATGGTCTGTTAACAACTGATATGGGTTTTAAATATATTATCTCCCATTGTATTGTCTGTCATTTTAAAAACTGCTCATGTCTATTGTGTTTGCTTTTAAGAGGTGCTTATGGAACAATCAGCCAGTCGCTTCCTGATCTCTCCCCTTCCCTCCTTCCAAGATATATCATTATCTTGCCCTCTTTCTCTCTTTTTTCCCTAGATAGGTTTTCCCCAGCACTTTCATGGGCAATTTATTCCGAAATCTATCGAAGCCCCCTCACGTTCCTTAATTCCAGGAGCTTTAAAAAGCTTTTCCACCTTCACACCTTGTTATCTGTGAAAAGGGGTGAGCTGGGGAGAGGGTGAGGCTGGAGGGGAAGGTGGGTGCCCGTGCCCCCCGAGCTGTGCCAAGGAGGTATCGAGGCCTCCAGGGGTCCCCTGGGATGGGCACGAGGAGGGAAAAGGGGCTGGGGAGCAGGGCTGGGCTGGGGGAACCAGAGGGCTGGTTTTACTGGCTGTGCTCAGGAGCACAAGGAGGGTTTCAAGGCGTGTGAAAAGCCTGTGCTGGCTCTCAGTGTTTGGTGGCTGAGCAAAATGTGTTTTCTTCTTGCTGGGACTAGGGGAGGATGGGACCCTGAGGGACGGGGCTCCTGGCTGCCCCAGCAGGAGGATTTCGAGTCAGACCCCCCTCAAACCTCTTCAGTGAGTTCTTTCACCCAGGGAATGCTCCAAGGCAGAAGCTCCCCACGACTTTTCTTCCCCCTCTCTCTCCTCTTGGCCATCACTCCCCGCATGTCCCCTCTGGCAGGAGGGTCTGTCCCCTGCTCTGCTGTGCCCACCTGGGCTCACCCATCCCTGCTGATGCTGCCCCAGCCCACCCCGGGCTGGCTCTGCCCCTGCAGGGCAGGTGCCACGAGATCCACCAGTGCAGATGGTTCTGCCACAGATGGAGCTGGGAGGAAACATCTGGACACCCTCCCTGGCATCTGGCACTTCCAGCTGCCCAGTGCCACCTCCTGCCTGGTCCCACTGCCCCCCCAGCCCCAGGGCCACCCTCACACCCACACAATGATGGCACCATGACCAGAGATGCTCAAGACTTGCACTGACTCGTCTCAATCCTTCATCTTCAGCCCCTTAAAATGTCCTTTTCGTCCACCTGGCACCCCTTAAAACCTCCAAACCCCCCCGGGGGTCCTGTGGGAGCCTTGCTGAGGGAGGGAGGGGTGTTAATGGACCTGGGTTTGCGTCCATAATTTTCTCAAAAGGCTTGAATTGCTGTATTCGAAATTATATGAGATTGCAAGAACAAAGATGCCCTTTTGATGCTTCGTAGCAGCACTGGAGATAATGAAAGGAGAGGAATTTCGATAAGGATGAAAGATAGGTTCCTTCGGCTTCCCAGGGCTGATAAAGTGCTGCCCAGATGAGAGAATGTAGAATTAAAAGCACCACGAAAGTAAAACAAAGTAAACACTGCCCAGCCTTGCTCTAACAAGATAAAATTACAGTGTGGAGAGGAGACAAACAGGACAATAAAGAGAAGCACTCAATGTAACAGGGAGAAGGGCAGCTTGGATTTGGGATGGGAAGGGAGCCACTGGGAGCAATGAGGAGGGAACAGCAGCTGGGGATGTGCTGAAGGTGCAAGGTTTGGGCTCCCACACCCCTCTGTCCTGCAAGGGCTGCAACTGAACAGCCCCTCAAAGCTGGGGCCAAGAAGAGATCAAGGAGAAGGTGCCACCAGGGTCACCTCCCCAGTGTGTGTTAGCTGGGGAGACTGGGGAAGTGTGGATTTTCTGTACCTGCTGCTGTTCTTTGTGTGCCAGACTGTGCCAGGCTGTGCCAGGCTGTGCCAGGCTGTGCCCAGGCTGTGCCCAGGCTCTCCCAGGCTGTGCCAGGCTGTGTCCTGGCTGTGCCAGGCTGTCCCAGACTGTGCCAGGCTGTGCCAGGCTGTGCCCAGGCTCTCCCAGGCTGTGCCAGGCTGGCTCTGGCCCTGCCCAAGGTGGTGCCAGGCTGTGATGGCTCTGCAGCACAGTCTGCACTGCCATGGCAACCAGGGATGCAAAACTGCTGCTTAAACCCCAAACAAACAAATCCTTCACACCACGAACCCCAAAGCATCCCCCTCACCTTGTTCCCCACAGCCTGTTTGTTCTCCTGGGACCTGCTGAGCAGCTGATCCTGCCTGTGCCACCCTCACACCAGAGCTGGGAATCCCTGGGCCACCCCGTGTCCCCACCTGGCCACCTTCCCAGGGTGTGTCACAAGCAGATACTCTGGGGAGCATCTTTATACTCTGGGGAGCATCTTTATCCCAACAGCCTCTTTTTCCCTCCATGTTTTGCACTTTCCTGGGTGCAGAGGTGTAACCAACTCGACCACTGGTTGGGGTGTGCTGCTTGCTCTGAGAGCTTGAGAGGGGGGAAATAAGCTCAAGGAAAGCGTGAAAGGGCCACATACACATGCCCCCTCTGGCACCCATCTCCTCCTCACCCAAACTCATGATCCCATCACTGCCAACAGTGCCATCAAACAGCAAATGGAGTTATTGAAACCTTTTCACACTGATTTTTTCAGACTTGTCTTTCTGAAGTCCCACGTGCTAAAGAATATATGAAAATACACAGAGAATAAACAGCAGAAACTGTCTAAACAAGCCCAAACAGATTGGGAAACTCAAATCTCACCAACCTTATGCAGCTTCACGCTTCAGATCACCTCAAGTATTTGCAGCAGGCACCAGGATTGCCTTTCTCTCGTAATTAAATACGTCTGTCTCAGAGCAGAGGCAGGAGAGCCTGAGGGACTTGTCACCATCCTTAATCTCAGCTGCCAGTCCTCAGCAGCGCTGGCAGAGCAGCAGCAAAACTGGGTTTGGGGTAAAAAGTGTCTTCCAGGCCACACTTGGAGAAATGTCCCACGTCTTTGCAGGGTGAATCCAGTGCAAGGGGGAATGAGGGCAGGAGGAGCATTTTGGAGAGTTGGGGTTCTGCTGGTTGGGTTGGACTCGTGGGCACCTTTGGGGGCTGAGGAGGAAAAGGGGTGGGATGGGATGGGATGGGAAAAGGGATGGGGGTGCTGAGCCACCTCTACCCAAGGCTGTCCCATCTGCTCTGGGGAAGGAGCTGCGAGAGGAGCTGGGGCTGTCCTGGTGCCTGCTCAGCTCTGGCCCTTGGGAAGGGGAGCTCCCCAAATCCTCACCCCCACCTGGCTCCATCCCCAGCCAGGACACCCTTTCCCTGGAGAAACACCCCCGACCTGCCCAGACAAACCCTCTGTCTCCTCCTCCATGGGGGCAGAAGGTCTCGCCAGGGGAAGGGACCTCCATCCAGCACTTTCATTGATAAAAACGGGGCTGGTTTGGAGCGAAAATGCCACTGTGATTCCACCGAATGGGAAATCAATAGGAGTCCAAAATTAATTAACCGTGTCTGCAGTGGGGGCAACCGGCTAAAACAGCTGAATGAAGCTCTGAGCCCAGAGCTGGGGCAGATCCACCTCTCAGGTGCCTCCTCTCCATCCCCTCCAAGGATTCCTCCCACCGGGAGATGCTGGCAAACCCTTCCAGGGGATGAACCAGAGGCCCCCCAGGAGCTGCTGAAGGTCAGAGCCACTGCTGCTTTCCGATGGGGCGGCTCCAGAGAGTAAACAATAATTAACCTTAAATTAAAACGGGTTGTAATCTCTGATTACCGCCTGGTTCTGCATGTGCCAAGCCCATTTTGTTTCTGGTTTCCTTGGAGATACCACCGGGCCTCCCCACCCTCTTCCAGCTCTGCTCCAGCTCTTTTTTTTAAAGCAGGTTTAAAAACAGCTATTAGGAGAGCTTGTTAATCATCATCCCAGGCTGCTAATAGCATTCTGGCCACGGTTAATCATAGCGAGCTGCGAGGATGCTGCAAATGGTTTCAGTGCAATAATTGCCCCGCTGTTCCTTCACTCCACTGCATTGCCCTTTCCTTTCACGCAGAATTCTCTACCCCAGTCGGGAATTAGGGATTGAGGATCCTGCCGCCTTTTGCTTTTGGCTTGGCTGGTGGCGAGACCCTGCTGGAGCTGGGCAGGGGCAGTGCCCTGTGTGGTGCCAGCTCAGCCAGCAGCGCTGGGACAGGGGGTGTGCAGCAGGAGCAGCGAATTTGGGAGTGTGGAACGGTGTTCTGGGAACAGAAGGGCTCGGGGTGGCGGGGAGCATCTCTGGGGATGGGGATCCATCAATGCCAGGCTGTGGCTGCAGCCTCCACCTTCCAAAGCTCCCAGGAGCTCCCGGTTACTCCTCAGTGCCCACAGTTCCGATGTGCTGGCAGCTGCACTCAGAGCACCCTCCTTGCCCGGCAAATCAGTGGCTGGGGGTGAAGGTGGAGGGAATGGGTGTGTTCCTGGGCTGCCTTCATCTCTGGGGCATCCTCCTCCTCCTCCTTCTCCTCCTCCTCCTTCTCCTCCTCCTCCTCCTCCCTGGAGCTGCTCCAGCCTCCTGCTGCTGGAGGTGGAGGAAGGTTTGGCCTCCAAGATCTCACATTTGTAAATCGGTTAAGCAGTTTATTTGTTTCCTGAGTTAAGCAGCTGCTTAAAGACTTCTGTGACTTGTGAGATTGCTTTGTGCTGATGTGGCTCAGGGGTGGCACTGATGGGGCAGGACCCCCAAAATCCCTGTCCCCAGCCCCCCCACCCCTCCCAGCCCAAGGCAGGGGCTGCTCTGCCCTCACTGATCCTCTTTAGAGGGGATTGAACTGGGTGACCCCCATGAGCAGCTCTTAATTGTGGCTCTGGCTGCTCCTGCTGAAATGACAGATAGGGGGCAATTCTGTTGGTTGACAATAATTGTTCTCCTAATTACAGCAATGACATTTACTGGAAAGCCACTGCAATCCCATTACCTCCTTATGCTAAATTCTGCGCCGTTCAATTCCCTTCCCTGAGTCCTTTCTGGGTGTGGATCCCTCTGGCTCCAGGCGTGTCCCCCTGAGCCCAGGGGTGTCCTGGCTGCTCGGGGGGCCAAAGGAGCTGCTCTGCAGGTGGGGTTGGGTGGGAGGTTTGGGGGGGACTGAGGGTTTTGGCATTTCTCATCCTGCATTTTTTAACCCATCACCTGGATGTTGGAATATTCCACCAGTTGCAGAGGTGACAACACTCGGGCACTGCCACCCCAAAATGAACCCATTGCATTAATTCATCAGCCCCCAAAATATCAGAGGAGTTTTCCAACATATTTCTATGTCTCTGTTGCAGGTGCCCCCCACACCGGTGGGTCCTCATTCTCCCCCATCACCAGCCAAATGGGCCTGTTTAGAGTTAACTTTTAAGGTCCTCAATATTTTATAAACAGTTGCAATGAGCCATGCTCTGTTTTGTTTGGCTGTTTATGTGTCGTTAAGTCTTGAACAAGACACTTTAATGTGTTGCCCTCAGAAAAATCTTTTAATAAAGCATTATTTCTCCTCTCTGGAGAGCCAGTTTGGTTAAGCCGGATGAATGATGATGATGATGATGATGGTCTTTCTTTCCCCCCCTTCTCTGTCCAGGCTTCACACTGTACAAGCTCAAATTAATTATTTCAAAGGGGGAAACTCTACTTTTCAGGATTAGGAAAGCTAAAGCAGGATCATGAACGAGGTCAGAGCCAAGCCCCAAGGCTGGACTGGACCCACCACCACCCTGAGGTGGAATAAGGAAAGGGCTGAAATTCAGGCCCCAAAGGTGGCCAGAGGGGCAGGTCCCTCCCCTTGGTGATCTGGAGAAGTCAAAGAGGTTGGCCACAGCCCAGGCTAAGAGGAGCAGGACCACCAGCTCCTCTTTGAATTATGGACCTTCCTTAAAAAAAAATAAAAAAGGAAAAAGAAAAATTAAAAGAGAGAAAAAAGCCTCTTTCTCTCTCAGGGTGACTGCTGGGAGGTGATCATTTTTCTTTGAGAAACTGAGGCTCCCTTGTAAAACTTATGGAGAAATAAGGTCATTTGTCAGTTCAAGTCATTGTCTTCCATACATAAAAAACATGGCAAGTGCAGCTTTTGTAAAATCTAAATTGAAAGTAAATAGCAAGCGGGCAGTTCTTGGTGATAAAACCTCCCATTCTGTAGATTTCTGGTACAATATTTATTTTATCCTCTTTATAACTACAAGGGCTGTCTCTGTGTGTTATTAAAGTAATGCATTTGCTTAACCTGCACTTAAATTCCCTCCCAACCTTCCTGATTGTACATCTCACTGCTACATGTTCCCAGCCCGCTGGTCTCAGCTGGACAATTATATTAACTGCTTCTATTTGCAATTACTATGAATCATAAAGCAAGTCTGAATGGATTGTTTTTCTTTATTGAAAATGTTTAAACTTAATGCATCTCAAATGTCAGAGCCGTGGGGCTGCTCTGGGCTCTGGGGGTGCCTGGTGGCCTTGGGGGGCGAGGTTTGGCACCCCCTCCCCTCTGCCCATCATCTCCTCCCCACGACACGGAGTGGCCAAGGCCAGGTTGGAGCCACCTGGTCTGGTGGGAGGTGTCCCTGGCCCTGGCAGGGTGTGGAATGAGCTGGGCTTGAATGTCCCTTCCAACCCAACCCATTCTGGGATTCTGTGAATAAACTGCACCAAAAGAGAAATGCCACAAGCAGGTGGTTTGATCTCTCTGAGATGAGGGACCAGGAGGTGATAGAGGCATCCCCCCCTCCCAAAATTGCCCCGAGCTGCTGGTGCTGAGCTGGGTGGCAGAGGAGATGTGAGCCTGCCTCCTTCCCTCTGGGCTGTGGGCACGGTGGGATCTCGTGCTGCAGGGATGTTCTCCAGGGAGGTTTGGGGAACACCTGGGACAAGCCCGAGGTTACAGGCTGCAGGAACAGTCCTGCTGCCTCCCACCAGCTTTTCTAGATGCTCCCAAGATCTACCAACCTCATCTGGGGTTTCTCTTCCCTGTCCCCTCAAGGTGCCCCCCCCGAGTGGGCAGGACGAAGGTTTGGAGGTCTCTGAAGCTCCTGGCCATCACTGGTGTCTCTTGGTGCAGAGGCAGGTGAGCACCAAGGGGCTGATGGATTTTGTCCAGCAGGAATTGGATGATATCCCACAAAGCACTCTCATTCCTGCAACTCATCTTGCAGCCTTCAGCTGTACTTTGCTTGCTTTTTTTTTCAGTTCTGTCAGGACAAATTCTCCTTGTGCTGTGGACTGGGGTGGTTGATGGCACTGGATTGCACTGGTCTGACTGGTAAGGAAATGAAAGGGACCTAAACCAGTGGAAAAAATGGGGAAAGAGAAGAACATTTCTGGTTAGGGCAGGGCAGGAAGAGCAGCAGAGATCGAGGGTTTGAGATGGGACATGGGCAGGTTGTGCCAGTGCTGTGATTGACAAGGAGCTGTGCTTGGAGAACAGCCTAAATGAGATGACTACACTTTGATTTCTTAATTAATATATTTTAAATGTCACTGCAGGGTGGTTTGTGCCAGTGAGCTGAGAGAGCCCAAGAACTGGGTACAGATGGGCCTGCCCCAAATCCTGGCACCCCCCAGCTCGGGGAGGGGTTGGGCTGGCTTGGCTGGGATCTGTGGGATCATCTGTGGGATCTGTGGGATCTGTGTCTGACCTGCTCTGTCACCGTTGTCTTTTTGGTTTGTGGAGCCCAGAACGGGAGGCTGAGGATGGAGCTGAGAGAAGAAGCTCTGCCCCCTCGGGAATGCTGCTCCTGGAGGGGCTGGGATGGGATGGGATGGGGGCACCACCCCTGGTCTCACTGCATGGAGGAGCACGAGAAGAGCCCTGCCTTGGGCTGAAGAGCTTTGCAGCCCCTTCATGGCCTGGAGAAGCCCTCAAGGTTTGTGTCTGTGCATTGAGGATCTGCATTTCTGACTGTGTGCAGGACTTGCCAGCCCGGGGTGGAGCTGAGCCAGCTCAGTGGGCAGAGCTGCTCGCTCTGAGCTCACTCCTGCTTATGCCAGAAAGTGGGAGCAACTCCAAGGACGTGGGAGAGCTTGGGCACTGGAGAGCTGCTCCAGGATGAAGCAAGGCTGGCTGAAAGCCAAAGCAAATCCAATCTTCTTCTACCCCTGAGCCAGAAATGTGTGGAGCTGAGTTCAGCCTCGGCTCCGTGTTTTGGTTCAGCTCAAAGTGCTCCCTCTGTTTCAGTCTCAGCATCATCAAAGTCCCCCTAATAAGATCTGTGTCTTCCACACATTCCCTTCAGCCTGCTGTTGATGCACCCAAACGGCAGCGTCCCACAGCCCCTCACACTTGCATTTTTAAAGAATTAGATGCTTTTTTTCCCTTGTTTTTAAATCACTTTTTAGGCCCAGACAGAGCAAGACAAGAGTATAGATGGAATCCATAGTCCACAGAAGGGATAGGAATTACCCAGGCTTAATAAAGCTCCCGCCTGGCTTCCTATTGCAGCTGTGAATCAAGTGCAAACACACCGAGCTCCTCTGCAGGGGCAGTGCCCAGACACTGGGGCTGGGGAAAGGAGATGGTTATTAAAGGGTTACAGGTGATGCAGCTTTTATCCTGCTCAGGAAGTTTGGGGTCCTCCTATGCCTTCATTGCCTTCCTGATGGTTGTGGTTTGTACTGCGAATTCGTCTTGCCCCAGAAAGTCCTGCAGGGAATCGTCGTGTTCCCAAGAACTGTCCCCTCCCCTCGTGGCTGGGCTCTGCTGGGATATGCCAGCCCTGCTCCTGGGTATTTGTGACGATTTGGGGGAGATTAATGCTAATAATCACCCCAAATTTGAGCATCCATCTCCTTGCAGCAGCCACAACATCCTCCACGCAGAGTTAGGTCCCTCTCCCCCTTCCCCGGGGAGATGTGGGAGAGATCAACATACCAAAGCAATTAAAAAACAATAATCACAGACCAGTAGCAAAGGAAAAAGCATAAAAAGTGGGGCTAATTTTATGACGAGAAATGAGGCTGTAAAACCAGGAGCAATTAGAGCACAAAGGCAATTAAACCATTTCAAAAGGCTCAGTGAAATTTATTTACTTCTTCCTTTTTACTGGGAGGCTTTTGGGGAACGGGGACCTTTTTTTTCCTCCAGTGCTGAGAGGGACCTGGTACCAGGAATTGCCTTTTTACCTCAGGATCTCAACTCTGTTTCTGGAGCTTAATTCCTTTTTCTTTTCAGGAATAGAAAAGAAAGGCAGGTCCTGTTGTTTCCACAGCCTGAGAGTGACCTGTGGAACCTCCCAATGACCGAGCCTGGCCCAGATCCCCCTCCTGAGCTCTGTCAAATGGGGACACTGAAATGCATCTCACAGACAGGTGGGTGGAGTGTCCCCACTCCTGGTGAGGTCAGTAAGGGAAACTGAGGAAAAACTGAGTGCCACATGGTTTAGTAACTCAGGGAGACTTTTTTCGAGGATTGCAACTTTATTCAACTTGAAAAACACCTTGAGAAACTTGAGAATATCCTGTACTTTGCTCTTCTCCTCTGCAAAATGGGTCAAGCCCCGTGGAGTGGGAAAACCTGGCTGGGAACATCCAGAGGGCCCCCGGGTCGCTGCTTTATCACCCTGATAACATCCAGTTCCACCTCAGTCAGCAAATTGCAGGGCCTCTTAATGGCGAGGAGGCAACATAAAATCACCCTGTTTATTAGAGCTAAACCCTGTCCTCTGCAGCACAGCCCTGCTGTCCTGGCTTTGGCACTTCCCAAAAAGCTCTCCCTGCTGAGAAATGCTGAGGTTGGGAACACAATGCCAGTCTGGAGCAGCAGGGATGGTGCCCAGGGTGCCCTCCAGGTGGGCACACAGGGGGGGCTGCCCAGATTTCGGGGCCATCGGTGCCAAGATGTTTTGTGAAGGAAGAATCCCCCCGAATTTACAGCTGATTGCTCCCAGCTAGAGAAGGACCTGCTCTGGTCCTTGGTGCCCAACCTCAATTTGAATGAAGCTCTGCTGATTTCTCTGGCTGATTTCCTGATTCATAACCAGAAGGAAATGAGGTTTTGAAGAGCCCGTAGCCTGAGATTTATTCCACTGCTCTTCTCCTCGAATCAGGAACCATCAATAGTCATGGTGTGTCACAGGGTACCCAAATTACAACACACCATTTCGGCTGCCTAATTGGATGAATGAATTTTAGAGAAAATTAATGAATGGTGAAGAGCTCATTTTTAAGGGTTTTTTTCCCTCTCCCCATGCAAATTCCTGGCGATGTAAATCAATTGTCTGCGCTTGAAATTCATGAAGCGTTGAGGGGATCCCCACAGCTTCCCCAGCTCCCTCGTGGCTGCCTTGGGAACTGAGGGAGAAACAGCCAGCCAGAAATGCTGATTTGCTGGAATAGTTTCACAAATAGTTCTTTGGGGTGTTTTCCCTGGCCCAGAAAAGGGGGGTCTCCCACGTCCCCCGGGCTCCTGCAGCAGCCCAAGGATGGGAGGGGTGGGGGGAGCACTGAGCTCTCTGCTCACATCACTGCTTTGGGCTTTTGCTTGCTATAAACTAAGAGACCAGGATATAAAGTAATACATGTATGTGATATATCTATATATATATGTAGTAATATCCCGTATAAAAAGTAATAGAATATAAAATAACTATATAAGTGTGTGTATATATATGTGTATGTAAGTATACATATATTGGGGGTTGGAACTAGATGATCTTTAAGATGCTTCGAACTGAAACCATTTTGTGACTCTTTATAAGTGTAAATAAATAAATATATATACATAAATATATATCTAAAGAACTCTGGGCTTTGGCTCTACCCTGAGGGGGCCATGCCCCATTGCTTTAGGGCTGCTGCAGAGGGGGGGGATTATTTGGGGGTTTTCTTCAAGGCACGTTTTCTCCTGCCTTTATTTTATCCTCCTGAAGAGAGGGAGACAGTCTGGAGTGAAAGAGAAAATGGGATGGGAGGGGAAAAGGGAGCAGCAGGTAGAGCTGATTCCAGGGAGAGGCCTGTCAGAGGCTGCCCTATTTCTTTAGCCATATTTGTATTTCTGCACGGGGCCAGGTGTGCTCATTTCCTCTCCCCTTTAACAAAGGAAAGTAAAACAGGACCCAGATAACTGACCTGGTTTAAACCACTTTGTAGGATTTAACCAAAAAAAAAAAGTCCCTCTGGATTTAAGAAACTTCAGCTGAAGTTTTAGCACTTGGAGCACATTTGAATCTCACCAGGTACCTTCATTTGGTTGCCTTAATGAAGGCAGCGCAGCGGGGTTAATTCTGCTTTCTGTGTAAAAAGATTAAGTAGTAGTTGGGTAAAATACTTCATCACTGAAGTGATTTCCAGGATGTGCTCACTCCGAAGGCACAGATGTAATACCTGCTTTTAAATTCAATTAGCTCTGACTCAGTTGTGTTGCCTGAATACATTACCCCAGCTTGAGACAGGCAGTGTTATTCTTTAAAGCTAAAAAAAGGGGGGGAGAAAAAATTAAAAATCTCTTTGGAGATTTCCCCAAATGTGCCTGAATTCCCTCAATGTGTCCTGTGCCTCAGCAGCCCCTGCCGCTCCCAGCCTGCTAGGGTTCCCACTGGGCTGGGGGGGCTGCAGAGGGGCACCCAGGCTCAGAGCCCTCATTCCCAGGGGTTCCCCCCTTTCCCCCCCCTATTCCCAGGGATTCCCCTTTTTCCCACCCCTCATTCCCAGGGGTTCCCCCCTTTCCCCCCCTCATTCCCAGGGGTTCCCCCCTTTTCCCCCCCCTCTTTCCCAGGGGTTCCCCCCTTTGCCCACCCCTCATTCCCAGGGGTTCCCCCTTTGCCCCCCTCATTCCTGGCAATCCCCAGGATTTGGGGGTGCCCTGCAGTGACCCCTGCCCTGCCACATGCCCAGGGCCTCTCCCCCTACCTGGTGATCAAACCTTGCTGTGGCAACGGAGGGCAAGGCTATTTGAAGGCGAAATTAATTAATGCTTGTAAACCACTTGGAGATCCGAGGATGAAAGGCGTGCTAGAATTGCAATTTATTTTATAATTATCGAAACAACTCTGAAAGACAACGAGGCTCCTGGTGGTGTGGGATGTTTCCTTTTAATTAACTGTGGGCTGTGACAGTCCCTTTCCATGGATAAGGAGCTCCTGGAATGATGTCCCACCAGCAAAGCCTTGAACTGGTGTGGCACTGAGGCTTGGGAATGGAACTGGGAGCACTGGTCTGTGGCAGCCTCGGGCTCTGTGTGGGGAAGGGATTTTTCCCAGGAAAACAAGGGCTGAACCCCAATTTTTCCTGCAAGGAAAGCAAGGAAAACAATGGGATAGCTTGCTCCTCCCTTGGGATGGGAATAGGCAGAGCCTTCACATGCCTCA
The DNA here is from genome assembly GCA_013396655.1 of Campylorhamphus procurvoides. Classification (NCBI taxonomy): domain Eukaryota; kingdom Metazoa; phylum Chordata; class Aves; order Passeriformes; family Dendrocolaptidae; genus Campylorhamphus; species Campylorhamphus procurvoides. The sequence goes on along the minus strand of WBMV01001747.1, from coordinate 305,244 downwards.
GGAGTGCTGGGCATGGAAGAAAAAGACCCAGTTCATAGGAATTTATGAATTAAAAAAAAAAAGAAGTGTATTTTAAGGTTATTCAAGCAATCCTGAACGTCTGGCTTTTCCCAACACATCCCTCCATTGTTTGCCTGTTTCTCTGGGCTATGAACCATCTGTGTTTCCTTTTGAAGTGGCCACACTTGTGCTCAGGGTGCCAGGAACTCCAGGTCTCCACTCCCAAATATTCCTCCAGGGACCTAAATGGCTTTTTGGACCCCTCACCCCTCCTGCCACCTGCCTGTGCCCACCACGGCCGGGCTGCTCTGGACATGGTGGGTTTGGCTCTCCTGGGCAGCAGGTTAATACCTGCCCTAATAAAATCAGATCTCAGCATGCTCTGGCAAATTAACTGCTCTCAGCCAGAGGGTAGTTAAAAACAAAATTGACTTTTTAAATGTAATTTAAAAAATGCCCCTGAAATGCCTCCGAATTTCCCTGGGGTCTGGGGAGCTCTGTTGGGCTCCACCAGGGGTGTCTCTTAGTGGCTCTGATCTCAATTAACACTCATTTCTCTGTTCCTGAAGGACTGGGGGAGCCTGAGGGGCATGAAAATCCTCGGTGCTGCTGCTGAGGATTTGCAGCAGCTCCTCTGGACAGGTCATGTCCCTCCTGGCCCATGCAGGGGTCCCGTGACTGAGCACAATGACCCTACAAGACTTTGGAGAATCCACACTTGATACAGGTGAGACTTCAAAATAAAATTATTAAGAAGAAATCGGGCTGGAAAAAGCCCTCCAGGTGGGGCTTTCAGCTTCTCACACAAGTCAAATCCAGCAGGAATCCAGAGCAGCCCTGGAGTCTCCACTGACCCTGAACACATCCCATGGCATTGCTGGGTGACTTCGGGGTCAGGGCTGTCCTAACGAGGGGAACAATGATGTCACAGCTCTGATTTGTCTTAGCATAGGCAGTCTTGCAGGCCATAAGAAGAGAAACTGGATTTTGAACAACCACCACCCCAGGCAGACCCCTGTTCTCCAGTGAGACACCACCAGTGGCCCTGCTTTGGTCCAGGATTCCTCCCAAAGTCCATCCATTGGAGGCTGATGTTGCCAAAGCACCTTGGTAAAGGCAGACCCCAAAAATCCAAGCCCGTTACCTCGTTGTATGTGAAGCTGCTGCCACATATGGGGTGAAATGGGGTTTGAAGCACCCCCTGCTCTTGGACACCAAACACAAGCTGAGTCCTGGTCCTGCTGAGCTCCCCAGGTGTCACAAGGGAGGTGGAATCCACAAACATACAGAGTTCTCCTTCAGATGTTGCTTCCCAGGGTCATTTCTGAAGGGCTCCTCTCAGGTCCTTCTCTGCCATCCTGACTTTTCTTACTTGTTTTCACTCTAATGATGAAACTGAGATCAAAATGCAGCTCTGCAAACTCTCTGAGACAACCTCAGCTCCAAAGAGGGAGGCAGGGCAGGAGAAAAGAGAAGCCAAGGCTTATTTAATTGCTGGGGAAGTCGAGGCATGGAGAAATTTCCATGAGAAAAACTTCCTCAGACACAGGAACTGCAGCTGAATCTTCATCTCTCCATCCAAATTTGTTCTCACAGTCAGCCTGAGTTTCTCCTCCTGGGTCTGAACCTCATGAAAAACTCGAGCTCCACCTCGCTGGAGCGAGATCCCATCGGGCTCTTTGAAATCAGCCCTTCCCATCCTCACTCCATTTCTCGTGCTCCTTTCTGCCAAAGACAGCGAGTGGGCTCTCTGGCTGCTGTGCCTTGGCTGGAGGAACTCTGATTAAAACTATTTTAATGGCATTTTATTTCTGAAAGCCTTGTGGGCTGCACACCAGATCAGAGCAAGGGCAGGGCTTCCTGCCGTGAAAAGGGGAGTGCAGAGGCTGGAGACACTCTCAGTAAATCCAGCCAGAAATGCCGCTTCTCCTAATGAGTCTCCCTGGGTTTTCTGGCTCTGAGAATCCTCCAGCACTGAAGGCAGAGAGAGCCCTGGTAGCTGTGCTTGGTGGAGCAGCAGGCACGGGGGCTCGGTGATTTAATGCAGCTTTGCTCCGTGCAGGGTTTGATTTGCGGCTGCTGAGGGTCAATCAGGAGAAATACAAGGCAGCAAAACCGCTGGGGCTGGGAGGGGTGTGCTGGAGGTGTGGATGGGCACGGGCAGGGCTGGATGGCTGGGAGGGGTTTGCTGGAGGTGTGGATGGGCACGGGCAGGGCTGGAGGGGTCTGGAGATGGCCAGGAGAACCAGGAGTGAGGGCTCGTGGCAGCCCCAAGGGGGACAGTCCATCCCACCTGCAGGGACACAGCACTGGGGCTCAGCCCCAACCCTGTCCCTGCCCATGGGCACCCCCAGCTCGTGCCAGTGGCTGTGGGGACACCTTTGGGCCCTGGGGACAATGAGCAGCCACTGCTTGGAGCTGCATGAAGGGCTCAAGGACAAACTTACCTCCTTTTTGTGCCTGAGCCCACGGCTGGGGGGCTCCAGGGGACAAGTTCAGCCCTGCATTTTATTTCTCATCATTTTCAGTTGCTTTCTTGCTCTTGGCAAGGGATGTCCCAGAGCTGCATGGCTGGTGCTCACAGGATCATGGAATGGTTTGGGCTGGAAGGGACTTTCAAGCTCTAAAGGCTCCTCCAACCTGGCTTTGGGCACCTCCAGGGATGGGGCAGCCACAGAGTCTCTGCCAGAGCCTCCCACCCTCCCTGTCTGATGCTCCAATTGCAGCATCCCCTGCCCATCAGCCCCTGGATTTTGGCTGGCCAGGTTTGACAGGGATACAGGGACACACCCTGGGCAAGGAAGGACTGGGACAACCCCAGCACTGGAGTGACTGGGGGAGCTGGTGGCCTCCTCAGCTGCTGCAGGGGATGTTTGCTGGGAAGCTGCAGCTTTCTCCGCTGTGGAGAATCCAATTAAGCTCTTATTAAATTAATTTGCTTTTTTCCACTGTCCCTAACTTGCTTTGAGAGCCTTGGGCTGGAATTTTCCTAAAGGAGCCTCTAATGGTGGTGGTTTGGTCCTGGCAGAGGCTCCTCTTGGCTCCAGGCTCGAGAAGGGACGTGTGGGGACATTGATGTGATGGCCTTGGAGTTCAGCAGGAGTGGGAAAAGGGCAAACACCTGGAGTCTGCTGCTACAAACACGAGTGATGGAGCTGCTCCAGACAGGAGGGACCCTCCAGACTGGGCAGGAAGGTCCCCAGTCCCATCCTGGCATAGCCCTGCTCCGGGGCACGAGGGGCAGCCAGAGCTTCTCTGGGCACCTGTGCCAGTCCCTGCCCACCCTCCCAGCCAGGAATCCCTGCCCAGGATCCCACCCAGCCCTGCCCTCTGGCATTGGGGAGCCATGCCCTGTGTCCTGGCACTCCGAGGTCACTGTGGAAGGGGACAGCCCTGTCCCCAACTCACCCACCCTCAGGGCTGCCTTGAGCCCCCCCACTTTCCCCTGTGCTTATGCAAGTGGAAGGGAAGGATTTGGGTCGGAGCCCAGGCGGGACAGGGTGTCCCCAAACCCTAATGAAAGTGTTCACAGCCTGGCTGGAGCTTCGTGGGGAGAAATCCTTGATTTATGGGATGAGTCAAGGATGTTTCTCTGCCAAAATGCATCAAAGGTCCAGGCTGATGAGTCAAAGGCAGCTCCATCCACACCGTGGGGTTGTTGCCTGGAAGGGGAGTTGGGGATGTCTCTGTTGAGCTCCCTGAACCCCACAAGGCTGGCATGGGGGGGAAGCCCTGCCAGAGAGATGATAGATACATTTATATATGCACATACACACAAAATACGTATTTAACCCAGCATTTGAAGTGACAAAGCAAACCCTCAGCTTTGCAGAGAGAAGCACAAGCCTTGGATTTACCTCCCAATAATCCCCATGGGCCCCGTTGCTGCTGCTCTGACACATCGTGTGGGAGGGTGGGATGTGCAGCAAAGGGTGCAATTTAATCTCTGTTTTTAAAAATGTAATGATTTTACATCAGTTTTATGATTCCTGTGTCCTGTCTAAGGATATTTTATTTTTTTCTCCCCAGCAGCACTATGATGGACCTGCCAGCTTTTCTGTTGTATAAAGATTTCTTCTTTAAATGACAGGAAACATGATTTCCCCCAATATTTATATTAATTCTATGCCATTATTGCTTTATTTCTGGGCTCTGAAAGCAGGAAGATTTGTGTTTCATAATCCATGCAGGAAGGCTGAGTTGATATATTGGTTGCAAATGAAGAAAAGCACGTGTGGCTCTTCCCCAGTAGGTTTAATTTTATCCATCTGGCTCAATCATGGCAGTAGATTAAGGAAAAATTTTCAGTGGAGTTGCGTTGGCATAACTCCGCTTTTTTTTATTATTATTTTATTTAAATATTGAGGTAGTTTCTGGTCTGGGGAGGGATCTAACTCCGTCTTTCTTGCCTTTTCTTTTCCCCTGTGGGTCCCAGCTGGGCCCTCTTGGCTGGCAGCTGAATCCATAAATTGCTTAAAACCAAATCCTGCACCAAAAGAAGCTTTTTTCCTGTAGCCCCCTCGGCTCTGCAATGCTGGGCCTTGGTCCAGCCTCAGGAGGAACGTGGAGCACGGAGGAGGAAAAGCTCTGCTCCCTTCCCCGCTCTTTTCACCGGGGGATGCTGCAAATGGGAAAAACAACCCCAAAATATCAGAGAATCAGAACCCCAGACTTGTTTGGGTTGGAGGGACCTGAAAGCCCCTCCAGTGCCAGCCCTGCCATGGCAGGGACACCTTCCCCTGTCCCAGGGTGCCCAGCCTGGCCCTGGGCACTCCAGGGCTGATGGGGCAGCCACAGCTCCCCTGGGCACCCCGACCAGCCCTGGGCCCCCCGACCAGCCCTGGGCCATCGGTCCCACTTTGGCTTTTTGTCCCCTGGCTTCAAAGAAGGGGCTGAAAACCGTGGTGGGCTCTGAGTGGTTTTGCCAGGGGTCATTACTGGAGCAAGAGGCTGGAGCTTCAGGATCCTCCTCCAGACTCTGCACAATAATTTTCCTCAAATGGTTAAAGCACATTGTTTGGACAAGCTCTGTGTATTATATTTAGCCTATTATGCATATTAAATTAAAATATTTATTTTAGCATTGGAAGCCAAACCTGAATCACTTAGTGCTGTGGAAATAAAATGATTCCACTTCCCTGAAGGCCAAGGAATGTGGGGGACACTCCAACCTTCTCCCTGCCCATGGCACGAAAACCAGTGTGCTTTTGGGTTTTCTGGCTCTGGGTGTGCTGGTGGGGGGGGTGGCACCAGGAGGATCCCACACCCCACCCAGGAGGATCCCACACCCCCCACCCAGAGGGTCCCACACCCCACCCAGGGGGTCCCATATCCCACCCCAGAGCTCTCACCCTGCTCTCAGCTCATCCATAACTCTTTGCATCCCCCTCAGAGCAGTCTGGCTCCACACAGTTTATTACTTGCTGGGGGGCAAGAGGATTTTATATTATTATTGCAGCTTCCTTTCCTCTCTCGTTTTTGCTGAAAGCACAAAAAGCTGTTATGATTTAGCTCCTGCCACAGCGGGCTGAGGCCCCCAGGCAGCCACAAATCAGCAGTGGGACCAGAGCCCCTCTGGAGCAGGGCCAGGGCTGCAGGATGCTCTGCCCGGGCTGTGTCCCCAGGAGGTGACGGGGGGGACCAGAGGACCACGAGGTCCTCATTTCAGTGCCCTGGGGAGGAGCAGGGTCACTCTGTGCCCCACCTTACCCTGCTGGGACCCTGCTGGGCAGGAGGGGGAGAGGATGCCCTGGGCAGCTCAGCCTAGACTGGAGTGTTGGGAACCAGCCCAAGCCTCAGAGCCGGAGATTAAATGTGCATTGCAAAATGTTTGTTATAATTAATTATGATAACTCGGAAAACTCTTCACATAAATAGACAGGCCCTTTTCTTCCTAATTTCATTCAATTTAGCTGTCGTTCCATAAATTTCACAGTCAGTTTTGCAAAAAGCTGCAGTTTCCAGTCGAGGGGTTTTTTTCATTCTAGTTATATATTTATTTAATTAGTAATCACTTTTTTTTTAATCAGTGAACTACACTTAATTCTTAGGGCAAAAAGCAAATCAGATGATGAAGGCTGAACCAGAAACCAGGTGAGAATACATAAATACGGGGCATGTGGAGGAGTTCTGCCTTTGTCAGGCAGTGGTGGGAGATGATGTCTCACCCCAAAATCCACCCAAGCACCTGAAACTGCCACCCAGAGCAGGATGTGGCCTCTCTGCTTGAGGCTGGACACTCCTGGCATGCTGCAGATGTTGGGCTTTCAAACTGCCCCATCTGCAATGGAGACATCTTTCCTCTTTAAGAACCAAAGCATGAGATAAATAATACTCCACATCCTCTACTTTTTCAGGCAGTAAGTGCTGCCCCCCCTCCCCTTCCCTTCCCCTCCTAATGGGCTATTCCCCAGCCCTGGGCTGCGATGGAGCCACGAGGCTCCTGGCCCTGCCTCGCTGTCCTCATGCCTCGTTGCTCGTAATAAATCACCGGCAGCCACAGGAAAGTGGGGGTTAACAACGCGTGACTGTGTCCTCCATCTCCCTGTCCACAGGGCTGAGGAGTGAGGGATGGTCACTGCTGGCCTGGCAAAGGCAGAGGGAGAAGGGAAATCCACAGAAACCAAGGAGGTGGTGGCTGGGGAAGGGGGGATGAGTCCTGCAAATCCCCCCAAAATGCAAATGTTTGAGATGCTCAAACACTGTTGTCTCATTGATGCTCTTTGCTGGCCCCTTTGGTGAGAGGATCCAACAGGCAGGGAAAAAAGGAGAGACTGAACAAACATCTCAGTGACAGAGTTACCTGCAAAAGAGGCTAAAACAACAAAAGACAATTATAGAAGAAAAACAAGGACATGATTTTCCTAATGTAATTTCAGTCCCTTAGAACAGTCCTCCTGGCCTGATAAGCAGTTCTTTTACTTCTGTTTCAAGCTGCCTTTAGCCACAGAGATCAGATATCTGTTTCTGCTGCTTTTATTATCAAAAGAAATCCGTATTAGTTCAGTTTTCACTTGGAATTCAAGAAGAAAACGCTTCCTTCCCCACAATTTTGTATATTTATCCCTTTGGCTAAAGCCTTTGATTCTGAAAAGCGCAATTAGCAAGTGGTGCCTGTGCAGTTTGACTTCTAACCAGGGAAAGTCCCAGTGCCAATGGAAAGCAGGGATTTAATGAACCCCAGCATTCCCTGCCACCATCCCCTGTCATTGATTCCCACCCCAGCCCCTGAGCTGCTGTGCAGGCACACCCAGGCAGGAGGGGGGAATGACAACAGTGTCCTTGGCATCCCTGCCCCTCCGAGCACAACATAAAGCAAAAGCAAATAGTGCAGAGCACAGAGTCATGAAATTGCTTTCTGGTTTAAGGAGAGGCTTTTTGAACATTTCCAGGGCTGGGGCAGCCACAGCTTCTCTGGGCACCCTGTGCCAGTCCCTGCCCACCCTCCCAGGGAGGAATCCCTTCCCAGTATCCCAACCAGCCCTGCCCTCTGGCACTGGGGAGCCATTCCCTGTGTCCTGTCCCTCCACCCCCTGTCCCAAGTCCCTCTCCAGCTCTCCTGGAGCCCTTTTAGGGCTAGATGGAGCACATCCCCCTGAACACAGGGGAGAGATGGGTACCCTGGGGGAGCCAGGGCTGCTCCCACTGAATTCCAGCTGCAGCCTCTGCCCCCGGATCTGCCCCTGCCCGTGGGAGCTGCAGTTCAGTGGGAGCACTGCTGTGTGCAGGGGGATGTGCTCCATCTCACCTTTGCTCCTGGATGGGGAAATCTGTGGCCTGAGATGTCCCTGCAGCTCCCCAGAGCCAGACTCGTCCCCGGGGCTGGCACACAGCGAGGGAAGCACAGGGAGGGATCCTGAGCGTGAGCGCTGCAAAGAGCTCCCTGCTGAGCTGACAACACAGCGTTCCCTCCGGGAGGATGAAGGACCTTTGATTTCGGGAGAGAAGTGTGAGACAGGAGCTGGCTCGGGCTCGGAGCTGCATCTCGGGTGGGTGGGCGGTGCAGGGAGCGGGGAGTCCCTGCCCACCTCACCTCCAGGTACCCCCCGAGCCTCCCCTCGCCACAATTCCCAGCACAGGGGCAGAGTTACAGTGGGTGAGGTCAGCCAGGATGATTGAACTCTCCCTCCTGGCCTTAACTCAGGAATTTATTGAACAACTTGAGCGCAGCCGGTGCCTGTAGCTCCGGTGGGGGTTCCTGCAGGTGATGTCCTCGAGTTGTTCCCTGTCGACTCTGCCAACGTTATTTATGACATCTACAAATGGTCTGGGGCCGTAGCCCTGCCCCAGTGACAGCTGACACCTTGTCCCTGCGGGTGGGAGCTCTGGGATGGGGGGTGGTTTGGGCTTCCCTCCAGGAAAGCTTCACACCCTTGGAAGGTGGGCACAAATCTCCAGCAAGTGAGATGGAAATGGTAATTCCAGGGGGAGGAAATGCACCCCCACCCTAAGCAGGCTGAGCTGGGTGAGTCTCCAAGCCATGCCCACGTTCCTGTGGGTGCTGCTGGCAGCAGGGTGAGGTGCAGAGCCTGCCCTGAGTGCCAGACCCTGCTGGACAGGGCTTGGCAGCTCCATCCCCTCCTCCTGACGGTGGCCCAGGATCAGCCCAGGGGAGCTCCACAGCCAAACACGACCATGCCCATCCCACCCTCCCTGCAGAAGCAAAGGGAGGCCACCAAACACTTCCCATGGGGTTTGCAACTGGCTGAATTGCTGCTTGACTGGGAACAAGGCAGATTCAGGCTGGGCAAACTGCCACACCCAGGATTGGGGCTACCCTGGAATTGGGACTTGGGGGAAAAGAAATCTCGTGTCAAAACTGGGGCTCCCTTTTGGCTGAGATAAGACTTGGCCATGTTCCCACTCTTTGGGTTGGGGTCCAGGACATGCTGCAGCCCTCCTTCCTGGGAAGGGGCTGGACATCTGCTGATGGGAAGTGGAGAATTTGTCTTTTGCTTTCCTTTGTTTCCATGCCCAGTCTTTGCTTTTACCTTTATTACACTGCCTTTATTTTGATCCATGAGTTTTTTCCATCTTATTTTCTCCCCTCCATCCCCATCCTGCTGAGGAGGCGAGGATAGAGCAGCTTGGTGGGAACCTGGCTCCTCTTGCCAGGAGGCTGAGGAGCTTGGAAATGCAGAACGGGCAAACATTTTGGTCCAGGCTCACACCAACACCCATCTTCAGCCTTTCCATCCCTACTTCAGTAAAACAGAGCCCTTAGCAATGTGCACATCCATCCCCTGTGGTCTGCACTGGGGACTCCAGGTACTGTGACTGGTTTGTGCTGCTTTGGGGGATAAAAAAGCACTCCCAAAGTGTGTGATACCAGTGACTTTGTTGCTTTGTATGAGGCCACTGTAGCTTGGGTGGGAACAAAGGAGCCACATTGTTTGCCTCCAGGATGGGAGAGCAGAGCCTGCAGCAGCAGTGACTCAGAAAAGGATTGAGGGGTCATGAGTGTGTAACTCCCTCATCATGAGCTCCCAGCACAGAGCTTCGGGAGAGAGAGGTTGATGTGATCCCTGATTGAGCTTTAAAAAAAAAAAAGAAAGAAAAAGCAAAGCTGGGAAGAGCTCTTGAGTCTGCAGAGTGTGCAGAGGATATGCTGGAGCTCCTCTGCCTACACTGGAGCCAGCACAGCTCAGCACACCAGCCCAGAGGGCACAGGGGCTGCCACGGGGGTCGGGGGCTCCCTGAGCCTCGGGGGTCCCTGGGAGAGGGTGGAGAGCTCTGGTGCAGAGGAACTGAACTGCTCTGTGTGTACCAGGCTGGAAACGGAGCCTCCAGCCCATCAAGCCCCAATTGCTGGAAGGTGAAGGCAACCTTGGAGGAGGACACACTGCGGGGCAGTGAGGGCTGATGGAGAGCAAGGGCCAGGGATTTACTGCTGCTCAGAGCCTACCAAATGAGATTGGATACTGCTGCAAACCAGAGCCTCGAATTCAGGCACCGCAGGAGAGAAACAGCTGAGGTGTTTGTGGCTGGGAGGAGCAGGGGAGAGGCACCGGGGCCCCTCCTGACCTTCATTCATAAAGCCCTCCTGCTCCTGCCCACAGACACGAGGCTGTCCCGCTCTGCCCTCAAGATGTTCCTCCTGGCACTTGGACCTCTGCACAAAGGCCGTGGCTGGAACTCATCCTGAGCCTCATCCTGTTGCCTGCAGGAGAAATGGGCTCTCAGGGGCACATCTGGCCAGCTGTGCTCCCAGGTGCTCCCAGAGGGAGCAGGGTGGGCGCTGGGATGTGGGATGGGCAGCAGTGGTGGCCTTGGGGGTGCAGGGACCCCTCCCCAGGCCACGTTCCCTGCCAGATCTCCCAGGAGTGCTTGATGTGATTAGCAGGTTTGGGATCGGGAAGGAATTTTCCACATGTCAGTCTGGCAGGAGCCACGGAGCTCTTTGCCTTCCTCTGTCTCACAGAGTGGAAACCACCTGGGCACATCAATGACCTGTGAGTGCAACGAGCCAGAGCAGCAGTCCCACCTTGGGCTGGCTCAGAGGGATCCCCAGGGGTCACACACAGCCCCTCAGCTGCCTTTGGGGCCCATCACCCCATCCCACGGGGGGCTGGGGGGTCAGGCACCATCCACAGCACCTGCACAGGGCTGCACGTGGTTCACAGGACTGGAAAGGAGGGAAATAACCCCAAGGATTGAAGTCATTAAGTTTAACTGGGGTTACTGGGCTCTTCCTTAAGCTTCCATGGCCTTTCTGTTGCTTTGTTTGCAGCCTCATCTGCTGCTTGTGCAGAGCCTGGAGCTTCTCCCAGAGGTGGCTGTCACCACGCTCAGGTGTCCAGGATGTGTCCTGTATGTTTGTCTGCAAACAAGGCTGTGTTTGAAAACCTCTGCTGGTCACTATCAATGTATCTGCTGCTAAGAGAGTTGTTGTCTGTTTCCCCAATTTATTTTCAGCCAAAATCTGTGCTAATTTGGAATAAATTAGCCTTAATAGTCCCAGTTTCCCCTAGCCCAAAGGAGCACTTGCCTGCTTGGTCCTGGTGCTCTTGGTGTTAGTTACTCATCTCCCAGCTCAATGAGCACTGGCAAACACATAAAGCAAGGAATGAGCTCAGATTTCCAAGTCATCACTCAGAATAAAATGTGACTTGTTGGAAAATGTCACCATGGCTGTTTTGACAGACTTTTTTTCTTCTGAGCAGAAGACTTGTCAAAACCAGCCCTCTCCCTCTGAACATATCTTGTTTGCTGCTTTTCCAGATGGAAGAAGGGCTTCACTGAAACAACTCCTGACCCGACTTCTTCCTTATCCTGCCAAGGTCCTACCACCTCTTTTGTAGCTCAGGAGTTTCTCCTTCCAAGAGCCAAAAATTCAGCTTCAGGCTAAGACTTTGACTAATTGGGAGGAAACTTCTTCCTTGCTGGAGGGATCGAGATTAAGTGGAGTCCCTGAGGTCCCCCAGAGTGAGGAGAGGAGCTGCTGGTGCAGAGTGGGGATCTCCAGCTGCCTCCCAGCCTGCAGCTTTCAGCTCCTGGTTGCTCCCTCTGCCACCCGCCCCTTCCATGCCAGCCTCCCGCTTTTAATTACGTTGTAGAAAAGTCTCACAACTCAGCGATTCAAGGTGGCATTTGAGAGAAATGAGTCCCTTTAGCATAGCTGACAGCTAATTTGTGTAAAGTTTAATTACAGCTAGCATTAATTAACTGGCAGTGTGTTGCAATACTAAAGCACGACCATCTGTTCTTTAAACCACGTCCCCCAAATTTCAGACCTAATAATTTCGGTGTCAAGGAGGTTGCTCTGGCAAAGCTGGTGTAACCACAGCCACCGTGGGAAGGTGTCACCACAGCAGGGATGGAGCACTGGGCATGGCAGGGTGGGTCACAGCTCCCAGTGCTGTTCCTGCAGAGGGATCAGCTTTGGAGGACGTGGGTTTGGAGCTCATGTGCTCCTGTGTCATGAATTCAGGTGGAGGGTCAGCTCTTGCGTCGCTGCAGAGGGAGAGATGGTCACTCGGTCTGGTCCAGCAGGATGTGCCTGCTGGTGCTGTGTGGGAACATTTGGTGTTTGATGGGGGGGGAATGTGAGACCTGAGGGCTGGGAGAAAGGCTCCAAAGCAGCCACTGCTGTCCTGCTGTGGGACAGGTCCACCAACACCCTCCCTGCTGCAAAAGCAAAGCTGGTCCCCAGCTGTGTCCCACAAGGGGGCTTTGAAGCTGTTCCTGTTTCAGTCTGTCCATCCCCTGAGCAGAATGAATGGCCTTAACATGTAGCCAGCCAAAAACCAGGTGCTTTGGCACATTCTGCCAGAGGTGCACTCAGGGTGCAGTGGCTGCTGCAAATCAGCCCAGCTCACCCTTCACACAGCTCAGAACCCCCCAGGGGAAACAGAGACAGGGCAAAACTCTGCAAGCAAATGCCCCAGAGCTGTGCCCTCAGTAAATCCCATCTAACCTCAGTGCAGCTGCTTTGATCTCATCCTGTAAATCTCGTTGAAAACAAACACATCTCCAGTGAGAGACGAGCTTGTCCTCCAGGCTCTGGGCCAAGTCTTTGGATGCAGGACTTTGAGCAGGGCTCGGCAGCTGCTGGTGGGAGGAATTGCTTTGGCCAAACTGCAGCTCCCAGCTTGTCTCAGCTGCTGGTTTCAGGGTCAAACAGAGCCCTTTCTTCCAGTCCTCCAAAAGTGGAGGTAACTTAAGCCCTCAGCTCAACGCTGTGGTTTGGGTGCAGCCTTTTCTCTCCCAAGCTCTTGAGTGCTGCCTTTGTGCTCATGGATTGAACAGGCTTTGCCTGGTGCTGGGCTGGAGCCTCTCGGGCCCCTCACAGTGATGCTAAAAGCTGGGGAGGAGGTTTTGGCAGGGAGCTGGTGTGCTGTGGACAGGGGGAAGCTTGGGATGTAGCAGGAGCCTGGGATTTGGGCCAGTCAGGCTCTGAAGGTCCTGTCTGAGCCTGCTCCAGTGGAATCCAGGGGAGGTTCTGAGGCTGAGGCTCTGCTGCCAGCCCAAGTGCAATCCCAGCTTCTTCTGCCCTGCTGCTTCCAGCAGGTTCCTTGGGCACAGTTTGGTGTCAATGACAGGAGATGTGCTGTGTGACACCCTGACAGACTCGGGTGCTGCCCACACTGGAGCCAAATGCAGAGAGGGCTGAGCTCACCCTGCCCAGGGGAGAGGGTGAAACCTTGGCTCTGCTGGTGCCAGTGGGAATCCTCTCTGGAACCCAGGTGGGAGTGAGGAGGGAGGGTGAAATCCCACCTCCTGGACTCTCTACAGCTCTACTCCCCCTTCTTGTCATAGAAGCTGAAATCCTGGTTGCACCCAGTGTGCTCAGCCTGGAGGAGGGTTGGGGTTAGGGTTGGGGGTGCTCAGTAGCTTTGCAGGGTCCCACATTAAGGGGAAAATCAACATGATTCCAACATCCTGGAGCTGTCCGTGCTGACCATGCACCAGTCTGGAATCTCAGGCTGCCTGTGCATCCACTCACATCCCAGTGAAAGGAGAGGGGGGAATCCATCCTGGAGAGGGCTGGGCAGTGATTCTCACCTTGGCTATTCGCAATTAGTTTAATGAAGCAGTTCGTGTGATATTGTTGCCCTCTGTTGGGCCCAACCTGAACGGCTGGGGCGGTGCTGATGTGCCCGTGTTGTGTGGGGCAGGGGCTGGGGCTTTTCCCCGGCTTTGGGATGGAAATGATCTTTGCTCGGGGCTGGGGCTCCTTGGAGAGGGAGCTGCTGCCCAGAGCCATGGTGAGCTAATGCCAGCCGGGGGTAATGAGCCTTGTCCTGGACTTCGGTGGAATTTGGATCAGACCATTTGCAGTCTCTGGGGATAAGTCGGTTCTGCATTCTCCGAGTGATGGGCTGGAAAAATGCCCGAGGTATTTGTAGAGAGGTTTGGAACTCGAAGGGACCCATCTGAACTCCCCCCTGCTGCCCTCTTCCAGAGCAGGAGAGCTGCCCTGGGATGGCAGTGCCTGATGGAGGGGGCTCCTCTGAGCACCTGCCTGTGCTGGGGGGGCTGCAGCAAGGCCAGCAGTGCTGCCCACCTGCCCCAGCCTTGCAGACCCAGCAGGATCACTGAGGGACCGGGATGGGAAATGGGAAGGCATCACTGCCTTTGCTGGGGGGGCTGCAGCAAGGCCAGCAGTGCTGCCCCCCTTCCCCAGGCTCGCAGACACAGCAGCATCACTGCGGGACTGGGATGGGAAATGGGAAGGCATCGCTTTGAGTTCTTCCCTGACCTGCTCTTGTTGCAGGTGTTGGGAGTGAGGGTGGGCTGGGGAGTCTGGCTTCAACCTGGGGGTGCTGGGGTTGTTTCTGGGGGCCCAGGGGACACTCAGGCTGGGTGTCACCTGCAGGCTGTGGCACTGATGGGGGTGTTCAGCAGAGCAGCTGCCCCTCTGCTTGTGCCGTGGCCCCCAAACACTGCAGAGCTCCGGGGCTGGCCAAGGCTTGGACAGGGGGGGTTCTCATCTCCGTGAGGTGTGCATGGGCTGGCTCTGCAGGAATCCAGCCCAGTGCAGAGAAAAGCCTTTTAGCAGATTGATTCAATATTGGTTTTGAACTCCTTCCCAGTGCAGGGGAGCAGAGCTCACTTGTCAAAGACAGGGAGCCACACGTGGAGCAGGGCAGGGCTGCACAGCTCCCACACGGGATGTGCAGGATGTGGGCAGGGCAGAGCTGGGGCTCAGAAAGGTTCCTCTTCTCTCCATCTCTTCCCTTTGCTGGCTGCTCCTGCCCTGGCACACTGGGGGGTTGCTGAGGGGTTACAGCACAGCCTGGCAGTGCTGCTCTAGCAGAGCAAAGTTGCATGGAGCTGGGGAAATTCTACTGCCCTGAGAGCAAAGGCACCAAACAGCATCTCTGTGAACACTAAATACCCAGAACCAGAAATTGCTTGCTTCTCTTCCTTTTAGCTGAGAAGGAGTAGGTAGAGCTGGAACAGCTGGGAGTGTTATAAATGATGACATGCCTTTGAACCAGTGGCTGGGTGAATGTCTCATCCCACGCTGTCTGTGTTCGTGCTCCCCTGTCATCTGCTCACGGGCACTAATAGAGATAAAACAATCCGAGGAGGGAGTTCCAGGCAGAACTGTTCTGCCAGGTGTCTCCTCGTGCTGTAGCAAGGGACTTGGAAAAAGGAAAAAGAGCCCACAGTGCCAGAATCTTCTCTGGTGAAGTGGAGGGAATTACAGTGGGGTAAATCTGAGGCCTTGGGAGGGAGGAAATGGCTGGCTTGACCTTGTGCTGCAAAGGAACAGGCTGTCATCAAAGCCTCACAAATCCTGCCCCAAAGAGGCATGACAAATGTGTGCCTGGTGGCAAAGGGTGAGCTCAGGTGCTGATGGATGGCTTTGTCATGCTGCCATCCCCCCTGGCTGGAAGGAGCAGCCATCTCTACAGAAACACTGTTTGCTTTGCATCTTGCTAAGGCTGTTTTAAAGAGTTGAATAAATATTTGTACAAATAGCACCTTGAGCACCATGTCCCTGCTCTAATTCCATGGAATTTGTGTCATGGAGCACTTACTCCTGCAGTGGGGATCCCAACAGTGTGAACAGACACTGGACCCCACCAAATCTGTCTGGCTCTGCCTTTGCACTGCTGGTTTGAGGCCAAGGGCTCCCAGGACTGTCCTAAATAATCCACACCAGGAGGGATTTGGGGGAGGTTCAGTAGAACAGTTTGGCTGGAAACTTCTGAGCAGAGGAGTCAAGGCTGCTCTTCTTACCTTGCACGGCTAAAGAACCAGTGGGGCAGCAGGAGGGGCAGTTGTGCCTCCATCACCCTCTCCTCCTGTGTCCTGCCATCCTGCTCATCACCAGGCAGGGCATCTGCCAGGGGGAAATTACTGGCTTTGCTGGGAGCTGAGGATGCTCAGCTGGGCTGCTCAGTGCTCCTGGTTGCACTGTGTCCATGGGAAAAGCCTGGGGAAAGCAGGGGAAAGATGCCAGGAGGGAAATGGATTGAGCAAACAGTGTAAAGCAAGGCAGACCTCTGAGTCTGGGCAGCACAGGTGGGAACAGGGAGGCTGTGGTGGGGCAGAGGGGCTAATCTGGGCCTGGGGGGGTGTCAGGGGGAGCCCAGTGTCACAGCACCACTGGGCAGTGCTAGTTGGACCAGAGCTTTCCTGGAAAGGTCAGGTTGGAATTGAATTTATGTATATTTCTATATATATATATTTCACTGACCAAAGCAAATGCATCTCAAATACTAATTAACTGTGTGTCACTCAGCCAGGGCTATTGCTGGGGTTATTTTTCTTGCTCCAGTGATGAATATGGCCAATTAAATCAACAGTATCTCTTTTCTTGCATTCATTTTCTCTCTCCGTCATATGCTTGAAGGAGAGCAAAATCAAACTGACAGCAGAGAGGGTTTCCAAATCCAATGGGCAAAATGCTTGGAGCCCCTTCCTCTGGACTGCAGGGCTCTGCTGAGGCTGTTGCCCTTTCCTTCTCTTAATCAAAATCTCCATCTCAAGCCTTGTTCCATCTCCAGCCTCCCTGTTTCTCCCTCTGGCCTGTGCTGGGTCCCTCACAGGAGCTGCCACTGCTGCTGCTGGAGCCAGGGCTTCCCACAGCCCCAACCCTCAAGTTTAACCAGGCTGAGCCTTGAGGGATAATCCTTACTGTGCTTCTGAAGAGGGTGGGTGATTTTCCTTAGAGGGTCTAAAGATTTGAAGGGGGAGAATGGGCAGAAGGTTGATGAGTCTCATCACATGAGGTTGGTTCCTCTCAGACCAGCTCGGGGCTGCTCAGGCTGCCTGGGTTGGTGCCCTGCTCCTCTCCCTATCTGGCTAAATGCTGTGCTGATCAATGAGGCCAGAATACCTACCAAAATCAGTCAGAACTCCAGTTAATGAGAGCAGCTGGTCACTTGTTCCCTTCTTCCCCAGCCTTGTGGCAGAGGGCCACAAAGGTCAGAAGAAAAGAGTCAGCTCAGATCTCCATCCTGGGACTACCAAAGGAGTTTACACTTAGTCAATAAACAGGAGTAATCAGGAATTGCTTTTTGGAATGGATTAAATACAGAGTCTTGGATGTGTCCCATTCTCCAAGCACCTCTGTTCTCTATAAAGTAATGAGACTTTGTATAATTTCTGAAATTTTTGCAGTAACATCTCTGCTGTTTCAAGAAAGAAATGGAGAGATCTGTGGAGAAAGAGTGTTTTCGGGTCAGAGGAGAAGTCTTGTACCTGCTCACGCCTCATCTCTTTAAGGGAGGTGTGGAATCAATCTTGGTGATTAACTGAGAGAGCAGGAAGCTTGAAGGCTCTGGGGCTTTGCAGTCTGCTCAGGTCTTGGTGCAGAGGCAGTGGAAGAGCTGGGTCTTTATTTTCCAGGAGTGTTTGAAAGTGAAAAGTACCAAAGAGCAGAATTGTTCTGGTGCAACAACACGCACCGAGTGGGAGTGTGATCTCTGCTGATAACGAGAGGAACAGGAGCAGCACAGCAGAGCTTTATCTTGCCCCTTGCTACCTCAGCATGGGAACATCATGTGTTTTCATCAGGTGAAGGTGCTCCTGGAGAAGGAGGAGGCTGAGAATCAGACTGGATGAAGGAAGGAACAGTAAGGTCTGGGAGTTACAGAGAGCCAACTCTGTGTTCCCGTGTGCTCGAGATGTTTGGAGAAGAGCAGGGAGTGAAGCTGCTTGTGCCTGACACTCCCTGAAGGCCATTGCATGAGCCCTGAGAGTGAGCTGGAGCTGCCAGAGCCAGCCCCCATCCCTGCTGGGGGGGGGGACAGGTGGCCTTTGCACCACTGGTGGGCAGGGACATCTGTCAGGAAGGTCCTTTAGGTGAAGTGGAGGCACTGGGTGATGCCTGCAAGGACAAACCCTCCTGCAATAGGATGGTGTGGTGGGTGGGCAGTGTGGCCCGAGGAAAGGAGGTTTCTGTGGATGTTGCAGCCTTTGGGTCGCAGAGATTTCTGGCCCTGTGGGCAGGTATGTTCTGTCCTTCATCTCCATCCCAGATGGATTTTGGAGATCAAAGGTAGGGCTCTCTGCTGCTGTAATGCCATTGATGTCGGGCAGGTTGTGCCGCAGGGAAGTTGGCTCTCTCCTTTTAATTACAGTCAGAATTAAACTTGAGTGTTCAGGGTTGGAATTCCTACCTTTGTCCTGCACAGCATCCATAGATCATTCAAATCTCACTTGAACCCTCAAAGTACTTCTTACCTGTTGTTGTCAAGGCTTAGTGCTGGTTCTCTGCAAGGACAATGTCTTCAGTGCCCAGTTGTGTGTAGGTTGCATGTGGGGTAATCGGCCACCCTAATTGCTCCTGGTGGCCTATAAATTAAATAAGGTGGCAATTAAATGCCCCTTGATGTTGTGGAGGTGAAGTCAATAGTTCCCAGTGCTGGTTCACCAGCTGCCTCCCTCTGGGTCACAGGCTGGTGACTCTCCCAGCAATACACTGAACCGTATTTGTGCAGGAAAAGCCTGCAAGGAAATGTGCAAGAAACTGCAAAGAGCCTCCTGATAAATGAGGTCTGTAAGTCATCCTTGGAGGCTCTGCTGGAACCTGGTTATTGCTTAATAGAGTAGGAGCAGTGGAGCTCGGTTTATGGGGCAGGGACTTGCTCCCAGGAGGGGAGGGCAGCTCAGCTCAGCTCAGCTCAGCTCAGCTCAGCTCAGTGCAGGGGTTGGGGGCTGCCCCAAGGCAGAGCCAGCAGGGGAGGCTCCACATGGGTTGTACTTGTGTGCTGAGCAAAAATGTACATGTGGATCATCCTTGGCTCTTTAGTTATTGGGGTTTTGTTGGGTTCATTAGGGCTTTGGCTATTCCAAGCTGGCTGGACCCATGAGACTGCATTTGCCTTCTCCCTCACCCCCAGTTCATCTTTTTCTGCACAGTTTTTGTATCAAATATGTTGAGTTATCCTTTTTCTGGCCCAAATGGAAGCTCTTCACATACCATTTCCCTTCTGCCTGAGCTCTGGGACATGGAGAAATCAGGGCTCCTTTCCCAGTAGCTGCTGCCTTCTCATCTCTTGCTGTTCAGTGTGATTTGGTGACAATTAAATTTGCTGCCATCACAGCATCTCTGCAGAAGCCATGAATCCTCCTGGAAGATCTGCCTGTACCACCTCCCAGAATGGCCTTTTCCAGACCTCATCTACTCCTTAACTTCCCTCAGCTTCTCCTGGTTCCTCCCCAAACTGCAGAGCTGTGGAACTGGGACAGCCCCATCCCTGCACTGCTGGCATTTACAGGATCTGGGATGTCCAGCTCCATCACTGTCCTCACATCACCAGCTCTGCCCCAGCAGGGCCCAGCCCCCTGCTCTCCTTTCCCCTCTCGTGTATTGTGTGCTGTGGTTTATTTGAAATGCTGGGACAGTGCTACCTCTGGGGCAGTCAATAATCCCCACTGAGGCTGCAAGGACTGTGCCCCACCCTGGCAATAAGGCAACCTTGCTGTGCCATTAATGCTGAGGAGGGCTGTGGATCTGACAGCTGAAGGGCTGGAGGTCAGGTTCACTGTGGCACACATTTGAGATTTCACTGCAATAGGCTTTGATAACGTTAAATGGAGTGAAGAGCCTCTCTCTTACCCAGATTCTGTTCCCTTTTTTTGGTGCTCCTTTTAAAGTTAAGGCAAAGCAGTGTTGTGTTGTAAGAAGGATCTATTTTTCTACTGACCCATTTCAGTAAAAATGTAGCCCATCTAGAGCAGATGCTGCCTGTGAAGATGGAACAAAATCCACAAATATTAAGGACACTGTGATCAGCTCATCTCACCTCATGCATAAGAGTGTCTGCAGAATTCCCCCAGGACTCTCCTCCCCAGCCCAGCACTCTGCAGCTGGATGACACCGTGGCTTTGTGTGATTGTCCCCAACCATCTCAAGGGCTGGCTCAGGGCTCTTGTTCAGTCACTCCCCCTTCACCAGGAGGATGTGAGACCTTTGCTGTGGGAGGCAGCTGCTGCTTTGGCCCCTCGTGCCACCAGCACACAGAAACCTTCAGCCTGCTCCGTGTGTTTGCAGCGTCTGTGCTTTCTGAGACCTTGTCTGGGGCAGAATGAGGCAGTGACAGAGGGCTGAGATGGCTGGGAGTGCCACCAGCATCTTTCCCTTTATCCCTTCCCTTTGAGGACAGGGGGTCACCTGTCCCAGTGGGGCCATGGACCCAGGGAAGCCTCTGGGTCAGCTCCAGATACTCAGCAGTGGATGAAGATGCTGTTCATGCAGGTCAGCCAAGCCAGTCCTGTCTCCTTCTAAGCTGCTGACAGCAGAGTTACCTCCAGAAGGCAATTAAAAGCACTAAATGAACTTTCTGCCACTGAACACCATCGAAAGGGCCTGTCTCCTTGCTCAGATGGAGACAACTGCCTCTGCCTTCTCCGGTGCTCCAAGGAGGCTTTTGCTGTGATGGAAGTGATTCATGGCCCCCAGGAGGCTGCACACCCTGCAGAGAAAGGCAGTTTGCCTGGGAACTGACTTAAAAATCATTTTTCCCCATTTGTTCCACAAATGAAATGAAACAGCTCAGTCTGAGGACTTGAAGAAAGACTTGTTTCCATCAAGCCCTTGGAAATGCTGTCATGTTTTATTCCAGGAGAAATTGCTTTGAAACTTCTCCACTGCCAAAAAAACCCATCTGAAACTACATTTTTCTTCTCTTCCTCCCACCTGAAGCTGTCTGGATTGCCTTGGGGCAGGAGTGATGGATTCAGGGCCACTTTGTCGATGGCCAGCACATGTATTCCTGTATCTTTTCCAAGCCCTTTCTAAGACAGGGATCATTTAAATAGCTGAGTAACCTGAGTGCTGTTATTTTCAGAAGTGACCAAGGTGTCTGTGCTGCAGAGATGTTGCTCCTCAGTTCTGCAGCGTGATGCTTTCAGACAGTATTTTTTCTAAATTCCTGGCCTTTTGAGTCTTAATGTAACCACTAAAATGGAAAATACTCCAAGGCAAGAGTCTTCTTAGCTGGCTGTAGTTGTGTCATCTTGTTGCATGGTCCAAACAGTGATCTGATGAGTTCCCACTCCTTGGATAGTGCCCAGAAGAAATAGGATGGTTTGTATTTTGAGAAGAGCCTTTGATTTGGCAGTTCAGCCTTGGTGCAGCTGTGCAGGTTTGATGTCTTGGTCAAAGGATGTTAGAGCTGCTCATTTTCTTGGTTTTTGGCATTTCCTAAAGGGGGTTTATGCCTTTCTTTTCCATGAGATTAAACACTAATAGTGGTTTTGTGAGCGTTTCCAGCTCTGGATGCCATGTGCAGCCTGGGACTTGGCTGGTGCCCCAGCCTGGGGGGTGTTGGAGCCACAGGCCCAGCCTGGGGAGCCAGAGCTCAGCTCAGCTCCTGCTCTCGCTTAAGCAGGACTGGAAATGAATTCAGAGCCTGCCCAAATAACATGCCTGTACCTGGTGTGTCTAGAGAAGAGAGGAAGATCTGTTTGCATCATGTTAGTACATAAATCCACCCCCCCTTAAGGTGCTTGGGCACATTTGGATAATGACCTGGAACAACCCGGGTGGCAGGAGGTGCCATGTCCCTGTCACACAGCCCCTGGAGCAGGGGAGATGCCAGCCAGCAGCCAAAGGCACCCAATTACACCGTGCTCAGAAACATTTCATTCTCCTTTTCCATCTCCCCAGCTCCACAAAGCAAATCCTGCTGCAGAGACCTCTGCCTCCCGCTGCCATCACCTCCTGTCTGAGTAGAGACTGTGCAAAGTGCCCTCAATATTTGCAGTGTGGTTTTTCTACTGCCGTGGTTAAAGGCTCTGCTGTCCTTTGCAGGGGATGTGCTGAGCTCTGGGAGCTTGGGGACAGTGTGTGTTGGTGCCCTGGGCTCTGGGGGAGTGCTGGGGGCTTGTGGCCTCTGTTCTCACTGCTGATCAGAGCAGGGAGTTGCTTCAGCTTTACTCTTTTTTTTTTTTCCTTTCTCCCTCTGCCAAGTCCCTTGTGAGCCAGAGCTGAAGGTTCCCCCTGAGTGCAGTTGGGGAGCTCTGAGTGGAGGTTTCCAGGCTGGTCCCAAAGGAACAGTGTAGGAGTCACTTGTTGGATTCCTGTCCCACCACAGCAAGAGAGGGTGGGGGATGACCTTGGGAGGGATTGCAGCTTTTGTACTGGAGCTTTTCACCTTAGAAACCTCAACTGCTGGAAATCAAATGGCTGAAAAAAGTCTTTTGCTTCTAACTATAAAAACTGATTTTAAAATTCTGGTAATGGTGGAAAAAGCTGAAAAAGGAGTGGAAAACATAAGGCACAAGTGTTGTCCTTCCCTCACAGAGTGTTTGACAGCAGAAGCTCCCATCTTTCAGGCAACTCCCCACTCAGATGGTGACTGCTCAGTGCCCAGAGGAATGCCAGCCTGATGGGAATGCAGTGGCTCTGCTGGTTGTCACAACAAACCAGGACTGAATATGCAATGAACCCAGGATGGTTCGGAACCACAAATCCCTAAAACCCTGTACCTTTTAACAAACAGCCCTTTTTGTTTAATGATCCACTGGAGACTAACCCTGTGGTTTCCAGTACACTTGTGTTGGACCTGTAGTTAAAAAAATCACTCGTGTACCAGGCAACTGATTTGTTACTGGCCCCCTTGGGCTCTGCCTGAGACAGATTTCACTGGGAAAAGAGCTACAGAAAATGTCAGCAGACAGTGTGTGTGTGTGCCAGAGACTCCCAGCAGCTGTGATTTCAAATCGATTTTATTTTCCCCTCATCTAAAGAGTTTTACACTTCCAGGGAGACATTTTGATGTATTGGGAAACAAAACAAGGAACAGTTTCGGGGGGGAAGGCAAAGGCTTTCTAGTAGAGTGAGAGGTGAAGAAGAAAATGGGGGTGCACTGGAAGACCTTTTGAAGGTGCATTTTTGGCTTGCTCTTACACTTCTTGTGATGGCATCCATTCTCTTAGTGTTCTCTCAAATCTTTGCCTCTTTACTTGCACTCAGTGCTCCATTTCTGCCTCAGATCAAAGTTTTCTGTACTGTCAGTGACCTACCTGAGGGGTAGGTCTGTCTTTGGGGCTGGACAGGGAGCTGTAGGAGTTTAACAGATGTGGGATCAAGAAGCCTCTTGCCTTCTGGCTGCTCCAACACCACTTCTTATATCCTAGAATCAGGAAAGCAGGAGGGAACAGACATCCTGGATTGCTTCCTTGGGTAAAAGGAGAGATCAAGTGTTTGCAGTCTCCAGCCTGGATCTCAGTAACCCAAAGAGATGTGGGCAAAAGGACAAATCCTCAGGCAAGGAAGAGGGGAATGGAGTGCAGGGAAAGCTGCAGCCATTATCTCCAGCACCTACTCTCCTTCTCATCCTGCCCTCTTATATTCATATGTTCAACACACTGCAGATGCTCCTGGACATATTTTTGACCCATTTTCTCTGGAGTCCCTGCAATCTACTTTGTCGGAATAATTGCAATTTATTTAAATGTCAACAAGCCACACGTGGGAGAGAGCAGTTGTGTGCAAGAGCAGAGCAATTACGGGCAACGGGTCCCATCTCACCACTTGAACAAAGATCCAAGCTGGGGGAAAGGAAAAGATCATTTGCCTCTATTAACTGATCACTTACCCCCCACTCCCAAAGTCCCCGTGTTCCTTTGTACCTCCTCTTTGGGGCCATCACTTAGTGCAGGAGCTGGGATATAAACCCAGCTCTTTCCTTGCCTTGTTCTGCACAGGAGCATCTGCTCAATCCCCAGGAATTGACTGGTGATTTAGACCCACATAACTGCTCACAGAATCTAATTCTGGGCTTGCCCAAACAGCTTAAACTGTAACACAGACGCAGAGGAGCCTGACCTGTGTGGACATCATTACAGCTCCAACAAAACATGCATTACAGGACCCAGAGCCAGCAGTGATGGAACTTGAGGAATGAGTGTAGATGGCTTTTTGCAACAGCCTGGCAGTGGAATGATGTGAGTTTGTACATTATCAGACTTCTTGTCCTATCTGTGTCAGGTCAGTGTCTCGGGTCTGCAGGCACTGGTGTTGCTCAGACACACAACAGGCTCTCCTGCCCTCGGCACCCAAAGGCCAGGAGCACAAAAAGCCACTGGGGGGTTAAATGCTTTGCTCAAGACATCTTGGCAAAGTATCTCCTTCTAACTTGGTGCCCTTCTTATCAGGACATGCTGCTGCTTGGGGTCAGGCTAAGGATTAGTGAAGACCAGACTCCCAGAGCTGAAATGCTGGTGGTTGCTGTGGTGGAAGAGCTGGGGCCATCTAGTGACCTTCCAGTGAAAACTTTGTGCTTCCAGTGCTCCCAGTTGCTCTGAAAAGATATGTGGGCCATGTTGCCTCCCTGCTGCTGACTGAGCAAGTCCCCAGCTCCGCAGTGAGCCAGCTGGAAGGCAGACCTGCACCCTCTTAATGATTTTATTTTTGCTGGGAGCTGATTTAGAAACTGGTTCATGTAACCACCTCCTTTCATCTAGGATGAAAGGGAAGGATAACCCATGTCCTTACAGAATGGAGAGCTGAAACAGGCAGAGCCACCACCCAAAATGAGAGCTGGGGAGATGAGAACTGGAGAGGTGTGTGCCTCACTGTTTGCTACCAGGGCAGAGGGGTGGGCAGCGTGTTTGTGGGCTCGCTACAGGCCCTGCTTTGTCACCATCCCCTACATGTGTCTCACCATCATGTGCTCCTGTCCTCTACCAGGTGCCTCTCCCGGATTTCCCAGGGGTCCAGGCAATCTCTCCTCTGTTATTATTGAGTACAAGCACAATAATCTGGCCCCTAATGCACACAGAAGATTACAAAGCAGCATTTTATGGACCTGCTACAAAAGTACCCATAATCTGCTAATGCCCACAATTAAAAAAGGCTGTTGAGCAAATCTGAGCCATTGCAAGTTAGTGCCCATGTCTGGAGGTGGGTTCTGCTTCCAGCTGTTGGCCTTGCAAAGGAAGACAGCTTTATTAAATATTGCACTGGAAATAATATCATTTCTGATTTGAACAAAATGCTTTGCAAAGTTTGGACATAACACAAATCCATCTCTGTTTAGTAGGGTTTTGTTCTTTATTAAGTACCTGAATGTGAAAAAAAAAAAGTGTGGAGAATGGTAGTGATTTCCTCATCCAGGTTTTGTGGTAAAAATGAGCTGATAACTGCAGTAACTGACCCCGTGTTGGAAGGAATCTGTCTGTGCAGCTTTTGGAAGGAAAATCTAAGAAGCAAAGGAAGAGGAGGAAGCTCAGGATGAGCTGTTGGGGGCTTGGCATGACCTGGTTGCTGCTTCTTGTCCGAGTTGTGGCCCTGAGATCCTCCAGTGTGGAGCTGACCCTGCGTGTGATCAGCCGGGCAGAGCCAAGGATGGATCCTCAGTGTTCTCCTTGTCCTCCAGTCCATATTCCCCACTCCTGTCTTTCCATACGGGGTTTTTTAATCCTCTGCCGTGTCACCCTTCTCAGTGGGCACTGACTGAGGCTTGGATTTGTGGGAGAGCAGAGGAGGGAGCTGGTGGGAGGTGCAGGGCAGGCTCTGGCTCCCTGCAGGTGTTTCTTTGCCGATGCTGCCCGGGTCACTCGTGCAGGGTGGGGGTGCCAGGGTGCCCCAGCACCACCGAGGTCACCCCTCGCAGGCAGAGCGGGCAGCGCTTGGGGCCGGGCTGGGTGCGGTGCCAGCGGTCGATGCACCGGCCATGGTACAGGTGTGAGCAGGACAGCAGCTTCAGGGGCCGGCCGGGCCCGCAGGGCTGCAGGCAGATGGCACAGTCGGGGTGCCCAGTGGTGCCCCGTGCCATGGTGGGAGGATGGTCCGGCCGCCCTCCCGTTCCGTCCCTCAGGCCTCGGTGCCCGGCGAGACGCCAGAGGGCTGTGATGGTGGCACTGGTGGCCTTGCAGAGGGGCAGGAGCAGCCGGCGGGACAGCAGGGGCAGGGCCTGGGTGAGGATGTGCCACACGGTGCCCATGAGGGTGGCGTTACCTCGCTCAGCCCCGCAGGGCCGGGGGGGAGGCCGCATGTTCCCCTCCATGCCCTCCTCTGACCTCCAGTCCCACCAGTCCCCAGAGCCCCCAGGTGGGCTGGTGGTGGTGCCGTGTCCCCTCTCTGGGCAGCAGGGCCGTGTCCCCTCCCTGGACAGCCCAGGCCGTGTCCCCACAGGGCCCAGCACTGAGGGCCAGGCAGGCCCTGTGGGAATGTCCCCCCTCCACCCAGGGCCTGGCATGGCTGCAGCAGGGACACTGCAGGGCCAGCCGTGCACAGGCCACGAGCAGAGGGGACAGGAGGAGGGGACAGGGGACAGAGACAGGGGACAGGGGGCTCTTGGCCCAGGGGAGGCTCCGGGTGGGTTCCCCAGGCGGCCGTGGCTGTGCCTTCCAGAAGCTTCTCTGACAGGGCTGCTGCCTCAGCCTCATCCTCCTCCCAGCTCTCTGCCCTCTTTCCATCAGCACCATTCCCTTCCCATCTTCGTGCCTTCCCTGCCATGACACCCCTGCCAGAGCCTTGAAATGAACAGCTCTTGCTCCAAGGGGATTGTCCCGAAGGGATCTGTGTTTTCCTCCCCTCGGAGTGCCTGGGGGGCTTTGGGTGTGTGAAAAAGGAGCAGATTTGGGCTAAAACTCCTTCTGCCCTGGTCTTGTGGTTGAAAATGTGCCCCTTGCTCTCCCTTGGGACTGTGCCCCTGAAGTCACAGCAGATTTCCATCCCGCTCTCCAGCTGAGGTTACACCATGGTGGCACAATTAAGTGTGTCTTACAGCTGTTCATGATCTTCTTTCTCTTTTGTTCCATTTTCCCATCACTTTCCTTTCCCACTGCTCTTCCTGTCCCCCACCCCGGGGTGTTCACCTGGGGTATTCACCCCCCACTCTTCCCATCAGCCACGCTCCAGTGCCCTTCACTCTTGAGACCTTCCCACCCAAATGTCTTTGTGTGTTGTTCCTGCAGCCCCATCCCTCTCTCTGGGGGTGCCTGGGGAGGTTTGTGCCTGCCCTGCAGAGCCAGTGCAAGGCACAACCAGAGCCTGGGTCCCTGGGGAAATCTGCAAAGTACAAGTTGTTATTACTCACTACAACAGAACAATCAGCGCAGGCTCCGTAATGCACTAAGATGGATTGAAGCTGCTTAAGACCGGAGCAAAATGGAATCACTGCTTTGCAACCAGGAGTTTAACTCCTGCAATCCACTGCCTCTGCGTGATGAGACCTGAGCCAAAGCCCAGATCTGAAAATGACTGGGTTTGGGGAGTGAGGGGGAGCTGTGCAGCAGGAGCCAAATCAGAGCTGGATCTCAGCTCGGCACGGTGATGTGCCACATCTGTTTGGGAAGGCAACTCTGCACGTGCAGCTCTTTTCCTGGTGGTTGCGGAGAGGATCCTGACATCTTACACTGCTCAGGTGTGACTAGTGCCAGCAGAGCCCTCTGGGTACCCTCTTTTTCATGACAGCCACACCACAGGCACTGACAGCCCCCTCAACAATCCCACCACGGCACTCAAGGGGTTCCCAGGCTGCTGGAGGAGCCGTGCATGGAGCTTCTCACCAGTGTCAGAGCTGCATGCAGGACCACAGCCAGCACATCCCTATGTCAGTATTTAAGAGTTGGTTTTGATGTCCCTGAAAATGTGATTAATTGGGAACCCATCCAGCCCAACGCAGGCATGTGGCTGAATGAGCTTTGGATTCCATGTTTGCTGGTGTGCCCATGTGTGTGTTGACAGAAGTTGCTCAGAAATAAAGAATTGCAGCTTTCCTGGTTGTTGCAGAGAAGAAGAGGATCAGAGTTGTGCTGCTTTTTGACAAATGGTGGTCCTGGTCCTTTGTGCAGTCAGATTTCGCCACATTTCCATCCCAGATATGGGCCCTTTCAGCAAAAAGACAAAGCTATGAACTTCCAACAACTTCACGGCTGTGAAGATGCTGATTTCTTCTCATGTGCTTCTGGAGGATTTTAGGTTGTGCACTGAGAAGCTCTAGGTTATTACGTGTTTCTTATTTCTTCCCACTGAAGGGTGAGTCCAGCTTTCCTCCTGCTTTGCCTAAGATGAATAGCAGATCCTCTGCTGTTACATTAAGGCAGCTTTAAACATATGATAAATTAACTGTACAAACCTTTGTCATCTAGGGCATAAAACAATCTCTAACTGCTTAGGATTAAGGAGACACTTGTCTTAAATCAGCCAGTTATTTTAAACACTTCCCTGTTAGCTGTCAGATGCCCCGACTGCCTGTTATCACACCAGGGGATTTGTGTTAGACTTCAGCCCCAGACTCTGCTCTGAGACTGGGCCTGAGGTAGGGAGAGGCTGAGGCTCCAGCTGTGTCCCCAGCAGCTCCCTATGGCAAAGGGAGATAAGTCTGGTGTGCCAAGTGAGGAATCAGGCTGTGAGGAGAGGCCTCAGAGACCCCAGCATGTCTCAGAGGGCTTCCAGGGTTGCTGAGAGAACATATGCTGAGTGTCTTGTGCTTTTGGGGTAAAAGGAAAACCAGGGAGCTTCAGCTGGTCATAAGAACACAAGGTTAGAGAGGAGCAAACAGCCAGGTGCCTGCACAAGGGTTTCTTAAATATATAGACTTCCTTCAATGCTAAATTATCACACTTTGCAATAAATTTTTGTTTGGTTTAATTTTGCTGGCCATGAGCTCCCAAGAGGAATCTCTGTAAGCAACTGCACTCTGCACTCTGCACCGTGTGCGGGCTGAGAACATCGCCTTCATTACAGGGCTCCATCTCCTCCCTCCACCCCTTCAGCCGCTGCTGCTGATTAAGTTTCTCTTTGCAGCTCTTCCAGGAAGCCAGGGGCCTGTTGTTTTGGAGATGGCCTTAATTTGTTTACTCGGGCATATGTTCAGTCTTGTACGAGGATGCTTCGCAGCTGGGCTCGAGCAGCCCCCGGCACGGGGGAAGCAGCAGGTGAAGTTCCAACCACAAGGAAGCAGCAGGTGAAGTTCCAACCAAAAGGAGGCCACTGAAGTCTGGCCTGACGAGCCGACAGAAGGGGGGCACCCTGAGATGGATGGGCTCAAACACGGGGCCATGTTGGCTGAGATAGCTTCTTGATATTTATTGCTGGTTTCCATCATCGTATGGGCACAAGAACAGTTTGCTTGTGCAGAATATCAGTTAAGCTCCAAGATTTAAAGGTAGAAAACTCCCTGCCTCTGGTTTTATTATGCAAATGTGAAATTTCCCTGCACGTGGCAGGGGGTTGGAACTGCGTGATCTTTATTATCTCTTCCAAACCATTCTGGAATTCTAAATGTTCTGAGAAGGGTGGACAGGCAGGGGTTAAGGTTGAGACTCACCTGCTGGACAGGACCTGTGCTCTTCAGAACCAGACACCTGCAAAAACTGGTTGCAGAAGTACTGTCTGGCCAGCTCAGACCCCACAGGACACTGTCTGAGGAGGACGCTCAGGCACCTGTGAGGCTTGGACCCTGCAGATGCATCCCTGGGGCATCTTCTCCATGTTCTCCCTGCGTGTCAGGATCCTGCCCTGAACCCTTAGAGAGTCCAGCTCTGCCCTTGACTCACCAAGGCACCAAAATCTTGGTTCAGCCCCCACAGTGGTCCTGGGGAGCTGGAGGATGGCAGATCCCTCTGTGCTGCTTTCCTGCCCCTATAACCTGCAGAATCTGGCACTGTCAGAGAAAAAAAGAAATCATGTGGATGTTTTACTGCTCCTGTAAAGCTGTTACTTCTTCCCCACCCGCCCTTTAGGAAAAAAAAAGAGAAAAAAAAGCCTTGTTTAATTTGCCAGCTTGCAAATGGCTCCTAAATAATACAGTTGTCTTTGGCTCAGCTGATCAAAGGGCCCTGCCCATGAGGACAGGGACATTTTGCAGGCTCAGATTAGTGTTGTTGCAGAGGATTTGGATGCTTTTTTTGTTGTTTTTCAATGATTCTCTTTCCAGGTTGAAGCTGAGCCAGATAACTGAAAGTATGGAATCGATATTTTGCAGAACTGATAGAAAATTAGCCAGGTTTAATAAACTTCATGCATGGCTTCCTATTGTAGCTGTATATCAAAAGGAAAATAAATATATTGACTGGATCTGCTTACAATAGCATCTATAAGTCACTCTGTGAACTAAGGCAATTGCACAAATGGTTGTGGGAGGCCATGCTGTGGAGGGTACAAAAGGATCATGCTGAGGACAGGAGTCCTCTTCTTGCTCATTTACCACATGACCTTGAAATTCAGGCCTTAATCCAACATAGACATTTTCCCTGGTGGTTTTGTGATAACCTGGAGAAAAGGAGGCTCAGGGGAGACCTCACTGCTCTCTACAACCACCTAAAGGAGGTTGGAGCCATGTGGGGGTTGGTCTCTTATCTCAGGTAACAAGTGACAAGACCAGAGAAAATGTCCCCAAGTTGCCCATGTGGTTTAGGTTGGATATCAGGGCAAATTTCTTCCCTGAAAGGTTGGTCAGGCATTGGAACAGGCTGCCCAGGGAAGGGGTGGAAAAGTCACCATCCCTGAAAATGTTCCAAAGGGTGTGGATGTGGCACTTGGGGACACGGGTTAGCGACGTGACAGTGCTGGGTTAATGGTTGGACTTGACCTCAGAGGTCTTTTCTAACCTTAATGACACTGCAGAAAGCAGATCCCTGGCTGGAGATAAAGCAGCACAGCACCAAACTTTGCTGGAGCACACAGAGATGGTGCTGCTGGACAATCTGGCCCCTGTTACCTTCACTACAGAGCTGGAGCTGTTTCTGCAGCTCATTGACTGGAGACGGCCCCTCCTTCCCCATAACAGGGTGAAAGCTGGAGCAGCTTTCCAACCATGCACCTGCAAGGGAAAATAAATGGGGAGGATGAGCAAGCCATGGGTGGGTGTCAGTGCAGGGGCTGTTAAGCACATAACATAATTTATCGCTCAAGTAACCTTGGAACAGCATTCCTGGCGACGGAGCCACCGCTCGGTCACTGCACCGGGCAGAGAGGCGAGCGGGACGTGCTGGAGCACCCACGTGCCATCATCCATCATCCAGTTAACCCCACAGCTCAGCCTCCCTTCAGAAACACACAGTGCCCTCCTTTTCACTCTCCCTCCACACCTGCCTGCCACCTCCAGCCGGCAGCATCCCCCTCCCCTGGCTGCAGAGATGCTGGGCAGTGTCCGGGCTCTGCTCGGGTGTGTGCTCGTTGCCCACCGGTGAGGAGAGTGAGATCAGACAGGAGGTGAGGAGCAGAAAGGCTGCGGTGCTGATGGACACCAGGGGAAAGCAGTGGAGCAGAGACAGAACTGTGGCTGTGCAGGGAGATGGGAGAGTGAGCAGTGGCAGGGACTGCAGGTGGGAGCTCTCAGTGTGTCAGGGATGGGGGATGCACATCAGATGTGTGTGCTGGGGCTCAGGCAGGGCTAAGGGAACAGCTGGGTGAGGAGGGTCTGGGAAGCGTAAAATTCAAGGAGTGGGGCTGTTGGTGTGGAAATGGGAGTGGGCAGGAGGTGCAAGGGCAGGGATCAGACACCCTGCCCTCTCAGCACAGAGCAGCACATGCTGCAGCTGGAGCAAATTTGACTCACTGTGAAAATAGCTGCTCACAGATCTGCATTCAGGGCAAATCTTGTGTTTATACCGTGAAAATGAATGTGGGCTTTGATTATTATTTTTTCTTCTTTTCCTTTTCCGTTGATTTTTCTGACTCTGCAATTCCCACTGCAGGAATGTTGATGGGCAGATGAAAGGTTGGCTGCTGGGACTTCTCCAGCTCAGCTTCACAGACCTAATGCTTGTGTGAGCTGCTGTGCCCTGTCTCCAAAAACCATCCTCTGTCTTGTCTTGCTGGCTGCTCTCTCTGGCTGCTTCTGCAGCAGTGAAGGTAATAACAAAGCCTCTGAAACAGTGGAATTTCCCTTCTCTCTTGAATGGAGATCAAGGGGAGAGTTATGGCCCTACGTGTAGGATAAAAAGCAGCACAAGTTTACTCTCTGTACACCGTGTGGAAGTTGGTTGTTATCTGTGTTTTTCTAGAGGAAATGAGCCACTTCTGTCAGGAGAAGAGCATTTGTTGGGGGGATGCTGTTGGCAAGAGCAGCTCTATTGGGGTCACAGCTTCTGATTTGGGCTCCAGCAGAAAATGCCCACATGTACGACTTGTTCATGAGACAAAACTTCATTCTCCCAAAATTTTTCTTTTCATTTTCCAAATTTGGAATCCTTTCAATTTGAGGGAAAAAGAAAATAGTTATAAGTTTCTGCACTGACTCATTTCAAAATCTAAAGCATCCTTTTTGATCTAACATTTGGCTAATTAAATAGGAAGCCCTTTTGTCTTACACATTACAAAACATCAAGGTCTCTTTTAAATCCATTGGTGTTTTTATTACTCTCTGAAATTCTTGTGGAATAGATAAAACATTTCCCACCCAGCTCTGCTGTGTCACTTAATGTGTGAGCAGTCACAGTATGACATATTCACCACGAAGCGTATACAAATTGAATCTCTACGTGTGGTTGTCAGGAAACAAAATATGCTCGATATCTGTTTCAAAGACAGTTTTGATTTTTAGCGAAGCCTTTGTGAAAAATGTAGCAGCAAAGGAATAAAAATGACTCCTGCAATTTGGAAACAGGTAAACAAGATGTATTAAAAAATCCATGAAAACACTATCCGGTCATCCCTAGGGATGATTTCTCACATGCAAATGCATCCTTGGCGAAGGGAGGAATGAGACCAGATCACAGTCCCGGGGTTCTCAAATCCCACTGACATCATCTGCAGCTCCCCCAAGCTGGGGCACCATCTCAGCCTGCACATCTGGGGCAGCACCAGCAGAGGCTGCAGGGCACAGCAGCACTTCAAGCCTCTTTCATCTCCCGGGTGGTCCCTAAGTCAGAGCCCTCATCTCCACTCTCCCCCTCCCTTCTCAAACTAGGCATCTGCTGATGCCATTGTTTAATCCAGCCAAGGATCTGCTCCATTTCCCATGCTCCAAGGTAATTTGGGTGAGCCTGCTCTGTTCTCACATGCCAGTTAAAAAACACTCTCTCAGGCAGGTCTCCTTCCATGGGGCAGTTGTGATCCTCTGAGGTTTGTGTGTAATAAATCTCCTTGCCTGTCTGGTTTTCCTTCTGCGGGAGGCTCGTGGTGTAAAACCATGGCCCTTGCTCTGTGTGGAAGCAGCTGACAAACAGCTCTTCTGGTAAGTCCTTCCAGATGGGGCCGAGCTGGCATTGCCCCAGCACAGAGCTCTGCAAATGGAAGGGGCTCTTTCTCAGCTCTCTGCGTGTGACCAGATCAAGAGAGGCAGGAGGTGGTGGAAAATTGCCCTGGGCAGGTCTCAGGTCACTGTAGGAGCGAGTCCAGAGGAACCCATGGAATGATCAGAGGGTAGTGGGATCACCACAGCAGCTCAGGAGAGACTCCCTCCCTGCCCCGTGGCTGTCCCAGCGCTGGTGGGAGAGGCAGGACACGGCTCTGCTGATATTCAAAGAGGACAGTTCTTACTGGAGGCTGCAGGACAGAGGCTGCTGCTGCAGGACAGGAGAGACTGAGTCTTCCAGCACAGCCCTTGTGGTCAGGGGCTTCAGCCTCAGAATCCCCTGTCAGACACCACGCTCCAGCCTACAGGAGTTCTGATTGTAGTTCCCGTTTATTCCCATGGGGATCCTGGCCCAGAACATTTGGGCTGTGCTCTGAAGGAGGGATGCCTTGGTGTTCATCCACATCCAGGCAGTGTCCTTTACCACATGCACCTCCTGCAGCATTCACGGAGCAGTGGGGACAGAGGGATCTGCTTCTGTCCCACCTTCATTTTCCCAGGCTGCGTGGGCCACACACTTTAGGTTTTAAAAGTGCTCAGCACCCCCAGGCAACATCCCTGGGCACCCTGTCCCTAAAAATGCACATCGGATGCAACAGGTGCCTGAAGCAACAAGTGAAACCTGACCCCGGAGCCTCTCAGGATGTCCCTGAGCATCTGCTCTCCCTGCTCTCAATCCTGTGCCATGAAAAGCCTCCCCTTTGAGGAGGAGGGGAACAAGGATGCTGTCAGTGCTGGCAACCCCCCAAATGTGCTGGTACACAAAACCTGCCCAGCTGTTTGCCTGAAAGCAGCACACGGCAGGGTCGAGCCGCCTGCTGTGGGTGGGCTGGGGAGAGGCTCCAGCCTGCCAGGAAAACAGAACTGGGAGCAGAACAGCAAAAGTTGGGGTTCTTTTCCTTTTTCTCCCCCTGCAGCCCCTGGCACAGCGGGCTCTCCCTCCATCATCTCTCTGCAGCTGAACTGTGCCAGGGCAGGGCCGGTGTGTGCCCAGCACGGTGCTGGTGCTGCTGGGTTTGCTGCTGGGGAGGGTCTTTTCAGGCTGTGAAAAAAGCAGGTCAGGCGTGTGGCTGCCTTTCAGGCAAGCTGTTTTGCACAGTTCCCCAGCAAAGAGATTTCCCTTTATCATAAGGAGTTACTAAAGTGGCCAGAGCTACAAAGCAAGGATTTAAAAGCATCTCTGAGTGTTGGAATTGAGATGAAGTCCTCCTGCTTTAGGGCACAAGCTCAGCTCTAAAGGAAGGGACAAGATGGAAATTTTCCTTTGAGAAGATTATAACTTTCAAAAAGGCATTTGATTTGATAGGAGAGGATTTGCATCCTTGCCTGCAACAGCTCATACCACGGGCTGTTGGAGATGGACCAGCCAAGGGAGGTTTCAAATACCTGCTTTCTGCTGCATAGAAGAGAAGGGCTGTGTGGGAGGAGAGGGGGGACACAAGTGATTCCTTCATCAGGGATGGTGTGTCAGGGTCCAGCTGAAGGTACAATTCAAAATGAAAGGGTCATTTTGAGGATGCTTTTTACCAGCTGAGGGACCCCCCTCCTCCCACACCTCTGCATCTCGCTGCTCCCTATGCCAGCACATTCCCAAAGCAGTCTGGCTGCTCTCATCTGCTAGAGGGGCTCGAGGTGAGGAAAAACCATGGGGTTGTGTTGTAGTGGCCCAAAATGCCCAGGCAGGGGGAAGGACAGGACTGCAGCTCATGGTCAGCATGGGAAACTTGCCCTGCTCAGTCTGGCTGTTCCTGCCCTCCTGTGTTCTGGCAGGACACGGAATGGCACCGTCTCAAGGCACTTTTCAAAAGTACTTCAGTAATTCTCCTCATCCCCTGTGCAAGGACCCCGGGCCAGCATTCAGCAGCACTTGGCTCCTTTGCAGCCCAAAAGCTCTGGCTTCTGTCGATGCTTTCTTTCGGCCAAAGGAAGAAGGAGGTTGAGTTTTGCTTGGATTGTCCCTGGCAAAAAAAGAAAGCCCCCACGCTCTCCATGTGCTTTGCAGGCTGCTCCAAGGCCCAGGGGATAAATTCCCTTTGACTTCAGCCGCTGGTACAGAGAGGTGTCTCCGCTGCACGGAACAGCCTGTGCTGCTGCCAGCTTGGAACTGCAGTGACCTCATAGCACTGGAAGTTCTGTGATCTGTCTCATCTCCTGCCATCCCCACGAGATGTTTGGTGAGCTGTACCTGCTACCTGGAGACGAGAGAGGAGGCAAACACAGACAAAACCCCGCCAGGGTCCTCCTGAGCTGCCGAAATTCCTCCTGCCCAAGGATGGAGAGCAATGCAGACTCTCCCACACAAATTCCTGCCCTTTAAAGTCTGCAGTTGTTCTCTGGCAACTTGGAGAGTGATTTTTTTTTCCCACCAACTCAACTGTTGGAAATGTTTCCTCCCTTTTCCAAACCTGAGCTGTAACTCGGATGGTTTTGCTCCAGCAAATAACAAAAAGAAGCTGATTTGCAAGCAGGATGTTGCTTCTTGCAACGATGCTCCAAACAAGGCAATGATGTTTGATGACATGGAAAAGCCTTTTCCAGAGGGCAGTGGAAGGACAGCAGTCACGTTGGTGTCCTTGGCTTGGCCAGCTCAGGTTTTTGCAGGTTTGTTGTTGCAGCTTCTTCCAGCAATCCTCCAGGCATGTTGAATTCCTCCAGGCTGGATCTTTCTGCTTGAAGTGATGGGATTTTGGCAGTGTTTTCTCTTGGAGCTGGAGCAGGGCTCGCTGGACTTGGCACACAGGACCGTGTGTGCCACCCATGCTGTAATTTCTTTGGTGTGGAGCAATATTCATCAGGGTGGTGTGAGGGATGGGCCCTGAGATGCTTTTCTGCTCATGGCAACAGGTGTATCTTGCCAGGCTGCCTCTTGCCTTGAGCCAGGCAATTTGTGTGCATTTGTTTGCTTTCAGCAAGTTATTCTTGGTCCGTGCTGCTCTGAGGTGATGAAAAACAGGCCCTTCTGGGTACAAAAATATTTTCACTTTAGAATGTTTGGAAAGTGGCGCCAAGGATGACAAAAGCAAACACCCACCCCAAGCAAAGGAACCTTCCAGTGCCATCTCCAAAGGGTTTGAGACCTGGGCTATGCTGAGGGGGGTGTGTTGGCATGAAACCATGGAGAAATATGGGCTGGAGCAGCTCTGGGTACCAGAAACTCTGAGCACAGTTGGGTGGGTTGGGGTGCAGCCTGAATAACCACCCTGAGGCTAAATCGTGTTATTTGGTGCCCAGGGATCAGAGAATCACAGACAGGCTTGGGCTGGAAGGGACCTTAAGGATCACCCAGTCCCATCCCCTGCCATGGGCAGGGACACCTCCCACTAGCCCAGGTTGCTCCAAGCCCCGTCCAGCCTGGCCTGGGACACTCACAGGGCTGTGCAGGTTGGACCAGGCAATGTGATGAGTGGGGTGTCTCTGTGGGTCGGGTTCACTCTGCCATGTGATGAGTGGAGTGTCTCTGTCTGTGGGGTTCACTCTGCCCAAGCTCCCAGAACACTCTTTCCTGGGCTGTGCCCTGGGCTGTGCCACGCCTGGAAACGCCTCCTCAGCCTTCCCTGCCTCAGTTTCCCTTCCTCTCCTACAAATTAGCCAAACCCCGCCCCAATAAAGCCCTCCTATTGACTTCCCCAGAGTGTTTTGAGACTTAATTAACAGTCTGCAGAACGCACTGAGATCATGGGATGAAAGCAGCTATAGATATGCAAAGCAGCATCATTATGCAAAGATAAAATTTAGCCCCTTTGTAAAATAAGTGTTGAAATGAATGTCTCGCAGCGTGTGCCTGGCTCGGCTCGGCTCGGCTCCCCTCCCTTCACTCACCTGATAATCCCGAGGGAAACGGCACCAAAAGGAGATTTATGGGAGAAGTGTGAAAATGCAGAGGCAAGGTCTTAAAATCAGATTAAGAATGAAAAAAAAGGAGAAGCTGCGAAAGAAAAGAACGAACTTTTCCTCCTTATCTCTCGGAGGTCTGTAAGCCCCTGTGTGCACACCACAAGCTGCAAACTAAGGGAGAGCCAGAATAGGGTTCAAATTACTCAGGCTTTATTTATTATATTTATTGTTTTGTACTGGGGGGCAAAAAAAAGGAAAAAGTTGGGGGGGGATGAGGAATGAAGTCAGGTATAATTTAAAAAGAAACATGCCTGAGAAGGGACACAGTCCATCAACTAATTAAATATGTACCAGAGGTGCAATATTCCCAATTAACTACAAAGTTGTGCTTCCACTTCTAATTGCTGACAGTTTCTTTTGGTGCCTGTGTGCAGATTAATTGTCTTCAATGGGGAACTGGTTGGCTTGATAATGTAACGTTTGAAGTGGAGGTGGTAATTACTTTGATTAGCTCGGTGGGTTTTTTTCCAAATGGCAGCTGGAGGTTGGGCCTGAGGTTGGGAGTAGCAGCTAAAAAAATGAGAGAAGATAAAATAGTGAAGTTTGTTTTAGGAGTTTAAACCTGCTGGAGCAAAACTTTGGGGTTTGGAATGTGAAGGTCTATTCCAACCCAAAGTGTTTTATGATAATACCCATGAGCTGCTTTGCTCAGACCCAGGAAAGACCAAGGAGATGGGTAGGCCAAAGGGGGCAATGGAGTTGGGAGAGGCTCAGGCTGGAGCAAAGGAGGTTTGGGGGGAGCCATGGGGGGCTTGTCCCTTCTCCCAGGTGACAAGGTGAGGGGAGCAGAGGAAATGGCTTCACGTTGCACCAGGGGAGGCTTAGGCTGGATAGTGGGAAACATTTCCTCACCCAAAGGCTTGTCAAGCACTGGCACAGCCTGCCCAGGGCAGTGGGGGAGTCGCCAGCCCTGAGGTTTGAGGCTTAGGGACATGATCTAGTGGTGGCCTTGGCCGTGCTGGGGAAACAGGGGGGCTCCTTCCCAGGGCTCCTGCCTGTCACTTGGGCCACTCTTTGCATTTTTTTGATTATTTTTTTTTTACCCCTGGCGTGGGAAATCCCCGGGCAGGAGCTGAGCTTGCAATTCAAAGCCGGGCTCCATCCCCCTCCGTGCTCCTGGCAGCTGGGAGGGCTCCTGGCTGGAGCTGAGGGATTCCCAGGCTTTCCTGCTCTCTGGCTGGCAGCTCTCTGGGATGAGCTGAGGTCACCTCTGCTCCCTCCTGCCCAGGGCTGTCACTCACGCTGCCCACCAAAGCTCCTCTCCCAGGCTCTGTCCTGCCAGAGCATCCCCTGCCTTTGCTCTCTGCTGCTCTGTCCCTTTATCTTGGCTCTCTCTCCTCCTTTCCAGCTCTGGAGCGATGGCAGAGCCGAGCTGGGGCCAGGAGGAGCATGTGTAGGAATTGGATAAGGAACAGGATCCACTGGCCTGTGAGAAAACTTGGCCAGCTCCTGTGCCAGGGCTGTCTTCATTCGAGCAGTGCCAGTGTGTGCCAGGTGGGATGGGCAGCAGGACAGCACCTGGGCCCCATCCCTGTGGCCTCACCCCTCTCCCTGCAGGCTCCCTCTCCCCTCTCCTGCCTCCCCTTCCCCTGGCTCCCTCCAGTCTCCCCTGGCCAGCCCTGGGTGCAGAGGGCAGGGACCCGACCGAGCCCTGGGGTTTGTTCCTCAGCGGGGAGATCGGTCTCTCCTCATCACTAAATTGGGAGGCAGGGATCGATTTCCCCAAGGCTGGAGGTCTGACAGAACCTCTCTATTTGCAGGACTCTGAACCCTTCACACTCCAGCGAGCCCAGAGACAGTGACAGAGGCTCTGACTGAAGCAGATGATGGGAGCACATGGGTTAACTTGCTGGAGCAAACCAGGGCTCAACAGCCGTGCTGGCAAGGAGAGAGTTTTATCCTGAGGTCTTTGAAGCTGAGGAGCAGTGGGGGAGAGTGCCAGCAGTCAGCAAGGCCAGATGCTGCCTCTGAATCCCTCAGCTGCCCCCAGCCCACAGCCCAGGGCTTGTTGTCCTTGCAGCTCGGGGCCCTCTGGAAGAGCCCTGCAACAGCTTGTACATCCCAGCAAGAGGGAGCTGCTCTTTGCTGCCTTTTAGATAATTAATGCAAATGAAGAAACTGAGGCACAGGGTCCTCATTCAGTGTTTGCCAAGGAAAACTGATGCTATTTTTTCCCTGTTTTTTCCTTCTTTCCACCTTGCTTTCCTGTCTTGAGTGGGAGGACTACATGTCAGGGACTTCCAAGGCTGTTTGTTCCCGACATGACCCTTCTGTCCAGCTTTGCCATGGCTTGTTCAACCCTCTCAGATGGGGACTGGACCCTGCATAGGGAGCCCCAAGCACAGCCCCCCCTAAACCAAGGCAGAGTGTTTCATGAAGTGAACAGAAACAAACCCCTCTCCTTCAGCAATGCATCCTCACGTGGCTGCTTTAATGTCACAGTCAAGGGAGATGATTAGATGCTGGATTTGGCAGTGGTGCTCCTGGTTCCCTCTGCCTGGCAAGCTGAGTTTCCGTGGTTACCAGGTCCAGGGCTCTGAGTGGTAGAAAAATTAGAATCATTAAAAGAGGGGGGGGAAAGTCTGATCAAAATGGTCTTAAATAGCTCATCTTGCAAAACAGGCACTCCCAGATTTAAGATCATCAAAGAAATCTATTGGTGAGGTTTTATCCCAGTGCCCCTTGGAGCAAGGGTGAACTTACAGGGAATTTCTTCCAGCACTGATGCTGTGATGGTGTTGCCAGCTCAGGGCAGGGTTTCTGCTCAAGGAGGAGGCTCAATCTCTCTTCTTCTTTTTGGTCATGTTTTTTAATTTTTTTTAATTCTTTTTCATTTCTTTTCTTTTTATTTTTTTTTAATTTTATTGGTCAAAGTTTGGGCTAGATGATCCTGGTGATCAGTGCTTCTATGATTAATGTTTCTGTGATCTACTGCTTAAGAGGAAGCTCTTTTCTAAGAAAGTTGCCAACACTGGAACAAAAAGGAGGAAGGTGTGTGTGGTGGGAGGGGTCCCAGCCCATGGCAGGGGTGGCACTGGATGGGCTTTAAGGTCCTTCCATCCCAAACCATTCTGGGATTCCTTTGGGGTGGGTTTAGAGCCCTCAGCTCTGCTAAAGCCCAGGCAGTGGGATGAGTGAGGAGCTGCTGCTGCCTCTGCCAGCGGCACCTCAGGGCTGTGTGAGGGGCAAAGCAGCTCCCAGGGCTGTGTGAGGGGCAAAGCAGCTCCCAGGGCTGAGCCCAGCAGGGATGGGATGGGATGGGATGGGATGGGATGGGATGGGATGGGATGGGATGGGATGGGCTGGGATGGGATGGGATGGGATGGGATGGGATGGGATGGAAGGTTCCAGGGCCAGCCCTGTGCCCGCTCTGGCTCGGGGGTGACATCTCGAGGTGGGAGCTCAGCAGCAGCTCAGCCATTGCCATGGTTTCCTAGAACATCCTCTGGGGCTGCTCCAAGAGCTGGAGAAAAGGGATCTTCTCACTACGGGAGCCCTGCTTGGTGCTTTTCTCCTCTTCTGTTCGGAAGCAAAAAAAAGAGGCTTTTTTATTATTATTTTCTGTGACATCTGCAGTCATGAATTGGGCCTATAAAACACTGTGTAGGAGACTGTTCCTCCTTCACTTGATCTCCTTTCATTCCCAAGAACATTTTTCTCATCAAAGCTTGCAGATTTCAGACACGCCATAAGATATTTTTAATCATCTTCTGTCACGAAGTTTCCAAGTTAAAGGAGCCTGTGCCATGCAGAGAAAAGTCTATTTATTCTTCCTTGTTTAAAATATCCTGGCAGTCATTTTAATTACAATGCCTTTCCCTACCCCTCTCGGGATGTGCAAATGTATTTACACAATTTACAGTAAAAGTGGTTTCCTTCCCCCATCCCCATCCCCTCCCTCTTCCCGCCATGTGTGTAACGTGTGCAGTTTCAAATATCACAACTTGGCAAATAAATATTACAAGATTCAACACGAGGGAGCTGCATTTGCAAGTCTGAGGCTAATTTAATAAATGATGGCAGGAGCTTTAAAACATGTCTCCTATTTAAAGAGCACAAC
This sequence comes from Campylorhamphus procurvoides, assembly GCA_013396655.1. Taxonomy (NCBI): domain Eukaryota; kingdom Metazoa; phylum Chordata; class Aves; order Passeriformes; family Dendrocolaptidae; genus Campylorhamphus; species Campylorhamphus procurvoides. Next base: position 264,132 of record WBMV01001747.1, on the reverse strand, counting down.
ACCGATCTCTGGAAGGAGCTGTGAAGGGGGCTAAATCTTTTAAGGGCTTTAAATGAATCCTTTTCATCTGAAGCTTGCAAAATTAAAAGCATCCCAAGCTGGTTTTTGTGCAGCTTCGTCAGAGCAGACGCAAACCCAACCTGTGCCTGGCACCGGGCTCGGCGTGGGACACCCAGTGACGTCTCCAGATCCAGCCTTTGCAGGGGAAAGGAAGTGGAACTCGGGGGGAAGGAGATGCAAACACCCTTTCTATTTGGAGGAGAAGAGAGGCTGAAGGTGCCTCGTGCTGACGTGGAGCTCGAGATGTGTGTGGGCTGCGTGGGAGGCGCTGCCGTGGCTGCAGCAGTGGCTGCTCTCCAGCCAGAGATGGTGGGTCCCAGTTTGTGCAGACAGCTGGGACCAGTTGGTGGGGACAATGGGCGGTGTGTGTTAGAATCCAGTGCAGAGCTTGGGGCTTGGCTGCATCTCCCATCTCCTCACCAGTCCCAAATCCCACATCTTGCCATCCATGCTGCCTTTGGCTTTGGTGTCTGCTCATTCTCACCCAGCTCCTCCAGTGTGGGGGACCCTCACTCTCCCTCCCTCGCTCCCTCCCTCCCTCTCTCCGTGCAGAAACACAGCTTGAGAAGATTATAATGGACCCTTCTGGCCTTGAACTCTATTAAATCTGTGTAAGTAGGAGATGGCTTTGGCAGCCTAGATTGGGTTGGATTACACCTCTGCAGATCTTCTGCTTGTGAGACAGTTCAAAGATCCCCTTTAACCAGAGCTTGCCTCCTCTGGAAGCCTGAACTGGTCTGGTTAGGATCCTGTTTGGCTTTAATCAGAGGTAACTAGATCTCAACAACAGGGAAATAAATAAAAATATTCAACTGCTTGTTACTTTTACATCTCTTTGCTTTCCAGCAGTGGCTTGTACTGCAGCAGGGGAAGTGGAAGCACAAAGCAGCAAGATGCCTTGGCAAGAGTCCCAGGAGTTACTCAGGGGGCAAGGGCAGCAGGGCAGGGGCTCCTGGCAGCTTCCAGACTGCCAGCATTGGTACAGATGGGCACACGAGGATGGAACCCACAGAACTTGGGGTCACCAGACCATGCAGCACTGGCCCTGGGAGGATTAACCTCTCCCTGTTGACATCCCCACTGGGGAGCAGCTTCTTCTGGCCTGGAAGTGACTTGTCAGATTATTCCCACGTGCTGTGCAGAAGAGTCTCCCCAGCAGTGTGACACCAGAGCCCACAATCCTGGGGGGCAGATCCATGCAGAGAAGGAGACAGGAGAAGGGGCAGCACCCTGGGAGTGCAGGGAGCCAGCTGTGTTTGGAGGCTGAAGGCTCACCTTCACCTCTGGGGCTGCAGGGGGAGGTAACTGCCTGCCTCAGTTTCCCCATCTTGGTTTCACAAGGCTGTGAGATTTCCACTCTTTCCTGGAAGACATCGAAGGGCTCCGCCATTGCCACAACCCAAACTTCACATCTGGAGGGAAATACCCACAATTGTTGCATTTCCCCCATTCTCCTGCACGTTCATAGCTCGGGAAACCCTTCAACACACCAGGTGAGGGGGGGCAAATGTCTGGAGAAAGCCAAGTTGCTTTGTTAGAGGGCACCCAAGTGGGTGCTGCCTCATCACATCTGCTCAGGGGCTACAACTTCAGACTGGGAGAGGTTTGCAGGCACTGGTTGAGCTGGTGTTTGTTGAGAAGTTGAAGAAACCCCCCTGGGGGGGCTGCTGACCAGAGGTGAGGAATGAGCTATTTCTTTGCTTGAGTTTGAAAATTAGAATTACACCAGTGGGAAAGAAAATAATAGTTGAGAGAGAGCTTGTAAGGAAAAGCAAATCAAAGCACACTGAGGATCTGTCAGTAAAGAAGCTCTTTCATGCCATATTTTGTAATATATTTCTTCTTTTGAATTATACTTTGTATTTTTCCTTACATAAGATGAGGAATAGGAGCCCCAGCAGCATGTGGTCTGGTTGGATGTCTAAGATATTAACTGAGTCTTTTCCTGCCCTAAGGGTCAGGCAGGAACCAAGATTTCAACCGTTACCTCTCGTGTTTCCCAGGTACTTGAATGAAATTAATGTTCCTCAAAGGGATTGAAACAGCTTGGATGAAAATCAGGTTTCTGGAAGGGCTGTGCTGATTTTGGGGGTATTAGTGGTGTGATTAGCCTTGCAGTGGTAGTGAGGAGGGTGCAACCTACTTGTTCATCGGGGCTTTTGCAGCCTGGTTTAGGTAAGGGCTGCTCTGAGAGGGAATTTGTGGAAGAACATTGGTAACTTTGTGCTCTACAAATGGGAAAGAAAGGTATATTTGCCTTGTAAAGGTGTCATAAATGACTGTTCCCATCTTTGTGGCTGCTTGGGATTTTTTCACCAAGGATGAATTTGTCAGATGAGGGTTTTTGCTACAGCCAAAGTGTCTGTTTTCATAAATCCTAGAGGAGTTTGAGTTGGAAGGAACCTCCAAAACCCATCCCTGCAATGAGTAGAGACAATACCTGCTGGTTACTGTGGATCATTAACCAAGCAAGGAGGGGGATCTTGTGAAGATGTTCTGCTTTTGATGGGAATCACTTTATTGTTTTGGTGGCTCTTTTTTTACCTCATGACCAGGATGTTGGGAAGCCCCCAGTGAAAAACCTGAGGGATTGAGCCTAAAATGGATGTTTTAATATAATCCTGTGTCAAACAAGCTTTTATAAAGCTTTGGTCTGTAGAAGGAAACAAATATTGCAATGGTGAGAGGTTCTGGGAACCAGCCTGGCTCCCTGGAGCTGCTCTGATGGTCGCGGGCCAAAGGCAGACACCACATTTGTGCTGTTCCAGGCTCACATTTCCAAGCAGGCTCTTTCCCACGGTGTCATTTTCTGCACCCTGCTCAGAAAGCATGATGCCACTTTCTGCTTAGCAAAGCCCAGCAATGAACCCCTTGGGTTTGCTGCTGAGATTTGGGGCAGCCAGTATTAAGCATCCTGGGGAGCTCAGCTCCCCTTCCACTCCTGCCAGGTCTCCCATCACACACCAGCACAGAAACCAGAGCAGCCCCAGCTCCAGCCCTGGATTCTCACTTGATCCTGGCCAGGGCAAAGCCCAGTGGACCCATCTGCAGGAACCTGCTGCTTACACAAACATGTCCCTTCTAAGTCAAAGAAATGGGACTGGAACAGTTCCCAGTTGCCCACAGTTGCCAGCAGGAGCCCCAGGGACGAGGGCTGTGGGGTGGCTCTGGCCAGGCTCCCCCAGGACGTGGCTGTGGAGCAGCCAAGGCTACTGCCTACCTGGGTGAATCCCAAAGGAATGGCAATCTGCCTTCAAACCCTGCTCCTTCTCTGCAGGAGAGCTCGGTGGGGCTGCCAGGGCAGAGTCCCTTAGGGAAACAACACCCAGGCGTGGCAGGGGCTGGTGATGGCAACAGCCTGGTAATGCTCCCTGATGCATCCAGGGAACACATTTATTTGGAGTGGGCAAAGGTGCCCATTGCTGCCCCAAGGGCTGGTGGCAGCATCCTGATCCTGGTTGCTTCCTGCCCTTGCCAGGGTGAATCTGGCCTTTTGGGAACACCCCCTGTCCCCCCAGTCAGGAGCTTTGTCAAGGAAGAGTTTGGGGACCTCACTGCTCTGTGGGATTTCTCCCCAGGGTGTCAGACTTGGTGTAGAACCACAGTGGGACTCACCTCCACAGACCATCTGCTTGCCAGGCTTGCTGTGTTGCTTTTGGTGATCCACGTTTCCCTGATGGGGAAGTCTTGGCCACAAATAGAACAGCTTTTCCCTGAGGCTCCCTGTGCTGGGGGCTGCCTGTCTGGTACAGAGAGTGTCTAACCCTGCAGCTTGGGAGGATCCCCGAAGGAATTCAGGGGGTTTTACCCTCTGTCCCTTAACTTCAGGCTGCTTTCGTGGGGTACCAGCACTGATGGGAGCAACCCTGAGACGTGCCAGACTCACTCCAGTGTGAGCAGCAGAGTTGGGATGCCCCATCCTGGGGTGCCCACAGTGTGGGATGGGGCTGCAGTTCAGGTGCTGCCAAGGCTGTTGTGGCCCTGCTCATGCCATGGGGAAGGGATGGGGATGCAGTTCAGGTGCTGCCAAGGCTGTTGTGGCCCTGCTTGTGCCATGGGGAAGGGATGGGCCTGCAGGAGCCCAGTGGGAGCAGAGCAGCAGCCCCTGCCGACCAGCAGCAAACCCAAGAGTGTGTTTGGCCCTGGGGACCCGTGTGTTGAGCAGAGATTAAAAGCCCAATCAGCATCTTTTCATCTGCTCCTCCACAACCAGCAGGCACCGTGACCTGGCTGCCTGTGCTGGGTCTGCTCCCAGCCCTCTCTCCTCCATCTCCTCCCAGTGCCCCGCATGGGCTGGTGATGGATTTTTATTGATCTCTTTTATGTAAAGCTCATCCCTGCCGTTCACTCCTGAGGAATAACCAGGGCTCTTTGTTCCCCGGCACAACAGAGTGTCCCTGGCCAGCCCCGGGGACACCGGGACATGTTTTAAAAGGTTAATGTCTCTGTTAGATTACAAATCGCTCCGGAGCGTCTGCTGTCGCTCACGGGAGGCTGGGAATAATCACCTGAATCCTTTAACCATTAAGTGAGCCTGAACAAGCCACACTTCCAGCAGAGGGAGGATGCTGTGTCGGTGCTGCTGCCTCCGGCTGCCGAGGGAAGGAGGCTTTGAGCATCGCAGCGAGGCAGGGCTTGCTGTGCTGCATCTTCTGGGGCTGCTCCCCTCGTTGGCATCAAGGCTGAGGCTTTCACAGGGAATGGGGTGCTTATACCGAGGTGTGCAAAGGGACTCGAGGGCTCTTCAGGTGCTGGAATGTTGCTGTGGGATCCTGAGGACTCTGCCTGTTCACTCCAGTCCCATCATTGTGGGGCTTGACGTGTGTGCTGTGTGTTTAGGCACAGCCTCGTGCCATGGCCATGGGTGCTGGGTCTGGCTGTGCACCCTGAGTATGGGTAAGGATCTTCCCTCCTCTCTGATCATCCCAGTGCGGGAGGGAATGGCAGGTCAGGGAATTAACTCACAGGAGGGGACACCCGGCTCTTTGCATCATCAGCTCTCCAGCATTTCAGATCCCAGCCGTGAATGTGAAATGTCATTGCTGCAAGAATTAGGAAATAAATATCAAACTAGACACGGCTCATGACTCTGGCTTGTTTGGGGAAGCAGCTGGACGGGGCTCTAAGTTGACAGTGAGAAATGAATGTGCTGCGTTGCCTCCTCCTCCCCTCCTCAGCCCCCCAGTCTGTGCTCCCGGGCCCCGCATGGTGGGACCTGCCTTGTTTTGGGCAGTCACAGATTTTTTGTGTGTGTTGTGCTCTTGGTTGAGTTGAATCCTAATCTGTCTGTCTTCAGGGGACAGCAGACAGCTGCTTTAATGAGTTAACAGTAGGGTTTGAAATAACTGGCATCTGTTCTTTGTGTGAACGGGGCTCTCCTGCCACGGCTCTGCCTCCCAAAAAGAGCCTTGCAGGGAGCTGTGAGCTCAGGGCTCACTCCCTTGGGATGCCTCATCCCTCAGGGCTGTTCTGCCTGGATTGGATGAGTTTCCTTCAGCAGCCCAGGAAGCCCAAGGCATTCTCAGGTCTCTACAAGTCCTGCAGCCTCACTGAATGAATCCCATGGACTTTCTTGCGAGCCCACTGTGACATTGCCAAGGTGACTGCTTGGTACCCAACCCTGACCACCAGTTGGTCTTTGAAGTGTTTTTCCTGGCCAGCACCAGCATCCTCTGCCCTGGGAACGGATGCAGGGAGCACACTGGAGGTGACCTCTGTGTGTGACTTGGATCTGTTCACTCCTGGGTGAAAGCAAATTGGTGTCAGAGCTCCCGAGCCGGGTCCAGCATTGCAGGAGGTGTCAGTCCTGACAAGGGGCTCCCTGGTGGGAGCAGGACCCGTGTCCCAGCTGTCCCTCGGAGCCACCTGCCAGCCCCGCTCCTTCCCCTCTCATTCAGGGCGTGTGGGAGGTGGCACATTTGTATTTTTTCCCGGATGCGCCCAGCACAGCGGTCTCTGCACGACACCAAATTAATTACTGTTGGGCAGGCGGAATGCAATTAAGTGCCCTGGAGCGTGGCCAAGGCAGGGGCGGCATTCCCTGCTCCTGGAGGAACAGCCCCGGAGCTCTCCTGGCCAGGACCCCGCTCTTGCTGCACGGCTCAAGGGCGAGAGGCTTTACCAGGGACAGACCCCTGGAACCGGCTCCTCCGGGCCCCTTTCCTGCCCTGCCCCTGCCCTCGGATGCTGTTCCAGATGTGATCCCATCGCTGCCCCTGCCCTGGGATCCCGTTCCACGCTGAGCCCATCACTGCCCCTGCCCTGGGATCCCGTTCCAGGTGTGATCCCATCGCTGCCCCTGCCCTGGGATCCCGTTCCAGGTGTGAGCCCATCACTGCCCCTGCCCTGGGATCCCGTTCCACGCTGCCCCCATCCCTGCCCCAGCCCGGGGTGGCAGCCAGAGGGACGCGGCATCTGCAGGAGGTTGCGGCACAGTTGGCAAAATCCTGGGCAGAAGCAATCAAGCCATGGTAGCGTTTCAAGGACCAACTGGCTGGATTTTATTTATTGCTGCCACTCACTGCGCAAATGGACTCGGGAGGAGATTCCTGGGCAGCTCTGTTAAATAGAGCATCGCCTGACAGAGCTGTGATTGAGCTGCGGCTCTTTACAGGGGTTTAGAGGCCGCCAGCACGGAGCATCTGCAGGCAGAATGGGCGGCTTTGGCAGCTCGGCTACTTTGAAAGTCAACTCAACTAAAAAAAGTGAAAACAATTTTGCAAAGCTTGTGCAGGACTGCAGTGCAGCTGAGGAGTGGCTGCAGCAGGGAGAGGGATGGGAGGGTGTAGCTGAACCCCCTGGCTGTGCATTCCCTGCAGTCCCAGCCTGGGGGTGCTGGCCCGTGTCAGGCATCACCTTCTCTTTCTGTTTGCCTTGTCCATCTGTCCCTCTGCACGTGTGGAGCAGTTTTGCACCTGGGATGTGTGTGGTGGTGCCTGAACTCTCGTTGCTCTGTGCTGGAGCAAGGCTAAATCTCAGGTGGCTTTGAATAACAAACAGGGCAATAAATCCACACCATGCCTGGGGTACCCACAAACTCCTGGAGCAGTGCTTGGCAGGGCATCTCACCAGTGTGCCACTTCCATGGTGCCCCAGCAAAGTGGGGTGAGTAACAGAGCTCTGGGTCTTAATTCCCAGCCTGGATAAACAGCCTGTTTCCCCCAAGGAGGGAAACAAGATCCCTCTGCTCAGCTCCATGCCTGGGGTAGGTCTTTCATCAGCCCAGTGTCTCCTTTGGGTGATCCAAATCCCCGAGCTGTGTGGGATCTGTGGCACTTGGCTTCATCAGGATGTCAGTGTTTCATGGGCTGGTGGGTCCCCAGGAGCAGTCCTGTACTTCACACATCATCTTCCTCCTCCAAAGGGCAATTTAGAAGTGTAAGAATCAAGATTAAAATGTCAAATACATCTTTCTTTGTTACGCTGGTTAAATGCTTTACTCCACTGAGGCCAACCTGTCTCTCATCTCAGGTGTTGATGTGAACTCCTTCGTGCCCAGCCCTGGTGTGATGGGCTGGGGTCTTACATGTTTTATGATGAAACAATTTGATTTTCTGAAAAAGTTGAATCTGCACCTATGGCAGCCAAGACTGAGCTGTCCTCCCACAGCATCACTGCCTCAGCCACTTGCTTTTCCTCTCATGGGTAGTTGCTCTCCATCCGTGGCACGGGGAGCTGTGGGAAACCATGCTCTTGAATCTTGGCCAAAATTTCGTCTTTGAGAAGCTATAGATAGCAAGGGCTGGACCTGATTTTTAAAGCATCATATTTCTGGGAATATTCTCATCAAAGAGTTTATTGGCAAGGTAAGCTGGGCCAGGAGCCTCTGGCTGGTGACAGTTTATATGTGTTCAGGCTCCTGTCATAGCCAGAGTCCTCCAGACGGTTGCAGTGAACATGCAGGAGGGTTCTTCTTAAAATCCCCAGGATTTTAGACATTCAAAAAAGTACTTATCATGTGGGATCAGATTTCCCAGAGGAAGGCACACGTGAAGCCCCAGCCTTGGCCAAGCTGTACTGCCTGCATGGAGAATTGTGGTGTCAGCCCTTCCACACACGTGGCTGCAAAGCTGCCAGAGCTGGTGGGAGCATCTGTGGCACAAAGGCAACAGAACATGAATGGCACATGGCTCAGCCACCCTCCATCCCTGGCAGGCTCTCCTGGCAGGGCAGGGACCCTCCAAACCCCACACATGGGTCCCTCAGCCCCTGGGGATACGGTCACACAGGCCTGCCCTGGGAAGCTGAAGCTTCTGCCTGGTGCCAGAGAAATTTTTTATGTGCTGTTCTTCCCCAACGCGACACAAGATTAATTACAGCCATAAAAACATTAGGAGCTTTCTAAATATTTTATGTGAATAAGCACACACAATATGAAGGTTTTACTTGTTGCATTTTCGTAAAGGACATTTTGTTTGTAATAACTAGGGAACCTGACAGGTGATTTTATTTTTAGTGCTTCTGTCTGCTCTGAAGGACTCCAAATACAGAGAGGAGACAAGGGCAGTGCAAACCATGCTCAGAGTCCCAGGGAAGGGATATAGAGCTAATGAGAAGGGGATTAAAAGAAAAGACCCACAACTTTCAACCACAAAAATAATTGCAGTTGCCCTTGGGAAATGATTTCCCCTCCCTTGCTGCAGAGGAGCTCTGGCCTGTGTCTGTCTCTGACTGGGAGCACTGGTGTGCTGGGAAGCAGCTCAGGCAGGAGATGCCCAACCAGTGCCATTCCAACCAGGGCTGGAGCAGGGGCTACATGGACCAGCAGGGGTGGTTTGTGCTGGGCCAGACTGTGCTGAGGATGTTTCACCTGCTCCCAGCTATTCTGTGCCCTGTACACACCAGGGGCCATCCCAGCACTGGGGCAGATGTTTGGCCTCTCTCTGGGTCACTGGAATTCAACAGGAGCCCTGAGTGTCAGGGATTTTTCTGTCCATTTTAGTGTCCATCTGCTGCATTCTGGAAATCAGAAGGCATTCATCAGGCTTTTCCTGGGGTCAGTTGGTAGCTAAATCAGCCCCTTAAGGATGGAAAAATGTTGGGGAATGTTTGATGTTTCATCCAGCACTGCCACCCTCCAAAGGGGCCCCTGCTCAGCCCTGCCAAGAGGGAACATCCCAACCTGTGCAGTGCAGGAGGAGGGTTTGCAAAGCTGCCTGTGGTGCTTTGTGCCAGCAGCAGATCCCTGGTAAGGCACCAAGGAAAGGCTCAAAGCTTTCTGAAGCAGCCAGGGAGGTTCCTCTCTGTGCTTGGGAGACCAGACCTTGCTCACTGTTACCTGCAGAGACAAGACTGCACAAGCAGCTCCTCAGGTGGGATCCTGTCCAGCCAGGTGGGGCTCATTCACTGCTGGGGCTGCTCAGGAATCTCCTGCATCCTCCTCCTTGTTCCTGCCTGGCTGCAGGGCCAGCCTTGGACACCCAGCAATTCCCCCAGAAAGTGCTTCTCACCCTTCCTGCCTCTCTCCAGCAACCCCATCCCATTTCCTGGGGTTCCTGTGGCAGTGCAAGGCAAGGAGCCATTAACAACTGAGTCCTGATGTGTCTCATTCTCAGGTTAAATATTGAAGAGGCTTCGAAACACCTCCTCATCCTGGCAGCTGACCTGAAATGGGGTGTTGCAGGAGCAGCTGTTGCTTTTCCTGGGAGCTGCATTGGTCTCTGATTGCAGAGAGGGGAGATGCTCCCGAGCCCTGACACACAGCAGTTTGTGCTGAATATTTCATGCAGACAATGCAGACAGAGGCACCTCTCTGCTTTCCAGGCTGATTTTCTCTGCTTCTCGAGGTGCATAAATGATGTATATTGTTTAAGCTTCCCGGTTTTGGAGGGGGGAAGAGTGACAAATGCCTTTGCTGCCGCTTTTCTGAGTCTGAGATGATGCAAACCTCATGTTTTCAGCTGCCTGTACAACACTGCAAGCAAAGAGTCTCCTGCCTGAGCCCTGGGCAGCCCTGGAAGTCAGTGATGGCATCAGGACCAGGGTGGCCCTCCTGCCTCACTCCTGGAAGTCAGTGATGGCACCAGGACCAGGGTGACCCTCCTGCCTCACTCCTGGGAGTCAGTGATGGCACCAGGACCAGGGTGACCCTCCTGCCTCACTCCTGGAAGCTGCTGATGGAGGGACACGGGGATTGGGTTACCAAGTGCTGCTCTCCCACCTCTCAAAGCATCCCAGCACAATTCCCCAAAGCTCTGTGCTCTACATGGGTTTGCTGCTGCCTCCCAGGGAGATGTCTGTGGGTCCACAGAGAAGTTTCCTCTGGATGAAAACCTTTTGTGGCATTTTCAGCAGCTGGAAAAAGCGATTAGAGGGATTCCTGGTGTCATTGCAGTCTGTCCTTTGTCCCTGCCCTGGGAGGGGGAGGCTCATCCACCCGACTTTCTCCTTAACAACCTACCTGTGAGTGACAGGACAAAACAAGCTGTCACAGGGTGAGACAGAAATCGGTTGTTGATTGGAGCTTCTCTTCAAAGGTCAGGCCAAGCTGATAATGCAAACCCCAAAGGGGTGTTTGAGGAGGGATCCCTGAAGGCCAATCCATGGCATTGGGGGCGAGGGGGGATGGCTCAGCTCAGCACCATTTCGGGCTCACACAACCCTGGGGGCTTTGGGGATGTGGATGGGAATTCCAGCCAAGCAGGGACCAGAGGGCAACACTTTTATTTATTTTCTTGGTTCTGTAAATAGTCATCCATGTCTCCAATTTCTGTTACAGGTAAATGAACAAAGAAGCCCCTCCCTCCCCTCCATTAATCTTTGGATTTGGAAAGGGTTGGGAATCGGTGACTTTATATTAATTACAAAGAAAATTACAAAGGAAAATCTTAATTCTATAGTTATATTAATTATGAAGAAAAATCTTAGTCTTAATTACTAAGAATTAATTATTATTCTTTCTTAATTACTAAGAAATTCCAAGTTAATTAATGTCAGCAATCACCAGAGGCCCTTTAGAGCTGGGAAGACCAGCCCATGTAAGCCTGGCCCTGCACTGGGCTAATGGTTATTGGTGTTTTTAGCAGATCAATTTTTTCTTTAAATGATTGTGCAAGTTAATAAAAAACCCTGTCAGAATAAAACCAGAACATCTTGGCCAATATTTCTCCAAATTGTTTTGAGGGCTTTGACCTTTTTTTCTTTGTCCCAATTCCAGGCTTGAAAAGCTTTGCAATACCTTGACATTTTGGGCAGGAGAAGAGGGGAAAAAAGAACCAAACAAATTTGCACCTAAATTAAGGAATGAGGCAGTAAAACTGTAGATTTAGTGCCTTGGACAGGCTCGGTGGTTCAGCCCTTCCTCCTTTTTGCTTCAGGCCGTATCTACTGCTACGTTCTCCATAAATAATCTTCCAACTTCCTGGGGCCTTTAATACTAATTAAGTCTTCAAGCAGGCAGAGAGGAGCTAAGGGAGACTTTTATCACAGGGTTGGTTCTTGGTCAGCACGGCGAGTTCTCTGCTCGCTGATTTGAAAGGATTTTCAGGGAAGGGTTTTTCGGCGTTTTGTAATGACCAGGTTTGGAGTTGTTCCTCCCTGGAGCCCAGGCAAGCCATAATTACTGGTTGGGGGAAGCCTTATTGCTCTTTCTCCCCATTTTAAATCATTAAAGGAGTTTTTTCCTCTTTGTCTGGGGGGAGCTTGGTGTTTGTCTGCAATCCTGGATGAGGGTTGGAGGGCAAAGCCTGTGAGTTACAGCCCTCAGGTGGCTCTGGCTGCACAACCTGGTCCTGGTGGGAGAGGACAGAACGCTCTGGAAGGGCAAATCTGCCCCGTGGCAGCAGCAAAGCAGCTTCAGGGACTGGAAACCAACATTTCCACTCTGTAATTATTCTTCTCCTAATGACCCTGGAGAGCTGCTGGGTGCAAATGCAGTGTGTGTGTGTGTGTGTGTGAGTGGGGAAAGGACCCCCAGACCTTTTCCTTCTCTTTCTCACTGTGTTTTCCATCCCTCCAATGCTAAAAGGCCTCATTAAGGTTTAATCCTCTCCACAAACTCTTGACAGCACGATGTGTCCCATTGGCAGTGCAGAGGTGCCACCCTGCCTGCTTTGGTGGCTCTGCCCTGAGCCCACCCTGCACTCACCCCCTTCCCAGCACTGCTTGTCCCTCCTTCTCCAAGCAAAGCCTCTTTTAATCTGTCACAGCGAGTTTGGCTTCGGTGTCTGCAATTGTTTTCTGGAGAAGAGGGTTTCTCTCTGTTGACTGGAAGGAAAAGAGGAGAAAATGAGTAGTTAATTTGGAAACACGAGTGAGCCAGGGCTGGGAGAGCTCCGGAGTGATGGCTGGGGAGAGGGATGGTGGGGGCAGGTCTGAAGGGACAGGCTGAGCCTTCAGATCAGTCACACCAAGAAACAGGCACTGACACTCCCTGCCCAATGTGGAGGTTGCACCAGCGTGCAGGAAACATCATTTAAAACAGACTTGAGATTTATCTTTTTGGTGAGTTGAAGAAAAAAATATTTGTTCTCTGTGTGTAAGAATTTCTGTCCTTTTTTGAAGCCACTTTGCAAATGGATGTAATTAATTTCTAGATGAAACTTTTCATGTTTTCACATTGGATACGTTGGGTTTGGAAATGCTGAGGAAGAATTTTGACTCATGAAAGAACTTTTAGATGTTAAAATTACTTTTTAACCAAACTGCAGCGTGCATTTCCTGGCCAGTTGGATGCAGAAAATAACCTCTCCCAGGCCTGGTTAGAGGATAAACAACAGGTAACAGAGGTGAAGAGGGGAAGGGAAAATAACTGGCTGGCTTCATCCAAAATCCCAGGCAATCAGTGTGAAGTCTCCAGTGGGCTCAAGGCCACGGCCCGGTGAGATGGAGGAGATAAATAGGACAGGCGGATCAATCGTGGGCAAGAGGAAGGAGAACAAACGTCACAAATCCAATATTTTAAAAAAAGAACAATGCAGAGTTAAAAGCTTTGGCTTGATGGGTTTGGCATTACAATATCAAAGCTTTTGTCAGCACTGGGAAATATTTCACCTCAAGTTGATGGTCTTTGGCAAAAATAAGAAAGGGGAGAAAAAGAGGTGAAAAAAATCAGCTTTTTTTTTTACCCTATGCAAAGAAAAAACCCCCTGACAGAGAGATTGCTTCGATCAGAAAGCCAGGCAGCGTCTGCTCCCTGAGAGCAGGAGAGCACAGCCCAGCTGGTAATTGGAAGAGAGCAGCAGATAAATACACAGATCTTTGAAATTCCAGGCATGACATGGGGGAAGTGGTGAGCTGGGGACAGCTCTGGGTGAGAAGGACATGGAGAGGTGCAGGCACCCACCTGCCCCCTGCTCCCCCAGCATCCCCTCCCAGGATGGGCAGATCTGGCTCTCACACTGGAAATTATCCCAAAGGGTTTGCAGAGGATCCATTTCTCTCACATCTCCCCTGTGTTCCCACCTCACCCAGCCTGGGAAGCTTCTCCACATCTTCCCCAGGTCTCCTGCACATCTGAGGCAGAAGAATTCAGGGGGGAGACCTCAGGGGGAGACCTCAGGTGTGATCACAGAGCCACAGCATGGGCTGGATTGGAAGGGACTCTAAAGACCCCCTTGTTCCACTGCCCTGCCATGGGCAAGGACATCTCCCACCAGAGCTGGTGGCTCCAAGCCCCCTTGGGAGGGACAATCGTCTGGTTTTCCCTCTGTGCCATGCACATTCCAAAGGGAGCTCCCGAAGTGGCTCCATCAAGCTCCAATTGTTATTGATATTAATGAGGGGAGAAAGCTGGCCTCAATTAATGAGGGGAGAAGGCTGGCCTCAGTTAATGAGGGGAGAAGGCTGGCCTCGGAAGGCTCAGCTCAGCTCCATGGGGGATGCTTGCACTGTTTGAATATTTTAGGATCTTTATTAAATTCTTTTAAAAATAAATAAAGACATCAAGATGGTCTTAGCTCTCAGTCAACAAACACAGGCAGTGGTAGGAATAGGGGAAGGGGATCTTTCCTGGGCCATTGCTGCCTGGAAAAGAAACCAGCCATTCAGGTAAGACAGAAGATCTACTGAAAAACAAGAGTAATTTTAATTTTGGAGGTGGCAAAAGAAGCTCTTGACAACATGCCCTGTTAGGGCTGGCGGATCCTGAGCAGAACTGGGTGAAATTCTGAAGTTCATCCCCTCCAAACCAAAGTAAGCAAAGCCCTTGTTCCAGCTTTCCAAAGGGAGGGGATGGGCACTGCCCAAAGCAAGATCTGCTCAGCCCTGCAATGAGGGGCCAGGGGAGGGCACAGTCCCAGCTCAGCTTGGGACAGAGGGGTTGGGGAGGACAGGGGAGGGCACAGTCCCAGCTCAGCTTGGGACAGAGGGGTTGGGGAGGACAGGGGAGGGCCCTGGTGCTCGTGTGGTTTATTTATCCAGCTGCAAAGTGATGTGTTTTCTCTGCTGCTGCTGCTCAGGGTGGCAGAGATTCTCCCAATTAGCTCCCAGCACTCGAGCACGCTCACACCTCTCCCAGGAGGCTTTTGCTCAGGTTATCTGGCAGGGATTTTCTCTTTTCCAGCTTGTTGGAGGTGAAAGGTGCTGGTTTTTCTCCCACATAATGAGCTGTTGTGCGTGTCAGCACTGGCTCTGTATTGTGTCTCCGTTCACGCCTTCGTGGAGAATTTCAAAATGTGACGTCTCATTTCTGGTTTGGGCTTTCAAGTGTTTTTAATCCCTCCACACACACAGCGTGCAGCAACAGGAATCGGTTTTTAAAGGGAGGGGGAAGGCAGATTTTCTTGGAGAACACGTTTGCAAGTGGCTTTAGTGCCCTGTCCCTGCACTGGGGCTGAAGAGCAGCACGAAAGGAGCAGCTCCTGCAGCACAGGAGGAAAGACACACAAAGCCAGAGGACAAGGGGGCTCGTTATCCTCCCTTTGCAAAGCCAGGGCCTCCAGGTCTTACAGGGAGTTTTTCTTGTTAAAATAAAAAAGATGTTTGAGTAGCTTTCCTTATCTCAGGGCTGGTGCAGTCCATTTGGAGTTTGAAAGGATGTGAAGGGGAGATTTGGGAAGTCAGTGGCAGAGCTGGGCATGTTCTCCAGACCTTGAGCTGCTCCTGAAGTTCAAACCATCTTCTAAACCAAGAAGATCATCTCTGGTGGGATCTTGGGATGAGTGAACAGTTCCTTCTATGGGAGCAAACACATTTCCCTCTGTCTGTAGGGCAGGACTTGAGAGGGGAAGGTTTCAAAGCATGAATTCAACCAAAGCACTCTTTGTTCTTGCTGAGTGCTCAGTTACAGATAAAGCTGCTGTTTCCTTCTCACTGTGGACTGAAAAGCAACAGTCCTTGGTGATGTCCACCCCAGCTGCAGCTTGGGCTCATCACTCCTTCTCCCCTCTTGGGCCAGGGCAGGGAAGCTGGAGCTGGGGAGGACATGCTGGTCATGATACTGCATCTTCCTCTTGCTCACAGATCTGGCCATTCCCGTTCTTGGATGTTGTGCAGGCCAGGGCAGGTTCAAACAGAATTAGGGATTTCTCCAGTGTGTGCAGAAAATCTGAGCTGAGCTCCCCAAAACCAGTAAGAACAAACTGGACAGAGCTTGGAGCAACCTGGTCCAGTGGGAGGTGTCTCTGCCCATGGCAGGGAGTTGGAACAAGGTGGTTTTGAAGGCCCAGCCCAGCCCAAAGCATTGTGTGACTGTCACTCAGGTCCTGAGGGAGCCCTGCTGGGCACAGCCCATTCAGGGACAGCCCCAAGGGTGGCCAGGGCTGCTCCCAGTTTTGGCAGCCACGCTCCTTCAGATGAACCCTCTTCCATCTTAACCCTTCCATGTTTCCACATGAAGAAGGTGCCTTAGCAGAATGCACTAGAGGGGGGAAAAGGACAGTGAGACCTTCCCTCCCCTTCCCTTCCTGATTTGCACCCCTTCTCCAGGCTATAAAGGACCCTCCAGAGTGTCACCTGAGGGGATGCCGAGGATCCCTCACTGAGCCAGCCAGGGCTTGGCTGTGCAATGCCAGCTTTAATCACAAAACTCAGAGCCTCAGCCTTTTTCTTCTGAAGAGGTGGGATTTGTGCTTGGAATGGAGCCTGAATGAGCCTTTTCACTGCTGTGATGGTGGATGGTCGATGTGGATCCTTCCTGGAGCCTGTGGGAAGAGGTCCAAGCCCGGCTCATCCCGACCTCCCAATGCCTCCCAGAGCACAGAAAGTCAAACTTGGGGTTGGCAGCTCAGCGGCTTCAAATAACACAGAAGGAGATCGGGGCAGAAAATAAACAAACCCAGATTTTAACAAATCTCTTCTGCTTCGAGCCCGTTCTGGCTTTGTTGGCAAGGTGAGTGCACTCTCCAAAAAGCCTTTTAGATTTTTGAATGGCAAATTCAGATCTTGGGTTCACTTGCGGGGGAAGCGACAGAAAGCAGGAATGGGGCAACAACCTTCCCTCCCCCCCATTTCATACAAATCTAATCATCAGCCTGAAAGTAGACATTAAAATTACAATATAGCTCTTGACTTTTGATAATTAAAAGCATTTTGTGATGACTCGCTTGATTAAAACGAGATCATCCATTTAAAATGAAAATTCAGAACGAAAATTGCTTTTGTTTCACCGATTATTCTATTTTAAAACTCCTTGCTGTTATCACCCTAATAAAAAGCTGTCACTTCTTCTGTCAAGCAATTCACAACACGAGGCATTTGCATTTCTCCCCGACTTGTGTTTATTTCACTCATTACAAATGGATTCTTGCTCTAACCCCCCCCTCCCTCCATCCTCCCCTTCTGGGTTCACCCTCCCCTCCCTCACCAGCACAGGGTGAGCTGCTCCCCTTTGTCCTGGGCACATGGAGAAATCCCACGCAGGGAAATCAGGGAGGGAGGGAAAACAAGAATGATCAGCAGGGTTGGTGCTTTCTGCCTTTAAAAAGCAGCAGTGGGGCTGAGGCTGCCCAGTGCAATGGGACTGCCACTTTTTAAGAGATTAAAAATAAAAAAATCCCATGACAAACCCCTCTTTGTGCTGAATGGAATGATAATTCCCTGCCATTAATTGAAATTTTGATTGACTAGATTGAACAAGTAATGATAAAAGCCAGTTTCACTTGAAGATCACGGGCTGGATTGTGGGTGGGTGTGAGTGAGCGAGCCAGGCTCAAGGAGGATGGGGGATGATTTCCCTTCTCTGTTAGCCTTTCCCTGGCAGGATTCAGCTCCCAAAGCAGAACCAGCACCAGAAGTCACCCTCCTTCCCCTGCTCCCAAGCAGTGCAGCAGATGTGCCTGGCCCCAGGAGCTGGTCCTGCTGTCCCCATCCCACCACTGTGTCCGTGAGGTCTGATCTGGTGCTGTGTCCTGCTCTGGTGCAGCTCAGGCTGCCACTTGGGTGTGCCCTGTGGGGAGCCTCGAGCACCTGAGCTGGAGGATCCTCCCAGCACAGGTGTCTGTACCTGTATTGTCTGTACCTGTATTGTCTGTACCTGTATTGTCTGTGTCCGTGTGTATTTGTGTGCATGGCTGGAGAATCCTATCTGGGATACTGGGACTCCATGTGTGGGTGTGTAATATATAAATAAATACATATGTTTCAAAGTGCTGCATTTTCCCATCTCGAAGCTGTCTCTGGCTTACAGTTCAAGACATAAAGGCACACCAGTCTCTCTCTCTCTCTCAGCTTTTTATCTCCTTTTCCATAGGCAGCTGCTCCCTCTCTGCCTCTCTAACCTGACAGAGCTGCTACAAGAGTCTGTTCCAGGGCTGAGGGTTTGCAATTTATTTATCTGCACCGAGCACTTGTGTTTAATCTGGAGAGCCCAGGGACATCCCCAGCCCCTCACCAGGCTGTGCCAGCCGGCCCAGGCAGGGCAGCAGTGCCACCTTTATTTTCCCCCCTCTTCCTTTTGGGTAAACTGGAGCCAAGAGGAAAAAAATGTAGAAAACACTGAGGTTTTCAAGGACAGTCTGGCCACTGGTAACACTTTTTCCTCCTTTCTTTGAGTGTGTTTTGCCCTAATATTCCTAATTCACAGGCATGGCATAACTGTCCTTCTCCAACTCTTCTTTCTCGTGATGAAAGCACCTTGGGAAGCTGTGAGCTCCAGGGGAAAGCCCAAAGGATTGAGAAGAAGAGGGGGGAGAGTAATTCCCTTGTGCAGCTGTGCGCCAGGGGCATCCCATCCCAGGTTGGCAGCAGTGTGGGGAGGGTGGAGGTGCAGGGACCACCAGCCCTGTGCCCATCCCTGGGCAGCCCAGCCTGGCACCGATGGCACCTCCCACTGCACCTGGTGGGAGCTGCTCCCTTCTCACAGCTAACAAGGGACAGGACAAGAGGAACTGGCCTCAAGTTGCACCAGGAGGGGTTTGGATTGGATA
Source organism: Campylorhamphus procurvoides (assembly GCA_013396655.1). Lineage (NCBI taxonomy): Eukaryota > Metazoa > Chordata > Aves > Passeriformes > Dendrocolaptidae > Campylorhamphus > Campylorhamphus procurvoides. Next base: position 245,770 of record WBMV01001747.1, on the reverse strand, counting down.
CTGGGGAGAAGTTCTTCACTGGGAGGGTTGTCCAGGACAATGGTGGAGTCACCATCCCTGGAAGGGTTCAAAAACCTTGTGGATATGGCGCTTGGGGACACGGTTTAGTGGTGGGTTTGGCAGAGTTGGGTTAATGATTGGACTTGATGATCTCAGGGGGCTTTTCCAACCTTAAGATTGTTTGATTCCTCGAGCTTGGTGTTTCCCAGGCGTGCAGAAAACTCCTGTCCTTTCCAAGCTTCTCCCTGCAGGAGCATCTCGAACTATCTCAGTCCCTTCATCAGGTTCTGAGCTTTCCTCCTGGGCACCACCAACCAGCTGAGTTTGGGATGAGCCAGATCTGAACATTCAAACACAGGAGAAACATTCTCCAGGGCTCTTTGAGGAGACATTTCCATTTCAACAGAGAAAAGGTTGCTGAATTTGGAGAAAAGAATCTCTTTGGCACCTTTTGCTTTGCTGCCTTCCTGGATGCACAGCTCTCAGGGACGGAGATAAGAAATAGCAACAAAAATACCAGCTGAGTCTTACCTGTGCAGGTTCCTAAGCAGGTGGAAAAGGCAGATACAGCAGAGGCACCATCGTGATTCATGTCCTGGGAAACAGGAGCACAGGGTCTTACGTGTTTTCTTCCAGAGAACAAAATCAAGATGTCAGGAACCAGCGAGGAGGGTGAAGGGGGCACTTAGTAGGGCATGATTAATCTGCAACCTGCTTAATTGGCCTCAGGAAAACTGAGAGTTGTCTCTGGATAATTGAGATCAATGGAGTGTCATTAGAGAGTGTTTTGAAAAGCACCCAACTCCAAACCCAGGAGGAATCAGGGGAGCGAGGATGGAGCCAGGAGCAGAGGGAGGACATGGAGCTGCACAGGGGATGCTCAGGGGAAGGGGGTTTGTGGTCATTTGTTCAAGAGCAGGAGCTGTGACTTTGCAGGCACCTGATCTCTGCCAGGGGGTGTTTGGGAAAGCCTCTCCTTGTGCTGCACGAGGCTGTGCTGAGGGAACAGTGCAGTGCAGAGTGTGTCCTGTGTGTCCCATGCTCGGGGAGGGCACAAATCTTCTCATGCTTCCAGCTAGAGATGTGTTGCCCAGGGAAGCTGTGGCTGTCCTCCCTGGGAGAGTCCAAGGCCAAGCTGGGTGGGATTTGGAGCACCCTGGTCTAGTGGAAGGTGTCCCTGCCCATGGAGGGGCGTGGAACAAGTTGGTCTTTGAGGTCCTTTCCAACCAAAACCATTCCATGATTCTAAGATAGTTACCCCTGATGGGAACAGCAAAACTTCACCTCACTTTTGCAAGTACCAAATCTCCAGGCTGAGTCTGTGCCCTCTGAAAGAAGCTGGATCAGACATTCCCATGGAGGGTTTGGTTCCCCTCTGCCTAAAAAGTGTAAAAAGAGAAAATGTGTAGTGTTTTACCCACTGTGCTGATGAGGTCAGGGAAAGGAGGTTGTTAATTCCAGAGTTTATAGGAGGAAGCTTTTAGCCATTGGTTTCTGTCCAAGTCCTGGCACAAGAATCAAATACACAGAAAACAAGACCCCAGAAAGGGAGAGAAGTGTCATTTCAGATCAGGGCAAATCCAGGAGCTGCCAGGCACAAACAAAAGGCACTTTTTTTTGGCAGCCGCTGACCACAAAGGCTTTTCTTTCTCCTCCTCCCCAGTGGCCATGGAAACTGCTGCTGTTTGTCCTTCCCAGGGAAGGAGGGAACGTGGAGCTCCTCAAGGAAAAGCCTCCACACAGCAAACTAAGCCAAGACCAGCCTTTGCCATCAAGGGCACGAGAGGCTGCAGGGCCGGGCAGGGGAGCAGGACAGAGACCCTCGGGGACAGGGGGTGGGTGGGAACTGCTCTGCCTTCCTGCTGACTCCTGGGGTGACCACAGAAAGGTGACCCATCTACTGGGAGGTTCCCTGCCCATGGAAGGGGACTGGAATGAGATGATCTTTAAGGTCCCTTCCCATCCAGACCATTCTGTGATTCTGTGATCTGAGCATGAGTGCCCACAGTGCTGGTGCTCAGTTCATCTCCCTTTCCCATATAATTCATTTTAGTGACTAAACTGGAGGTTTTATATCTGGATTTTAGTATCTGTTGTCGGCTTCATTTGGCTCTGGGTGATTGGGTTATTTAAACCCAAAAGCCCTTTGCAAACTGCTTTTCACCACATCATCTAGTGAGGACTTTTTTTCAATGCAAATCCCTGGACTCCAGAACTCTGGATTGAGAAAGGCAAACTAACTCTCCTGAGGTTTGAGCTGCTGGGCTCGGGGATGGGCATGAGAAGGTTGAGGTTTACAGATTAAATATCAGAGAAGCTGTCGTGGCTTCGGGGTGGTTTGAAATGAGCATGTTCAAGATCAGAGGTGTTTACAGCAGGGCCTTGGAGTGAGGAATTGCTCCCTGGTAGCAAAACAAGGGGTGGTTTAGGACCAGCCCTTCTCCTGCCCTCTGCATTGTAGGTTAGGAGATGCTCGTTCCAGCCCCTGCCTAAGCCCTTGCTGCAAAGGAAGTCGTTTTTCAGCTCTTTTGAGTGGTTTGCAAAGGTTAATGAATAAGGAATCAATTAATTGTTTCCTAGCCTTGCACTTTTTCTTTTCATTTAAAGGGTTCCCTTTTTGAAGATTAGTTTAATGTTAAGAATAATCTGGCTTTGCTGAGAGCTAATTAAATGTGGCACCAACTCTCCTTGCCCTGTTCTTGCTCCTCATAGTGCTCTGGGGGTCCAGGAGCTGCTTTCCCTGGGTAAGAGAGAGGAGCTGCAGCCCCCCAGGGTGGCTGGGGCTCACACAGCCCCCTGTTCCCTCTCTGGCCCCACTTTGCTGAGGTTGTGGCTGCAGCCCAGGCCAGATGGACCATGGGGTGCTCTCAGACACTGCTTGAGGAGGGGAGGGGGCACCAGCAACTGGGTGGGGTTAAGCCCATGTGAGGTTGGAGGAGCCAGGAGCAGATTTCTTTCTATCTCAGAGCAATCCAGACTGAGCCACTCAAAAAAGTAACGGGACATTTCCTCCAAAAGCCAAATACAGAGCATGAGCTGGATCAAAGGATGTGGGAGAAGCTCAATCACCCCTACTTGGATCCACCAGTTCTGATTCCCAAAGGGCAAAACTGGGGCAGTCCCATTGCTGAGCTCAGCATTGCTCCAGCAATCACAGCTCACTTGGAATTACTTTGCACCAGAATGTTGAATTTCCGTTTCCATTTATTTCAGGTGCTGCTCTTCCAGAATATCTTTGCATCGAGGAGAGTCTGAAGTCATTGCAATTTTGGGTGGACCCAAATCCAAACTCCCTGGCAGGACCCCCTGAGCTCAGCACTTTGGCTGAGTTCCTCCCTCAGTCTGGCCCATTTCACAAACCAACCTCCAAAAAACACCCTCAGCACTCATTAGGAGAGGTATCAGTAGCAGCCCCAGCAGACTCAAGAGTTCAACCTGGTGGCAGTATTTAATCAAGAAAGTGCTTTTATCTCCCTTGCAGCGCTGGAAACCCATCACACCTGAGCAGAGCCTTTTGGTCTGTGCTGCTTGGCCGTGATTTTACCCTGATTTATTAAAGTAGCTTCCCCTATTACCAAACAGCTGGAACAGAAACACCCATCAAAGGTTTAAGAGCCTAAATGCGTGTTAATTAGCCCAGCAGGAAAGGCAGAGTTTCAATGAGGTTTATCTTTAAACTACTATTAAGTTTGACAATGTAAAGAGATAAATTTGGTACTTAATTCAAGCGTCGCTTAATCAAATAGATTATGGTTGTTACCCGTATCTAAAATGTAAATATTCTTTAACTTTGTGGGGTTTGTATGGAATGGGCTCACAGTGATACTTGCCTAAACCCAGATGAACCTTGACAAATACTCCCTTTCTATCTCAAATCACTGCATAAGGACCACATCTGCATCCAGCCCACAAGGACATTCTCAGCTTGAGTGTTGTGTCAGAGGAAAAGTCACTTTTCTAAAGCTCTATTCCTTTTCTTTTCCTTTTTCTCCTCTTTCCCCCCTGAATCTCATCGCCTGCACAGGAAAGGCAGGGAAGAAAGGACAGGTGGGAATTTACATGCAGCAGGATTTTCCCGGGGACTTCGAGATATTTACAATACCTCAAGGAATAAAGAAAACCATATGGATGATGGACTGGGAAAGCAGCCTGTGCACTGTGTGTGCATGGCATGGGCACTGAGATAGGAGCCACACATACAGAAAAAGAGCCCACAACAAATTTATCTTTACAACTCTTAAATTATCTTTCAGTTGACACTTATTAACCTCCTGCCAAACTCATTATCTACGTGAATAAAGCCCGAGCTATCAACCAGAAATGGCTCCTAAGGCTGCTGCCCATGCTTGGGAAGATTTGATTGTGAGCAGGCAAGCTGAAACAAGGTTTCATGTATTATTTTTATTTTATTTCTCTAAAAAGCTAAATCCTAGACCTTTCTGCAAGGGACTCCCAGCACGACACACGCAGAGAGTGCAACCGGCCAAATTACCATACAGAGAGCTGTGAAATCCAGGCAGAGGAAATACATTCTGCTCTGATTTACAGTTTTATGTCTCGGAGCAAGAAGTCCTTCTATCACCTTCCAGCCTGTGCTTGTTGCCATGTGTTTCCTGGAGCTGGTACACAACAGTCAGATTTTGTTTGCTGACAAGGAGGACGACTTGGGTCTGGATTTGCAGCCCTTGGGAAGGGGGAATATCTGTTACTTCATAAATATCTGTTCTTTTATCGATGGAAATGGACCTTTCCTTTGGGCAGATAGCACAGCCTCAAGGATTTAACTCCTGGGGACCAGCACTTTCCATTCTGTTCTGCCATCACCCTCTGGGTGACTCTGGGGGAAGGTATTACAGACACATTTCCATACAGCTCCCACTAAGGGCATAGTGAGTGTTGGGGACTGAGAGATGGAGGCTTTTATGAAGGAGTTTTGTTGTTATGTAAAGGAAAGAAGGGCTTTGCATTCCCCACCCTTCTGGAGAGGCAAACCCCCCGCACTGAGCAGCTGCTTGTTGAGCTGTGGCGTTTGACGGCTCCAAATTAATGGAATAAACAAGGCACTTCTGTGCAAGGAGCAATTCCAGGCAGCCAGTCGTGCTCCTTCCCCAGCTGCCTCTGTGACAGGTTAAGCCCCTTCCCTGTGTCAGAGCCTTGCCGGGAGCTGGAGGAGCCTGCCCAGCTCAGCTCGGGGCTGCCAGCCAGGCTGGGCTCTCCCTGCCAGGCACTCACCAATTAACCCGATAAAAAGAGGGAGATGGATCAGCCAGGGCTTCTGCAGGGCAGGCAGGGCCTTTTCAGGAGAGGGAGAGGAGCAGAGAGAGAGAGACAGAGAATTTCGGGGTTCTCAACCCTCCCTTGGTCTGGACTGGTTGGTTATAGAATGCCCCATCTCAGACATCCCTGCAGAGCAGCAGGGGACATTGCTGTCCTTGGATTTCCTCTCTGGCTCTCCAAGCACTGTCCCCTCCCCAGGATGCCTGTGCAAATCACAGCTGCCATTCCCAGGGCAGAGACCCCCTGGCTCTCTGATCCACATGAAAACATCTCTGTGTGTGGGGTTGGTGGGGTACCAGTGTCTGTGCTCTTATTTTGGATGTGGTCACATGTGCTGGACCTGGCAGTGTCTCCACCAGTGTCACGGGTGACCTGGGGGCACGTGAAGGGGACACCTGCTGCCTGCAGGCTGTAAGAGGAGCAGAGGAGCAGGGAACAGGAGCAGGGTCATTGCTGAGGACCAAGGGAGGTGCTCTGGTGTGTGCAGGGCCCCCAGCAGCCCCTTGTGTGCAGGGCTGGGTTTGTGGCCACCCCACAGCACTGACTGTGTCCCCTCCCATCTGGGCTGTGCATGTGAGAGCCAGGTAGAAACATATTGACCTGTGAACTGAAAATGCTGTGCATGTTCTGCAGGGCCAGGTAATGAAGCAATAAGGGAGAAGCCATCCCGATGCCAAATCCTGATGCATTTCCCTTCATGAGTCAGGAAAATGTGCTCAGAGCATCTGCAAAGCCAGAAGGAAACGCAGCCCCTTCTCAAGCAACCAGCTCTCAGGCTCTTTGTGGACTTCCCCTTGTTAGGCTCTAAATGACTTCCTTCATTTCCCCATCACTGCTGGAGTCATGGCCAGCCCCGGGGCTGCAGGCAAGCACAGGGCTCATCCTCTGTGAGCTCTGCTGCCTGCTGGACCTCAGAGACATGGAGAGACTCTGGCAGTCTGAGCATCATCCATCACCCCCTCTGCAGACAGAGAGAGTTCCCCCACTGCCCCCCTGCCCTGGCAAAGGCTGTGCCCTCCTCGGTGCCACCACAGGGAATGCAGGCAATGGCTGAGGGTGGAAGGAGCCTCCCTCTACCAAAGCCTTGGGCTCTGTGTCCAGCTGAGTCAGAACCATTCCGTGCCTTCCCAGTCCCCCTTTGCAACACCCCGACCTTTGCAGGGTCAGACACAGTGGGCTCCCAGCTGGGACATGGAGAGAGACTAGTGGCTCTGGCCTGTGGGCAGCAGATCTCTTTGGGGGATGCTTCAGGCACCAGGCTGATCTCTTTGGTGGATGCTTCAGGCACCGAGGAGCTGGGAGGTGCTGAGGACTGGTCAGCATTGTCCTGAAGAGCCTGGCAGTGCCCAGAAAGTGAGGGTGGCTTGGGAAGAGGGCACTCACAGCAGCTGCTCCTGTCCAAACCAGTGGAGTAGGACACTTGCTGACCCGTGCCCTGCCTTCCCAGGGAGACACCCCTGTGCCCAGCCAAGCAGAGGAGAGACCTGCCCTGAGCTGAACTCCCTGCTGGAGACAGATGAGAGATTGCAGCGTGTTTAATTCATGGCTCCACGGTTCTATTTCTGGCTGCTCTCAGGCCCTGCTGCAGGAGGGAGGCTCCTCTCAGGCACTTCCCCTTCTCCTTCACGTGCCAGGGCAGGCCCTTGGGCAGCTTTGGGGTGATTTGGGGCTACAGAAGCAGGGACAAGGGCAGGGTCCTGCTGGAACGGGCCACTGGGATGCAGAGTGGCCACAGCTCCAGGGACCACAGACCTGTCTGAGCTCTGCACGTTCATTCTACTGGTGCCCCAAGGGCTGGGCAAAGATTCCCATTTTAAAGGCAGAAAAACAGACTCAGAGGTGTCAAGATCACACCTGAGCACAGATTTGAGTTCAGGCTCCTCTGGGTGTGAGATGAGATGAGGGTGAGGTTTGATGGGGCAAATTCTGTTCTTCAGCCTGGGCTCAGCCTCAGCCGGGTTTTGCCCCACTGGGAGGGAATTCAGGCTCTGATGCCCCTGCCCTTCCAACCCAGCCCATTCCTCCTCTGTAACGTCATTCTCCAGACAGAGCAGCCTGCACAAGGCAGGGAATTCCCGGCTGCAGAGGGGCTGCTGCATCACTCTGACCTCCAGCCATTGGCTTCTTCAGGAATTCCCTGGCCCAAGGCAAGCTGCAAGATATGTCTTTTTTTCTTTTTTTGTGCTCCGGTTCTCCTCGGGGTTCCCCCTGCAGGAACCTCACACTGCTGGCACCAAAGGACAAAGTTCCTTCTCCTGCTTTTACCCTTTTCCCCCCCGTGCTTCTTGAACTGCGCGATTGTTTTTATTTATTTATTTTTGTCTATAAACTCTGCATCCTGTTCTGTTAGAGATGGAGAAAGGGAAATGTTTGCTAAACAGAAACTGTAGCAGAACTGTTTGTAAAGCATCCTTGTGCCTCCTGGGGTGGTGGGAACAAGGACACATCAGGCCTGATTTCTGAGCAGAAGAGGGGCTGTTAATTCTTCCTCGCTCCCACACGCCCCAGGATTGGTGCTGAGAGGTAAACCTCGTCTCACTGGCAGCTTTGAAGTGCTCAGTGCCTCGTTTTGCAGGCTGGCATCTGGGAGGGGAAGGAAGGGACACACAGATGTCACACAAGCAGGAGAACGGCCACCGAGTGAGGGAGGCACTGGATGGAGCATCCTTTGCCCTCCAGCTCCCTCCACTTCATTTCAGCTGCATCACATGGACCAGTTCCCCCAGCACAGCTGTCCCCTCACCCTGCTCCCCCACAATGTGAGGAGAAAGGGAGGGGAACCTGCAGAGGGTGAACATTGAAAGGTCTCCAGATGAGACCACAAAGGAGGAGAAGTCCTTCCCAGTGCTCCTGGAGAAGCAAGATAACTCCCTTTGCTTGCGTGGTCAGTAGAGGCAGCTGTGAATCCTTGGCTGAGGGATGTTGGGTTTTTCACTCTGTCCTCTGGAAGGGGAAGCACGACAGGAAAGGCAGAGGGATCTGACCTGGGTGGTTCAACACACGGTGTCAGAATACAGATGGATATTTCCTGGTTCCATCTCAGATCCTCTGGACTATCTTCATCTTAGACAGATGGACAGGCATCAGTAGATACCCTCTCCTTCTTTCTTCTTCTGCTGGCCCATGAGTAAATTCAATAAAACAGTGGGAGATTTGTTAGGATTAAGGTCAAATGAAAAGCGAAAAGGCGATTGGATTTGTTTTATGATTGATTATAGAAAGTGCAGATATTTATTAACGGCCGACAGGATAACTGTCAAAATGATTCTACATCAACAAAAACCCCCAGCAGATGAGTCAAATGTATTCAGCGTTGTGGGAACAAGATTAAACCAAATACAATTGATGCAGCAAATAAAGATGCCAATGTTAACAGCTGCTATATAATTTCAACTGGTCAATCTCTATTTGTTTATATATATAAATGTATTAGGCATCTTTTTTTCTCCCTTTTTAAGGAGTCCCTGCCAATTGCAAATGCTGCCAGTGCCTTGGGTGAGTTGAGTCATCTCGTCTGCTCAGCATGTCAAAGACAGGAGCAAGGCAGAGGCCCCAATGTCACAGGGAAGGGCCTGGCAGACCTGCAGCTCTGGGTGCTGCCAGGTGACCCAGGGTCAAGGGCTTACCTGTTTCTTGACTCAGTTCTCCCATCTGTAAATGCCTTGGGTTTTAAAACAGTGCTTTGAAATTGCTGGATCAAACAGCATCTGTGGGAGCCCAGGAAGTCTCGGGTCATTCTCATTCCTGTGCCCACAACAGCCCAACCCCAGCCACTGCCACCCCAGAGTGATTTTCCCTCTGCCAGCTCCCAAAAAGTACAGTCCTGGTGGCAAGGGGTGGCCACACAGGGTGTCGAGGCTGCTGTGCCTTGGACCACCCAGTCCTCCTCCCCCAGGCTCTTCTTGTCCTCCTCCATCCATCTGTGAGTGGCTTCCTGTTAGTGCAGAGCCATTAAAATTCAAGGTTGGATTTGATTCTATATTGATCATTACCAGGCAAATTAAAGCCATCTTTCTTCTCTTCCCCTTGTGTTGAGGTGCCAGGGGACATCTCACTGCTGCTTTCCCAGGTGGCTCCTGCTGCCTCCTGTCTCCTTGGGCAGGAGCTGCTCCAGCCACGGGGGTTTCGTGTTTCCTGCTAAAGAGAGATGCCCCAGGTTTTTAAAAAATCAAAAGTGACTGTAAGTTTGGAAGATTGTAAAGGCTGATGGTTTGAAGCTCTGAACTGTAGCTGAAACCCAGAGTTACTGTAAGAGTCCCTAAGGCTGAATGCTGCACCAGGCATGTGACAGCTCTCCTGTGCAGAGGGGTTGGCTCTTCCCAGGCACAGTGTGGGACACCTCGAGACAGAGATTTTACCTTTTCCTCTCCCAGTTCAACCTCAAATAACCACACCCCCCCTTCCTTCCTGGTGCTTCAGCCCCTACAGGTCTCAATTCTTGGTGCCTGCAGGGGATCTCAGCTCTGGGCATTTCTGTTTGCAGGACTGGAGCACATCAAAGCCAGACCTCCACCAGGGATCTGCTCCCCCAGGCTGTGCAGACACACAGGAAAACACTGTTCCTTGGCCTGAGCCAAGTCCAAACCCCTGCCTGATGTTCTCAGCATTCCCCTGAGGGGGTCTCAGCTCTGCTCTCGTTGCTGTGCCCACCCTGTGAGCCCTCAGTGCCTGGCACTGCTCTAGAAGGTCCCCTCTCCCCCAGCTGAGCTCTGGGTGACCGATGCCAGCCTTGACCTTACAGGGAGCAGTTGGAGGGGACTCCTGACGCCAGTGTGAAATCAAAAGAGAAAGTCTCTGACAAGTCCCTTTCTAAAACATCAGGACAGCATATTCCAAATGATTTCTGTTTATACTTTGCCAGTGACTCATACGTTGATGTTCTGTCCTTTAGGTTACTCTAAAAACAGGAATAATTACACTGCTAATTATCATTTGAATTATTCATTTTGTTCCTCTCTTCCTTTCTCCTGGAAGAAGGAGATGCATTGTCACTTGTGGCTGTCTTTGTACAGCATGATTAGATGCTCTCTGTGCAGTGACGGCAGAGATCTCATCAAAATCTGCTTCCAAAAATGGAAGTAGCATGAGGAGTTTCACAGGTTTCAACAAGTTAAAGACCTCTCCCTTTCAGCGACGTAAATACGAAACCTACATATTGCCATGGACATACCCACATGCACACACCCCTTCGCCAGCACCAAAACATTCGTTCCCACCATCAAAACAACCCCTTTCCTCAGCTGAAGGAGAAAACAGGCTCTAATGAGACAGGGAGTGTGTGGCACACATGTTTGTGTGTGTTTTCCTAATTATCTCCTTTCAAATAAGATTAAATATCCTTCAAAGCTGGACATCTTTCCAATTGGTGAACGAACTCCAGGACTGCTGGCAACATGAAAAATTCTCCCTGTCACAGGTAGACAAACAAATTGTTGGGTTTTTTTCCTCAGGAAAAACATTGCAGTGAAATTACTGTTCTCTTGTTGTTGCCAGAAGTCCAGTTGAAGGGAGCCCAGCATTGTTCTCACTCAAGCGGGGGAAAATCAGGACAAAGTGCAAAGATGGTTGTGACAGACAGGAAGGAGGAGTGAGGCTGCTTTCAAAGGTAACTTTGGCATCCCAGATGAATCTCAAGGTCAAGACCCTGCTTTGTGGATTCAGGATGGAGCTGTTCAGTGGGACAGTCTGGACAGCCTCGGGCTGAAGGTGTTCCTGAAGGATGCTCACCTGGGGACATGGGCTGGGGGCAAACTCCTCTTCTCCCTTCTCCAAGCAGCGTGGTCACTGGAGGGGAGACCCTGAGCCATGACCCCTCTGCCTTCTTCCTTGCTCCATGAGCTCTCCCAGGAAAGCAGTCCTTGTCCAAAGACCCAGCTGGAACCTCAACACTCCCAACACCTCCAGAGCTCCTCTGCTGCCCCCCCTGAGCAGAGCTGGGGCTCTCCCCTTCCTTGGCTCCTCCAGCACCCCCTGCCCTGTGTGTGCAGCCCCATCCCCATCCCCATCCCCATCCCTGCCCCAGCAAGGGCAGCACCCCGGGTGAGTTTGGGCAGGGGAGGGAAGGGCAGCAGGAGCCGCACCAAGACCCCCTTTGCTTCAGAGCATCCTCTCCGAGCATCACCCGGGGATCTGTTCCCTTGAACAGCCTCGTTCCTTTATCGAGGATTCCTTCCGAAGCTGAGCGTGTTTCAGACGCTGTGTCTGCACTTCACAGCTCCATTTGTTTAACAGGGCTGATAACAGCTCTGCCTATTGCAGCGAGAGCCGCCCTGGGCAGGCAACAGGTCCCTGCCTTTATCGGGCATCAGTCTAAACTGGTGCCACTCTGGAGACTCCAGAAAAAAGGTGCACAGTCAGGTTATTCCTCTAACAGCTCTGGGTTGTTATCAAGTCATTGTTTCACTGTATTTAAATTACCAGGGAAAAAGGACACTGTCTCTCTCTCTTTCTCTTTCTCTCCCATTATCCTTTGCTGAAACAAAGTCTGAGGAATGTGTCAGGAAAGGATTTATCAAAGCCAACAATCCAATAGTTTTATTTCCTTCTTGTCAGGCACAGGGCCCTTATTCAGCTCTTTTATAGGAACCCTGGATTTGGCAGTCTGGATCAAACCCAGGCTCTGACAGCAGCCACTTTTGTTGGTTCCATGGCAGCACACAAATCCCCTGCAGCCAGAGCTCTGGTGGCATCCCACTCAGGCAGCCGGGCATCCTTCCACCTTGGGAAAATGTAGGTGATGTGCTGGAGCCATGAGGTTTATGTCCTTTCTGTAGATTTTAATGCCCATCGATCCAGTGCCTTTGCCTTGTGCCATTGTTTACTCCAGAGGAAAGGAAATAAATCCCATCGAGGTGGCTAAAAGGCCATTATTCTGATTCCAAAGCAGTTTGTGCAAACACTGCTCTGCTGTAAATGGTGTTACAAGGTGGCCAACAGACTCATGGGATGGGTTTGATTTTTCCTGTTATGACCACTGAATATTTTAACTACCTACATGAATGGCCAAACATTCATTATTTTGGTTTTATGTTGCCCTTGGCCCAAATGGAATTCTGGGACCAGGCATCCCATGGTTCACAGGCAAGGGATATCAAACTTGCCCCAGGGCCCACTGTGATGTGATTGCTCTTCAGAACTATGAAATATCTCCTTGCCCAAGCAGGGCAACTGCTGTTGCTAACCCCATTTAAAAGCCACCTTCCACGTCCCTCCCCAGCAGCAGCTCCTTCCAGCAGGATGCCAGGGAGACGTTCCTGGGGATGCAGAGAAGGGGGAACCATCTGTCTTCAGCTTCCCAGCACTGACACAACATCCCCAGTGACCCCCAAACACACTCCCCAGAGCTGGAACCAGCAATGCACAGCCCTGGGAGAGGAGCAGCAAACTGGGAAGCCCTTGGAGCGAAGGGAAGGGGTGTGAGGACAGGGAGGGGAGAGAAGGAGCGAGAGCTCTGAACAGATGGCTGGGGGAGAGCTGGTGGAAGAGGAGGGAAGCAGACAGATGGAGGACAGAGAGGAGTGGGGTGAGTGACATAAGCAATTCTCTGCGCTTGTTCATATTTAATCAAGAATTTGCTGCTGCTGCTGTTTGCATTTGGCATTATTTGCTTTAGAGGAGCCTCCAGTGGGGCTCTGCCAGAGGCCACAACCTGGAGCTGTGCTGCTGCCCAGGGAGCTGGTCCTGCCCCATAAGCTGTGCCCCAGAGCCAGGCTGCTGCTCCCCACTGCAACAGGGCAAGGGACAGAGATGCCTGGGCACCCCTCTGACCTCAGGCACAGAATGGAGTGTCTGCACCCGTGGCAAACCCCACGGAGACAACACTGCCAGCAGAAAACACGGGGGGTCCTGCCCAGCAAAGGACTCTGACTGGCAGACAGAAGTTCCCTCTTTTTCAGGGTCCCACCCAAGCCATCATGTCTTGCCACTCTGACACATCTCCAGCTGACGATGTCTTAGGCCACTTCTAGGAGGCATAATAAGAGTAATCATTATTATTTGTCACATCTAATCCAACTTTATATCCTGTGGGATCTTAAAGCTCGTTAGCAGAGCACAGGGCTAATTCTGCTCCTCTCTGCCACCTGCGCCCTGCTCCTACAGGCAGGGTTCAAATCCTGTGTATGAGCCTGCAGAACTGTGGAAAAGAATGACCAAAGAGCCTGAGCTCCTGCAGTGCCTTCCAGTGCAAAGGGGGAACGGGGGCACAAAAGGGGAATTTGGCTTTAAGGAAATCAGTGGTAAAATGAAAGAGTTACCAGTGTAGTTTTGTGTCTTACTGGAGTAAATGTTGCCTAGGACTTTATCAAAAGGGAAAAAAAGAACAAATAGGAGGAGGGAGGGGATCTAAGGAAATAAAAAAGGAGGGTGAACTTTCCAAAATGAAGCTCAGGCACAATGGATTTTGTATAACAGTAAGTGGAAACTGCCCTCGCCTCTTGATTTTTAAGCATGTTTTAAAGCAAGCCTTTAATTTCTGGGTGACAAAGACAAAAGCATCTGAAAACCTCTCCAGTTTTCCCTTGCTTCAGTATTTTTTTTAATTGTAATTATGAAACTGTCCCATTATCATACTGTGATGTGGAACCTTTCAAGTAATGAGAAATTCAAGTGAAGTCTTGATTACCTCCCCTGAGAACAAAATGTGATGGGGAGGACAGAGAGAGGGGGAGGGGAAGACACAGACAAGTTTTACAATAATAAAATAAAGAAAAAATTAATCATGGATCCATTAGTGTTAATACAAATGCTTTATGACTCACCTCAATCATTTTACATTATTTAATAACAGAAAGTCATTATTTCCTGGGAGAATTAGGATAAAGCCTGTTGGGGAGGCTTCTGTGGTTTTTGTTTGGTTTATAGTAACTAAAAATTAGGGTTTAGAGCAAGACAAGGTGGGCGGGAGATGTTTTAGCCCCTCCCAGCTTTTAGAATTCTTGAGTTTCATGTGCTACAGACGCGTGGGGAGGACACAGCAACTTATGGGCTGTGAAGGTGACCCAGGCAAAGGGAGAGGTGGCACCCAGGGAACGGGGAGAACACCCAAAAAGCCCCCCTGGGCAGGTCCTGAGGCAGCTCAGCCCATCCCTTGGGTTTGGTGGCCCCTTGGTGGGTCTGCAGGAGCAGGGGGGGCTCAGCTGTGGGCTGGGCTGTGCTGGTGGTGAGATGGGCAGTGTGGGGAGATGGGCAGGGTGGGGAGAGGGGCAGGGTGGGGAGATGGGCAGTGTGGGGAGATGGGCAGGGAGGGCACAGGGCACTGGGGCACCAAGGGCACCAAGGGCACGGCGGGCTCGGAGATGGTCCAGACCCCTCTGCCACAAACAGCTTTCCCCTCCTAGGCTGACCTGACATCTCTCTCCTGTCCTTTAATCTTGCTTTCTCTCTTCTTGTTTCCAGAGATGGGGCTGCCTTCATTAATGTTGTTCCTTCAGAAACACCTCCTGAGACTGTTGTGGTTTGTGTGCAGGCTGGTGGTGTGGAAGGACTGGCTTTTTTGGGAAAGGAATCCCTGAATGAAGGGAGAAGCTGCTCCCTGTGTGGGGGGATAGTTCCAGCAGTCCCCAAAAGGAGCACAGACCCTTCCTCTGAGGCTGGCGGGGGATTCTCCACCAATGTCAGTGCTCCAGAACACACCAGTGTCACTGTCCTGGGCATGCAGAGAGGAGCAAAGAGGGGGGAGCCATAAGCAGGGTCCTGTCTGCACCCAGGTGCTCCCCTCGGGCTGTGCCCGCTCTGTGGGTCGGGGATAAGCTGGGATTGTCTCTGGTAGCTGGAGCTGAGCCCTGGGGGATCCTCTGGCAGCCAAAGGAAGCAGCTCCTGGCCGTGGCCCCCTCTCCACGGAGCCTGGAGTTCTCAAGGGCTGGGAGCATCTCCCATCTCCCAGCACAAGGGTGCTCTCTACTGATCCAGCTTGTCAGGCTGAGGCAGCTCTGCCCTCCTGAGCTGCACACACTGATGGGGAGGCAGGTTTGGAACCAGCAGTGTCCACACTACCTGCCCCCAGTGCAGTGAACTGCAGGGGATGGGATGAAGCACACCTTGGTCTGGAGCTCTGGCACTGTGAGCAGTGACACCAGTGATTCCACAGGGCTGGAATTCAGGCTGGAAACATTGCATTCCTCGTGTGGCCATTTTGCCTTTTTTCAGTGAAAAGGGACATGAAACTTGTTACCTGAAATTGCTGTTACCTGCAGTGGAAATTTGCTGCAAGGGAAGATGACAAAGTCATCCTCAGACAAAACTCCTGGTGAGGGAACTGGATGGGAGCCCTGAGAGAAGGGCTGTTCCAGAGTGCTGGGATAACCCCCTTCTTTATGGCTGGACTGTTGGTCCTGTGTCTTGGGAGGGCACTGACACATCAGGAACCAGATGGAGCCACAGCTGACTCCATGTGATCCACCCCTCCACTGTCCTGTGCCTCAGTTTCCCCATCTGTAAAATGGGAATAAGTTGTTTGATCCTGGCATTCTCTTGTGCAAAATGCCAGAGCATCTGACTGGAAAGCACTGCTTCCTGAAAACCTATCCTTCCACTTGAAAAGAAAGGCTAAATTAAATATATTTTCTACCAAACCCGCTTAAAACAGGATTTCTGTCCTATGCTCACAGAATTGTTTGTGAGTGTTGACTTAACAGCAGTTTGAGATGCCCTTGCTGTTGAAACTGGAGCTGTTTATATGCTGAGCATCTTCCTGCCCCCCCTGGTACTGGTGGTGTGGGGTCCCTGGTGCTTTGTGTGCTCAGGCCAAAATTCAGTGTCTGCCTCGAAATTCTCACAGACAAGAAGCAACAGAGGAATTACTCCTTTCACCTCATTGTGAGGAGCTGAAGGACAAGGAAAGGTAATTTTCTGGGGAGCTCAGATTGTGCACCAGGGCCAGGGAAGGCACTGCCTTCTGTGTGGCTCAGGCCAGTGTTTTGAAGAATAAAAACACTCCATCCTTTCCATGTGGGGAGAGACCGGCTGCTTAATCCAGCCCTGGGAAACATGGCATGGAAGTGCTTCAGTGAGGGCTGGGAGAGCTCCTGCCAGACCGGGGCATCCTGAGGACACCTCACTGCTGTCTGTTTACCTGAGCACTGTAATTGCTCCACGATTTGCTCCACGAGGAGTTGAGGAAGTGACAAACAGGACATCCAATTTTCTGCGGAAAGTTAACTTTTCCGATTGCAGTTGAAAGCTTGGTTCTTTTGACCTAATTTCACACTCCAAGGGTTAACTGCTCTCTGTGGTACAGCAACCCTCCAGTGAGTGCAGCCAGACAATGCCATTTAAGTGAATATTCCTAGCCTACAGAAGTCCTGGAGATAGCTCCATCTTGCTCACAGTAGGTGTTACATTAGCTGCTCAAACCGTATTCCAGTAAATTAGAGCTGGGCTGATTTAGACAATCACTGGGTCATTCTTTCCTCCAATTCCCAGGCTCACACAGAGATAACAGCAGCTGGGGGAAGGCAGGGAGGTGGACGAATGGCAGTTTGCTTGCTTATTAGGGGTTAGATGCAGTCTTGAGTCTGTGATTTGCAGAACACGACTGATACCAGCAACAAAAGGCTCAGTTAAATGATGCAGTATTTGTTTCAGGTCTAATAAAGACTTAAACAAGCACCAGGCACTTTCTTCCTCAGAGGCAAGTCGATGCATTAAAATGCCTTTATAAACCAGAATGAAACCTACGGTGAGCAGGAATTTAGGGGTGAGGGCTGGTCAGTCCCCCTGGGAAAGCATGAGCAGAGCCCTGGACGGGGGTACAGACTCCTCAGTCCCTCGTGTGTGCTGGGTGACTTCAGATGTTTGTCCTCCTCTTCATATCCTCGAGCTGTCATCAACCTTTGGCAGTGGTTTTGTCCATCTCCCGGTGCCAGAGGAACCTGACTTTCATTTGGCCTGTGAATACAACAATAAACTGCTGTTATTGGAGTGATCTGACCTGCCTGTGACAGGTACTGAGTAAGCAAGAGCTCTTACAACCCTCCTGCAGCCCTTTTCGGGGATTTGGGTTTTTCTTCAGCCAGAAATGTGTACGACATTCTTCAGGAACTGGGTGAACTGATATCAGAGAAGTGTTGTACCAAGGAGTCCTGCAGGGGTTCAGAGGCCTCTTTTTTGGCTCAGCTTAAGCCTTCTGCCCAACAAAACATTAAGCAAATGCTTAAATAGAAGCATCTGCCTTAGGGTCTATGACTGAAGGGGTTGCTTGAAGAGAAGCTGCTGCAGTGCCACAGAGAGGGGCTGATGCTGCTCCCCAGGGCAGCCAAGCCATGACCTCTTCTTCTCACATTCTCATGTCCCTGGCAGTGTGAAAATGCAGCATAAATGCTCTGAAAAGCAGTGACTGCAGATGTGCAACAGCTTCAAGGGATTCAGAAGTGAGAGGAAGCAGCAGAAGACAGGAGCCAAGGTGATGTGTAAGTGCCTGTAATTTAAAGGGGAAAAGGCACTTTTCTTAGCTCTGGAGGATTGGTTCCTGCTCACCTTGATTTTTTTCAGTCTGGTGTGAAATATTGCATTTCTGAAAGTGTGTCCAAGGCAGGGAGCTGCTCGAAGCTTCAGCATACAAATAGAAAGGGCACCACAGTGAAAGAATTATTTCTCTCTCTTATTCCCATTGCTCTCTTTAAAACTCACCGTAATGATGTTGCTGTGACCCAGGCCTCTGTAATATGTGCCTCAGGTAACGCAGATTGATATATAAATACCTGAGTTTATTACACTTGAAAGACCTTTTGAAAACTCAGGGGGAGAGAGAAATTGTGGGATCTAATCTACCATCCCTGAGGGAGAAAATTAGTCCATGGGTAGTGCTGAATGATACAGTGGCATTTGGATGCTGAAGGAGGAGAGTATCATTTTATGAAGTGGGTCAGTTCTGTGCTGGGGAGAGACAAGAACTGAGAGCAAGTGGGATTCAGCTCTGGAGCCCCAATTCCAGGCATGCCATGCTCTTAGGATGGCACAGGATCTCCTGGAGTCCTGCCTGTGTTTAGGTGCTCCTGGACTGGGTTACTTTGATGTCAAGTGAGATGAGATGAGCATCACTGTTGGGACCAGGTAATCAAAGAGCAGCAGGGACTCTGAATCAGCAGGTGCAGAGTCAGGGCCAGGTTTTACTGGGAATGATGAAGAAAGCACTCACCTCTCATGTTCATGGCAGAGGCTGAAGGTCCTCCCTGTGGCCCTGCACCATCCTGCAGAGAACATTCAAGGCAGTGAGTGTGACAGTCCTGAACTGCTGTTCTGCCTGGTTCTGGGGGGGACCTCAGCTAGTCTGATAAATTTTTCTTACCTTAAATCATGTTTTTATGATTATAAAGCTCCTTGCTACACCTAGTTGTAATTTCTGAAGAAGTCATTTTTTTTGAGTGATGTTTCAAACTGACAAACAGTTTTGGTTTTAAACCCCAGCAGTTCCCCCAGGGACTAGCTGGGCTATCAGACCTTTGTCTCTGTCACTCTTCCCCTTGCATGTTTGCCCACGTGCCTGGAAAACCCTCGTGGTGTGAGCGGGCAGCGTTTCACACTCTGGTTTAGCAAAGCAGAGCCCCGAGGTCCAGGGCACGAGGGAGGAACAGCCACTGCTTCCAGAGCTCCTGGGAAATGGGGACCTCTGACTGCTGAGTGCACTCCCTGCTGCCCCAGCAGTTACCCAGGGGAAGATCTGGTTCCCTGAGGTTTTGCAGAGACCTCCAGCAGCCCCATTTCCCTCTGTGTGAGAGCTGAGCCCTGCTGAGCCCAGGGGAGTCCTCTGCTAATGGTCACAGGGGGGTTCTTGGGGGCACAGCAGCAGCGATTAGGGACCAGACCTTTCAGCAGAAGTTGGAAGCACAGATGTGGCCAGACCTGCATTAACTGATATAAAAAGAGCTCTTTTACACACTCCATAATTACTGTGAAACTCATTGCCACAGGAAGCCACTGAGGCCAGGCACTTAACACGAGTCACGAAAGGGGTGGGCACTGCTACAGATGGCAAAGATATGTAAAAATATGATGATAAATTTTGCTGCAGGTTTATTAAAGCACACATTAAAACCAGTCCCTTCCTGGCAGAGCCCAGGATGGTACTTAATGTGAGGAGGAGAATGAGCAGACACACTGGATGTGATGCAGTTTGGCAGCCCCTCCGAGGGGCAGCATGTTTGACAAGGACCTGATCTCCTCGTGCCTTTGGCTGGCTCAGGGTCACAACTCTGTCACTGTGCCTCTCCCGTGCTGTGGCACAGAAATCTTCATAGTTTGTGAGCAATAAAAGTGGGAGCACAAAGGTGAAACCAGTTTTCTTCCCCCTAAAGAGAAATACATTTCCCAGATCATTACATTTTTGGTTCATGTGCTGAGGGTTTCTCTCCCTGGGAAGTTTTTACAGTAGATTGAATCTGATCATTGAAAAACTCATCTGGAAAACAGGTTAGATGCAAGTATGAAATGCCTCCTTCCCTACCTGCTTCTCCCTTCTTTCCTGTCTGTAGACCCAGAGAGAAAAAGCTGATGGTAGATTTAGCAGGTTTCAATTACCATTTACTGCCTTGGTGAAGTCTCAGGCCTCTCCTCCTGGGTTAATCTCCAAAGAGTGAGTCTTAACTTCCCATTACCTGCTTGAGGGGAGTGGGTGGGCGAGGCACAGATTTTCCAACAGAAATTCGGGTTTTCTCTCATTTCTCCTGAGCTTCCACATCAGTGTTGGAGGGACAACGAGCCTCCTTTTAATAGCTGGATTAGTGTCTGGTTATGGATTGAGAAGCTCGATTTATATGTGACTTCCCCTGTGCTTATCTTTCAAGAGTCTAAAATATGCAGAGAGATCTGAGGATCCCCATGCAGGAATCCCAGGTAATGTTGCTGCAGCAGGAGAGTTCCTGGTGGGAGGGAAGAGCAGCCCCGTGCCCTGAGCTCGCAGCTTTCAGCCCCATTAATGCAATTGCAGAAACTCTTTTCTCCCATTTAGATGCTCCCAGCTATGGCAAGGGCCCCATTTCACCCCCTGCCCAGCCCTGTTTGGTGGCATCAATGCCAGTACCAGTGTTGGCAGGTTGTGCTGTCCCCAGGGCAGGAGGGGAGGTCCCTGCCCTGCCCTGCCCAGCTGGGCTTTCTGAGCAGGCAGCAAGTGGCAACTCTGCTTTGTGACAGGTTCCCATTTGGAAAGAGGTTGAGTCCCAGTCCTGTTTCACCTCTTAACTCTTGCCAGCCTGGGCTGGGTGTGAACTGCAAGAAGGCTCTTCTGTATTTCAGCAGCCCCCACTGCTGGGCTATCTCCAACCCCAGCCTTTCATGGTCGTGTTCTCAGGCCCAGAGTACCCGTACGATGAGGCCTTTTAGACAAAATCCATAATTTATGGTTCCACCAGAGGCTGTAACCTGGTGTTAACTGAATCCAAGAGGTTCCTGCACATGTTAAATTGACCCTGCCTTTTACAGGAACTTGATCACAGACACACAATGTGAAATGCCAAGAGAGTGGGCTTGATGCTGTTTGGGTGTGCACTGGGGTCACTGGGATGGAATGAGCCAAACTGGTGACAACTGGAGTTGTTCTACTTGTCACTGTAAACAGTGGGGTGAGCAGAGGTGAGTGTGGGAACAAGGAGTGTGTTTAACCCTCCCAGCCACACTGGAACCCTGCAAAGGCACTGAGTAGGAGAAATGGCTGTTTCAACTAAACATAGATATTGCCCTATAAGGTGAATCCAAAACTTCCTAGAGCTTTGCTCCCTTTCACCTGGCAAAAGTTCATGTTGCAAACTCAAATGATTAAATTTGCACCTGGAGATACAGATCTGAGATGCAGGAGATATCAGATACCTTATCAGGAGGTAGCAGTGGCCGGCTGAGATCCTGACACAGCCTTGCCAGTGCAGTGAGGGGTCAGCTGCTACACCAGGATAGGTTTGGATGTTCTGGGAAGGCAGGGGAGTCCTGGCAGGAGGAAACCTCCCCTCACCTGGGCTGAGCGTGCTGGTCCATGTTCCTCAGCCAGAGTCAGCTGTGCCCCTCTGCAGAGGTCTGTGCTGAGCTGTGGATGTGTCTGTAGGACACTGTCCTGCCCCAAAGGTGCTGTGGGGTGAAGAAGATGCTTCAGAGGGCCAGCACCAGGGAGGGAGTTGCAGGGAGCACCCCCAAGGTCAGGCCCAGCTCACACCACAGGGCTCTGCCAGAGGGCTGGAGGATGCTCGGAGCTCACTCGTGAAACCTGCCCTGGCAGTGCCTGCTTTTATTCCCTGCACTGCAAACACTTGTTCTGGTTATAAATGGATCCATGAAGAATTTATTTCTTTTGCTGTTTCTGGGTTCTGTATTCCTCTGCTTGTTTTAGAGCGCAGAGGGATATCACTCTTGCTTTGTGTTTTGCTGTCCATCTCCTTCCTCTGCACTTTTTCTTCCCCTCCTACAGCACAGCCATTTAGGCATCCATAAAACTGCCATAAAATTTTCTCTCCCACAACTTTTGCAAGAGCAGAAAAATGTCTGCCTCACTTCACAGACATTTTGATGTGAGGGGAGCAGACTTTATATTAAAAAAATGAAGAGTGAGTAAAATAACAAGCAGAGAGGAAAAGGGTGGCCTTGGCAGAGCTGATGTGCTCCCACCAACTCACCTGCAGAGCTGTTACCCCACGCAAATCTCCCTTGTTTCAGAAAGAGGAGCCAAACCCAGTGCCAGTCATTTCAGCTTGTGCCTTGCATGGAGAAATAGCCTTGCTATTAGCACAGCTTGGCTGTGGGCCAGATGCCTGTGCATGGAAACATATTTAAACCATTGAATAAGCAGGGTATAAACAAGAATTTTCAAAGTTTGGTGGTTTTTGCAACTCCAGGCAATGCGAATTAGAGTCTACAGTTATTAAGATCCCATCTGGTGGCTTCTTTATGAAGGAATGATATTTGCATGTTTCCAGCAGAGAAAAGCTGTTTTTAGCTCAGATAAAATGGAACATTTTGCGACGGTATGGGAAATAACAGATGATGCTGATTTTAGCAACTGGGGTTGTAGGTTTCACCAGCTGCCCTTTTAAAAAAAATTATTTACCTTTAAGTAATGTTTTTCCTAATACTTTTAACACCCATTGACTTGGAAGACTTTGGTCAGAGGAAATGATGGCATCTCCCAGGGAAAGGAAACAGCCCACTGAGTCATCTGCTGGGGATGTTGGCCCTCAGTGTGGTGGGGTTTTTTTTCTTTAAATCTGAGCAAGGTTCAAGGCTGGGATAGCCACAGGTTACCAAAATGCAAAAGGGCCTGATTATTTTCCTTCTTGCACTCCAGTGTTTAGCAGAAGGGGTTTGCAGGTGCTGCACTGCATTGCAGCTGTGGGGATTGCCAATAGTCCAAAGCACACAAGGCAGGAGCTGCAGGGATTAACCTAGAAGGAAGCCTGGCTTGTTTGGAAATATCCTGTTCCACCACTGCAAACTGAATGTGGTTCTGGAACCAGACACAGCTTTCTAAACCAGCCTGTTGAGGCAGACACTGCCAGCTCTGAGCCTTGAAAACCATAAATACAGCTTGGGCACCAACTGAGCCACACCACTGCTCACACACGAGTGCTTTCCCACCCAAACAGCTGCTCTGCTCTCACAGCCAAAGCAAGAGGAACAGCAAAGCCCCAGAGGAGCTGGAGCTTCAGCACTGGAGCAAGAGGCTGTACCCAGGCTCCAACCAGCACCAGCATCCCCCTTCCACCCTGAGCTCACCCCCCACCTGAAGCCCAGCAGCCTCAGTGGGACAGTGTCAGCATCGCTCTGTGCTCCAGAACTCTCTAAGGGTGGCTTTTTTTATAGTCATTTCAGCTATTTGGAGCCTTCTGATTGTGGCCTCTTTTAGAAGGCAGCAGGGCTGCTGTTCCCAGGGAAGGCTCTTTCCCTCCTACAAGCCTTGTAAGATCCATGGGGTAGTGCTGGATTTGAACAGTGGCATTTGGGGAAGAGTTGTCTTTGCCATGCTCCTGCTCTGCTCCTTGGTTAAAGGGCACAGCTCCCGGTGTGATGGCAGCAGTGCCCAGGAAAGCTCATGTTTGGGAATTCCCTCACCTCCTCCTGCTCCAGCACTGAGAAGACTTGGGCTGGCTCTGTGTGAGCCTCCAGCTCTCTCCAGCACTCTCCTGTGCAGGTGGGCACAGGCTGGAGATTCGCTGAGCTGGTGGGGACTGGTCCTGGAGCGAGAATAAAGCTGCTCTTCGGGGCTGCCAATACCCATCCAGGAGGAGTCAATACTCTGCAGTGCACTACTGAGGATGGTTCAATTAAACTTTTCTCCTTCTTGCCTCCTCCAAGGTCTTCTGTTCATGGATAAACACATGAAGCAACAAGTCTGCAGTTCTGAATGGCCTGGGAGCTGCTCTTTTCATGAATACAAACACCCAGAGAGCTCAGCAAGGTCTGTGTGATCCTGGACCCTGCAGGCTGCCTCCTTCCAGGTCCTGGCAACAGAGAGTCCCGAGTCACCGAGTTTATTTTATTTTTAACCACAGCCCAGCAGATCCCACACTTTGCTTGGGGCTGGCTGGGCTGCTCTGCAGATGATCCTGCGATGTTATGACAGTCCAGAGAGCCATTATTGCAAGCTCTTGCCAATCACCAGGCTGCTGCCAGTCTGTGTCAAATGAAGCATCCCAGGCCCTGTCATATTAAATCCAGCAGCTCTTTCATTTAGAGCAGAGCAGTTTGTTTACTTGTGTTCCCTGCCCTCCTTTTGGGATGCCACACTCAATCACCTCTGGGCTTTGCTCTGCCTGTGCAAAGCCTGTGAGCACAGGGAAGCTCCGGGCCCCGTCCAGGGCCCCTCATCCTCGGGCAAGAGGTGATGTTGAGTGGTTTGGTGTGGTGGTATTTTGGAAAGAGATGGGTATAAAGAAGGGGGAAAGCATGGAATACTGGTATGGCTGAGATTGTGGCTCCAGATCAGTCCTTGCCAGTCACTCACACAAGTTCAAGGGCAGGGTGTCTCAGCCTGAGAAGTCCCAGAGCTGCCCTGCTCTGTTGGAAATGAGAACAAATGATGCAGAGCAGTGTCACATCTGCTCCACCAAGCAAGGCACCTCCGTGCCTCAGTTTCCCTGTCTTGAAAGAGGAAGAGTGAGTGAGGAGTATCCCTGTCTCTCAACATGCTGCGACCACGAGGAGGGATGGAAATGAGGGTGGTGGCTTGTGGGATTTCAGCTCCCAGAGCTTGCTGCCTTTCTCCCAAGGTGGGATAGCCAGGGAACCAGTGCCCCTGTTGTTGTTCCTGAGCAGCTCCTGCCCTCTGGAACCTCCCCATGCCACACCACCAAGCAGGACATGCTGCAGGAGCCAGGTGGAAGGAGTGGCAGTGCTCTTGGAGCTTGGGTTCCACTAGGACAGAGGTCACTCCAAGAGGAGAATCACCCAGTTCATGCAGGGGCTGCAGGTGGAAGGTGCAGGGAAAGGTCTGTACAGACAGAGAAAAGAAGGGGAACATTATGACACACTGGCTGAGAATGTGATTCCAGGAGGGAACCAGAGTCCTGGACACAATATTCCTATTTCATCAGCACGGATTCTCCTGTTCCTGCAGGAAGCCTCTTGAATCAAGGCTCTCTGTGCAAAGGCTGTGAAGACTGGTTAGCCTCTGTTGCCTTCATAGCTTGGGAGAACAGGGTGAAAAAAGAGATTCTTTGGTCTTTTTTATTTATAATTCATCTGCAATAAGAGCTGGTTCATTTCGTGTCATTGCTTGCCTTGGTGTTTAATTTGCCTCCTGTAGGATTTGAACTCAGATGTTACGATGTGTTTTTTTTCCCTTTACGAGAACCAAAAGCAAATGCACAGTTAAAAGACAGAATTCCAGGGCTTCCAATCATTTGACAGAATGAAGTCTGGGAGCCAAATTAACTGAGCTTCTTCATTACTGGTGTCACTTTGCATGCTGGCTGAATGCTCTCAAGTTCAGCCTTGATCCATTACCAAAAACACTCTGCTTACCTTCCTTGCAAGGGCCCTCAAGCTAATTAGAAACAAAAGGGGGTTTAATTGTGGTCTTTTTTCCCTTGAAGAGTGGCTTTTATCTATGGCTGCTTATTTCACAAGAAAGTTACTGGTTATTTCATGGGTTTTCTGCAAATGCAGAGGGGGAGCTCCCCTATGGATGAACTGAGATCTCTTCAAGGAAGAATGTCTGATGCTTTAAGGAGTGTCTTGTAGCCAGACCTTACACAAATCCCCCTTCGAGGGGTCGCTTCCATACCACCGTCTCTTTAAGGAAGTGTAATGATAAATCCAGTCCGTTATCCAGCATAGCCAACAGTGAGCCTGGTACCTCCTCCCCTTCCCTTCCAGGGAACAGTGATTGACTCACTGGGTGACTCTGCTTGCAGTTGAAACCACAGACAGTAACTGGAAACCCAGGGAGACTCTGCAGTCTCCATGGAGACAGCACACTTGCAACTTAATGTGATCAACAGATGCTGCAATAATCTTGAAAGATGGAGAAAATGTTTCAAACTGAGTGTTGTTTATGGTGGTTTGGTGGATGTTCAGATTTGCTCTGTTGTGACTGGGCTCTGTGTAAACACACACTTCTAGGAAAATACACAGATGTGTGAGTGTGTGTGTGTGTGTGTGTGTGTGTGTGTGTAGGGAGAAATCTTTCTGTGGGTAAAGCATTGAGAACTGGGTGACTGCTTTTCTGTTCTCAGCATCTGCCCTTGGGGAGGTCACCTTAACTTTCTCCTCCATCCCAGTTTCTCTGTGGAATGGGGCAATGCCAGTGAGCCCAGTAATCGCTGCAGCATCTTCATGCTCTGGGTGACTGGAACGAGATGGAACTGGCAGGATTCTGATGAATGAGTCCATAATCTCAGTGAATTGAACAGGGATCTCCCTCTGTGCTGCATGACCTAATGCTGGAGCTGACGTCAAGATTTCCAGAGCACATTTATACTTGTGCTGCATTTTCCTGTGAAACCTCTGAGTGATCATTTCCCACTGAATCTTATCATCGGTTGTAAAGAAATGATCTGCTTTCTGTCTTCCCTGCTCTGATTCCATCGTAAGCCTCATTTCTGTCGCATCTGGACCCTTGCACCAGTCCCAGAGGTAGGGAGAGGCACTCCTCAAACAAGAGGAAGATGCCAGTTCTGCATCAGAAAAATTCCTGGAGCAGAACCATTAGAAAGGATGTTCCAGATGCAAGGGCTGGCTCAGCCTTCATTTCACTGATTGCTGCGAAGGTATAAATTCATGCTGCATTTGTTTCTTCTTCTTTCCCTAAGCATCCTCTGCTGGCCACTCCTGGAGACAGGCTGCTGCTGCTCTGGAGGGACACCAGCTCTGAATTCCTGCCTTGCTTTTATAATCTACTGGCTGTAAGAGTTGAGGGCGTTTGGTGTTTTCCTTTGTTCATTGGGTTTTTCACGAGGGAGGATGAATCTTTGATAGCACAGAGGCATTTTGAGCTGTGCAAGATGCTTCACAGACACGGGGTGATGCAATTACCCTCTCAGAGAAGTCAGAGCAGCCTGTAGATGCCCTAGACCACTTTTACAGGGAAGAGGCTGTGGCAGGACTGCCTTCAGAAGCCAAGGGGGCTGCTCAGGGGGTCTTGTCTGTAGCTGTGCTGCCCCTGGTCAGAGCTCAGTGCCCTTGATGATGTGCTGGCCAAGGTGACATGAGCTTTCTGGTGTGAGGGACACTCAGGCAGCCCCTTCTGTTGGCACTGAAACTCTCTGCAGATGGGCAGTGGTTGGTGACTTCACCGACACAGCTGCATTAAGGAGAAGGCAACTTTCCAGCCTAAGCATCCTGCTGGAAATCACGTTCAGCATAGCAGGATGCAGTCCCAGCTCCCAGCCAGGGCCAACCTTCCTTGCTTGCAAGACCCCAAACCCCTCAGCTGGACTCTTGCCCTCAATGAAAGGTGCTCAGCACTGTGAACTTTCCCCTCCCAAGCACCCAGGGGTCAAGAACTTTCAGGCAGAACCTATTTATTGACACCTTTGGGGCATCCACCATTGCAGAGATCCTCGCCCGTGAGTCCAGGTCAAGAGGCTTCCCATCCCTGATTCCCATTGCCCTGCTGATTCCCATGGGACTGCACATGCACATGCAGGGAATTGCAGCCTGTAGAGCAGCCATAAATATCAGGAAGGATTATTGATCAGGGTCTGTCTCCAAATAATTACAGGAATGCATCTCCTTTCCAAAAGGACAGGATACCTAATTCATTGAAAGGAATTCCTCGTTGAAGCCCCAGACGGGCCCCTAAGATCAGCCTCATTATTTTTTGAAACCTTGGTTGCTCCAAATAAGACTGAAAATTGAATTAGCTCAGAGAGAGACAGCCCTGGCCAATCACTCAGGGAAGCTGAAGGACAGCTTATTGATTTTCATGTTTCAGAAAAATTAAATGATATCTCTTTTTGTTATTTAAAATGCTGCTTAAGCAATTTAGTAATGTGATGTTGGAGGCCCCTTTCCAGGCTCTGAATTTTCTGAAGAAGGGGGAGGAATTTCCCTTGACAAGAGAGTTAGGTGGAAGAAAGATTTAGTGTAATTTTCTTCCCTTTCAAATAATTGATGGCACCAAAAGAATAGCTATATTTTGCCAGCTCTTCCCTTCCTGCATGCCATTTATTAAATATATAGCAATTAATTATGTAAATAGTTGATTTATAATCAACAACACGGGTGGTTAATTGATTTTTGTGTGTGTGAATTTATATGACAGGGAAATACTGATAAGGTGATTATACTGTCCTGCCAGGCCACAGCACCCTCCGGGAGGGGAGGAGGTGCTTCCTGGAGCCTCAGCAGGTAGATTTTTGGTCCTTTCCTTGGGAATTTAACTCTTCTTCCTCCCTGGAATGACACTGGTATTTAAGGGATCCCATCTGTCCACAACAGACTTCTTATTCCAAGGGTGTGTGGAGAGAAAGCATCTTCCAGGAACTGCTGTGTCCTTCAGCTGGAAATGAGCTCAGCTCAGTTGCTTCCAAAGGGCTGCTGGAGAGAGCGAGCCCTTCCCTTCCCTTCCCTTCCCTCCCTGTTGTTTCAGGCAAATCTTTCAGAAACAGCTCTTAATCAAATGAATGTGCAGTTATAAATAAAATATCTTCTCCTCCCCCTTCTCCCCTCCAACCTCCAATCTTGAGCCTTTGCCCAAGCAGGAGAAGGGGAATTGATTCCAAATGCAAGCAGTGCCTGCAGTGATGTTTGCACCGTGCCCCTCATTCCAGGGGGCTCATCCCATGCAGGGAACAGCTCGGGGGTGTCAGGCTGCTCTCAACCCTTCAGCACGGAGACAGGGAAGGTTTGGTGCAGGCTGAGTCTCCTTAAGATTCTCTAAAAGCTGCTAAGGCTTTTTTCACCCCCAGTCCAGGTGGGTTTTGTGCTTTTGTTGGCTGAGGGTGAGAACACCCTTCCATCCCATGGCTGCTGGTGTGGGGGGAAAGCTCTGTGTGCTTTTCTGCCTCTCCCACTCTCTGCAGTGCCACGGGGTTTAGGATCAGCCACCTTCAGCTCATCTAAAACCCTCTGTCCACCTGGCCAAAAGGCTTGTGCACTGGGCCTGGCCTCTCCCTCGTGTGATTTGGAAGTTGGGTGGTGTGTAAATCTGTCCCAGGCTGCCTGAAGTTCCTTGACCTTCAACTAAGACCTGAGCTGCCTCTTCTCCGTGATGAGTCGACGCTATTAATTGGAAATCCAATTTTGGAGGATGGCCAGGCTAATGCTGAGCCAGCATCACTTGGCTCTGCAGGCAGGATATAGGACATGCCTTGGTCTATCTATAGCCAGGGAAAGTCAGCTTGTTCTGTCTTATTGCAGGGGAAAGTGGGGTAAATAGGTCCCAGTTCCTTCCTCACCAGTCTGGCACCTCACAAAGTTTTACTTTTTCCAATTTCTAGCTTGTAGCAACAGCAACTGTACAACAGAGCTGCCAAGGAAAGATTTTTTTAACTGATCTCTGACAGAAAACAGGATAAAATGACATCAGTCCTCTGCAAGCAAGGCATCCCATCGAGGTCCCTCCAGTGCTGGAGGAGAGCACTCAGTGAAGGTCCTTCCATCCCAAACACTGCCCTTGGGGCCAGTTTGTTCCCCCTCAGAGGGGCTGGTCCTCCAGGGATTCAGAGCCCTGTTGTGACCTGCTGATCTGATGGACAATGAGCTGCTCCCAGGAGGGCTCACTGCTCACACACATGGCACATGAGGTCACACTCCTGTGGCCCAAGTGGGGGATTCTTCAGTGCATCCTCCCAGTGCAGAACAGCTGTAGAGCTGCCTCTCAGAGGAGCCCGTGGTGCCACATCACGCCAGGGGTAAACAAAGAGGGGTATCTGGTGAATAGGGCCAGTCCCAAAAGCCACATTTAGCACAGGTCCCACACTGTGGGGATGCACTTGAAGGTTGGTGGGCACCAGGTGTCAAACAGCAAAGAGCAGGAGGGGAGCAACAGGACAACACTTGTCTGAGCTGAGAGCAGGGTCAGCTCTGGCCAGTGCTCGACTGCAGCCTCCAAATTTGTTTGTGATCCATCCAGTGCTCCTGTTTCTTGATCCCAGGGTTTTAGCACAGCACAGAACAGAAAGGCAAAGGGCAGGCTGCAGGCTGTGATACAGATGGGAAGCACACACCAGTGACAAGGCAAAGCTGGACAAAGGGTGGCCTGGAGGGCAGTGCTGAATGCCAGGCGTGGACATGGGCTGGTCACACTGACATTCACTGCTCCTCCCACAGGAGAGTTCATGTAGATCCTCTGCCCTCCTGTCTCCTGCTTAGGATGGACAGTCTCAGGGATTACTTCCCACGGGTTTGTGTGTATCCTGTGGTGTAGAGGGATAGGAAAGCAGCCCTGGGCTCAGATAGAGGTTTGTCAGGTGTCCCAGCCCTGGCAATCAGCACTGAGGGGTGAGAGTGGCTGACACTGCTGAGCCAGAGCTGATCAATCCCAATCTGATTAATACTAACTGGTTATAAAGTGTGTCAGGCCCAAACGTGTATCCAATATTAATTAATCCTCTGAACCGCCCTGAGAAGTACAGAGGAAGGGAAATACTGTGTCTAATTTTAAAGGAAGAAAACAGGAGTAACTGATTAGGTGGTGCTCGGAACTTTTGGGTTATTTCTGCTTCTCCATTTGTCTTGGACTTTTGGGAGGTTCACTGGGCAGGGCCCATCTTTCCATTCAGCACTGGGAGACAGGAGTGGCTCAAGGGGGCTCTGGGAGGTGCAGAATGGCTGATGCATCACAAGTCCCTAAGGGATTGTTGAGGCATTCCCTGTTAGTGGGTCAGAAAAGGGAGATGTCCCTGGCAGGAGGTTGCCTGTTCCCCACACGTGCAGATTTTGACCCACGGTGCACACACTGTGGGTGTGTTCAAGGCTACAGCAGAGTGAGAAGGCTCTTAACACAGGACCAAGCTCTTTGCAATGCTTGGGCAGCTAAGGACAGGACTGGGGCTGTCCCTTGAGGCACCAAAGCCAAGTTTGGAGCCAAGGGAATCCAGCTCAGTTTGGTCTGTGCCCCTGGGAGAGCTGAAAAGACCCAAAGCTCTTACCTTGTGCACAACCCCTCTGCTTCTTTCCAGTCATCATCGTGTTAGATCCCATTTTTTGTCCCAGCACTAAGACAGCAATCTCTGGGCCTTAATTTTAATTTCAGTTAGCTTTGATTGATGAAGTAAAGCCTGTGGAAAGCTTTGGTGCAGGCACAGCTCAGTGACTCCCATGCAGGGTGTCACGTTTGGGGCTTTACCAGCTTGGAGCGTTCCTGGCAGAGCTTCCAGACCCTGCAGGAGGGAACAACAAGTTTTTCTGCTGCTTTGGCTAAAAGCACGTGAGTTCCAGGGTCCTCATTTGGTCTCTGTGTGTAGCCCCAGTGGGATGATGCTGATGGAAATAGATGTCAAAACAGCAGCACCTTAAAGAGCTCAGTTGAACCCTTAAAATTCCCTCCAGGGCTTGGGCCAGGCCCTCTGCTGCTTGTGACAGCCCTGTGAATAAACAGAGCACTTTCTTCTCCGTGCTGGAGTATCCAAGGCCTTTCACAAGCATTAGAATTTGCATAAACCACTTAAAACTCACATAAATAAATGTTTAGACAGCCAGGTCTTGCAGGAGCTGAGTGAAATCATAAAGCTCTGGGTTTTAATTAGTCTCTCACCCTTGCTATATCAAACGATCATCATTGCTCATGTCAAACCCGTGCTTATTCTGGGATATAAAAAGGCTGGGTCCCCTGGCAGGGCTGAGAGATGGGAAGGAGGGAGAGGAACAGCCATTTGGGGCCGAGTGGTTCCTGGGCTGTGGCTTCCCTGGCACAGAACTTGCTCAGGGCTTTCTCACACAGATGGCCCAGAGTTTCCCCCCTGTTTCACCTGGGGCAGGAGAACAGGGCAGGGAGCCCCAGGGAGGGACTTGCACCAGCAGCTCCAGGAGCAGAGCAGGACTGGGGACATCTCTGTGCCTGGGGCAGACGTGGCCTGGAAACCAGGACTGTGTGGCAGGTCCCAAAGCAGCCCCAGCCAAGGGCAGTGTGAGGCTCCCAATGTCCCCTGCAGACCCTGACACAGCCCCTCGGCATCTGGCAGACAAAGCTTTGGGGGTTTTATCTCTTTTCCCTTCATGCTGCCATTCAGGCATGCACAGATGGCAAATACAGAGCTGGTTTAAAGGGTTATTAAAGATCGAGGAGGTTTTTTGGTTTGGGGTGTTTTGGTTTTTTTGGCTTTCCCTTTGATTGATGCCTGAATAGACCTATCCAGAAGTGATAAGGTCAAATGTAAATTTAATCAGTTTTGTTAATTTTTTATTTTAATTCCTGGGTGATGCATAAACAGATCAGAGGGTTGGGAAGAAGCTAGCAGTGGGGGAGCCTGTGATAACTTTTCTCTCAGCTTCTGTCCAAATCCTTTTAATGACAGGTTGCTGAACTGTGGGGTTCCAGAGCTTTCCGGGCAATCCTGGGCATGGAACTCTTCTTAATCAAGAAATTCCTATAAAAATTCAGAGAAGGTCCTGGGAAAATTCCCAGCTGGGAAATCCTCGAGAGCCTTTATACTCAAGAATTCCTGGAAATCACCAGAAAATTCCTACAAATTTCCCACGGCACATGTTGAGGTGGAGGTTCCTGGGCATCAGTTTGTGCCTGTTCCTCTTGTCCCGTTGCTGGTTCCCCCTAGCAGAGCCTGGTCCATGCTCTGCCCTGTCCCTGCAGACATGGACAGACATGGGGTGAGGTCCCCTCTCAGCACCTCAAGGCTGAACAGGCCCTGCTCCCTCAGCCTGTCCTCAGAAAAGAGATGTCCCAGTTCCTGAGCCACCTTTGTGGCCCTCACTGGACCCCAGGAGCTTCACGTCTCTCTTGTCCTGAGGAGCCCAGACTGGACCCGGCACTCCAGATGTGCCTCCAGGGCCAGAAGAGGGACAGGGTCACCCCTAATAGACACCTCATGGCACTTCATCCCAAAAGACACTCTGACTGCAGCAATTATGAGGACTTCAGGGGAGAAAGGGGAAGAGTTCAGCTATGTGGCAACTAGCCAAGCCATGCTCTTCACCCTCAGGCAAAAGAGCAATCTGTGGGCTGTTTGTTTTGCTTTGCTGGATTTGGAGCTGCAGCCAAAGTGCCCCTGGTGTGGGGAAGAGCTGCCAAGTGGAGGCCAGCACTGGTGGATTGAGCTGTAGCATCTCGGGGTGACCCATGTCACTCCCTTGGCACGGAGGGGACAGCTCGGCCAGGTGTCACCTGCCCAGAGCCCGGCCCTGGGCTGAGCCTTAGGAACAGACTTGGCTCTCACTTGGCTGTCAGTGGAGACACATCCTGAGTGTTTTCATTGCTGGGGGAAACAAACCCCTTGGCGTGTGCTTCCCTTCACACCCCGTGCGGATCCAGCTGTCTCTGCTCGGCAGCAGATGGTGCAGCGAGAGCGGAGACGCCTCAGGTGAGTCGGGCTGGGAGACACAAGTGTGAAGAGACACATCCCTGCATTGTCAAAATATTGGGCTGGCTGGTGAAAGCAGCCAGAAGGGCTTGCAGGAGCAGCACATCCCTGTAAGGCAGGCAGGGCTGGGGTGGGCTCTGTGCCCTGCAAACAGTGATGGGACACTGAAGTGCCATCAAGTTCATTCTCTCAGCGAGATGGCGAGCACTGGAAGCAGTTGTTGTGCACGGTTCCTTTGATGGGTCTCGGCAGATAGCACCAATTATAAAATTATTAACAAACGAATGTGCTCCTTCGCTTCAATTAAATGATAAGAGCCAAAGCAAAGGGGCAGATTTTTATCATTATCAGATTACAGGCCCATATTGTGCTGATAATAAAGCAGGCACTTTCTAATGCGTTACCTCCAATATGGCTCCTCAGATTATTGTTTGGCTGGAGAAGAAATAAAAAGAACTGCAAAAGCAATAATAACGTGGAAGTGTCTTCATCACAGGCCGTTCCAGGGAGGGCAACAAAAGAGCCCCCAATGACTCAGGGCGATGACAATGAGCATAATAAGAACAGCAGGACTGGGGGGGTGTCCACACAACAGAGCACTGGGCCAGAACACCTCCAGTCTCTTCAAGAGACAGAGCCTTGAGGGGGAATTCGCTTCAGTCGGGGAGGCAGTTTGCTGCAGCCTCTGGAAAAGTGAAAAGAGCCACAGGAGGAGGAAGAAAGGTATATTGAAAGCTCTTCTGGGGGTGGAAGCAGTGTCTCTCTTCTATTCTTTTACCCCTAGATAGTTGGGTAGGATTTGGGATGTGGCTACAAACATGTAGTCCCTCCTCCACTACCTGAAATCTGATGTTCCAGAGGTGATCAGATGTAATTAGGCAGTGTAGTACTAATTCAGCTGCCATGTGATATGGTGAAGGAGGAGAAAACCAACTGCATGGGAGGAGAGACAGAATGAGCTTCCCCTTCCTGACCCTGAAGCAATCACACGTAGAAGCCTGAAAGCTGATTTTATTTTCCTCTCTGCAGGTGAGAGACAGCAGTTTAAGGAGAAAAGAGTCCTACTCCAACTCTCTGCCTTGCTATGTGTTAGGTTGTTAGGCTGGTAAAATATGTAGGGGATGTGATTCCCTTCCTGTACAGGCATAAATCAGAAGTCACTGTAGCTGCGCTGATTTACACAAGCTGAGGGTTTGGCTTAACAAAATTATAACAGCATAAAGCTGGTGAGGAGGAAAGGTCAAGCCTGCTGTATCTGTCTCAAAGCATGGGGATATCAGCCATGAAATTGTGATCATGGCTGATCAGGGAACCTTGTCATTAAGTGATTAATTATTATTAATTATTATTTATTACTCTAGCACCAGGGAGCCCTTGTCACATCTATGTTAAGTTCCCTTGAACCTGGATGGGCTCCAAGTTTTCCGAAGTCCTTGAGTTTGCAAAGCAAAGCTGCTGATCTCATAAGAAGAGGTCTTGAAGTTTAATACTCCCAGGAGCTACAGTCCTCAAAGGAAAAGTGCCATAATGTGTGTGTTGCTTGGAGAGGGGAGAAGGGGGTCCTAAAAGGTGCCCAGCAAAGGAGAACTGGGAAATAATCACGCTATGAAAATGGTGAGCTAAAATTAGAGATCTTAACTCGGGGATAGTTCTTGGAGTGGGGCAGGGTGGGAGGCTTCAGGTTCATGTGCTTCTAATTATCCATCCTAATGATCAGATCAAACTATCTCAGATGGCTAATTCCAATTTTTGCTCTCATTTTCACTGGTGTAAATCATTGCTCTCCTGTCAGCAGAGCTGGGTTGGATTTACACCCAGAGTAACAGAGGTTGGAAAGCATCTGCACTGAATTCCTGCCAGTTCTTTTCCGAGTCTCCCTGCAAAGCTCCAGAACCAAGTGACATTGGCCCTCCTGGGCATCACAGGGCCACTTGAAAGGCTAATTAATGTTCTCTCTCTGCCAGATCAAAGAAGCAAAGGACTATTTTCTTGTCCTGATGCGGCATCAACATGTGCAGTTATACAGCCCCAGCCTGTTGGCTGCTGATTCTGCTTTCATTACCTGTTATTTACAACCCTGCGGACAAAAAGGTCTATTTTATTTATCTGTATGTTTTTGCTTCCTGGGAAGATCTTCAGCTGCGAGCTGAGTCAGCAGGATCTCTAGTCAAACAATGAGCCTCCCTCCCTGCAAGACACTGAAACCCCTGATGCTGAGCCTGACGGCAGAGAACTCTTTGCTTTCCATGTGCCCCATCGCTGCTTTCCTTCCCATCCTTCCCTGCAAGCAGGAAACAGCCCTCCTGAATATCATTTCTACTGCAAGTAAATGGTGTCTATGTCTGATTAGTTCTGGCTTGAGGCTCTATCAACAAGCTCACTGTTGGTCCTGCATTTGGAGCCTGGAATATTTTAGGGCACTTGAGTCTGACAGATTCATGTTTATTACATTAAAATGTTTTATTATTGAGTCGCCAAAGTGGTGTTCTCCCAGCTGGCAAGAGGCAGTGGGGAAAAAAACCAAAGCAAGCTACACCACTGGCCCAAGTGGTGGCCAAAAGGGCAAATCCCTGAGACAGCCTTAGAAGGCCTAATTCTGCTCTTTTCAGGGCCTGATCCTGCCTCTGCTCTATGAAGTGCCAAAGCTGGGGCAGAAGGGTTATGCTCTGTGGATACTGATCAGCGACCCCTCTGCAATAAGTGGAATTAGACTGAGACACAGCCTGGGGTCAGTGAGGATCGAGCCAGGCAGGTTCTGGTCTGTGCAGAGCAGGGGCTGTGCTCAGCTCCCCCAGCACGTCCCTGTCCCCAAAGAACACGTTATCAGCCCCTTCTCCCTGCCAGGAGCTGCAGCCCATTCCCTGTGCAAACACCAGCACAACTCCTTTGTGTCAGCAAATAAGACCTGCAAGACAAAGAGGGAGCTGGGATGGGAAGTGCCTTTGCTTTTATTTTATTCTTTTGCTAAGCTGTTTCTGTAACTGCAACTGTACAAACAGAATTAGTCACCTTCTCCCCCCAAAAGCCCAGGGCCTGGGGACAGGGCAGCATTCTGCTCACATTTCCTCTCTGGGGACAGGGTTTCCATTACACCAGGGCCCCTCTGGCTCACTCTGGCAGCCTCCAAAGGTCTGGGAAGGATTGGGAAATGTTCCCTGCCAGCTGCCCTGGCTCAGGGCTGCTCCCGGCTCACACAGGGCTGCCACAAGCCCTTGGATTGCCTCTGGGGGGTATCCCAAGGGGTCTCTTTCAAAACAAAGGTATACATTTCAAAACATCCCATGGAAGGGAAAATACCAGCCCCAAACAAAAAAAAATGTTTTGAAGCAATCAGAGTGTTTCATTTTAAACCAAGCCCAGTCTGGCAGCCTCCTCTGTTATTTTTCAGTCTTGTTTAACATCCAGAAGTCTCCGAGGAATTTGCTGGTACATTTGCTCTGCTTCACCACAGGTCTCCACAGAGCGGCAATGTGTGGCCTGACTGTCATTCCACCCATCCTGTCATTCTGAAAAATCAGAGTAATCCTTAATATTTCCCAGCAGCAACTTCTGCCCAGGGCTCCTACAGGTGTTCTACCCGTGCTACTGGCAGCTGTGCACTGTATGGGAAAGACAAGGGAGCCCAAGGAATGGCAGGTGCTGAAGGGAATTAGAAGTGAGCTGAAAGGAAAGAATTTTAACCTAAAATGCTAGTCCAGTTTTTCCTTACCACCAAAGGTGAGAGATACAAACTCCCAGAGTGTGGATGTCCTGTGTTGTGGATCTGAGAGCAAGGGGGGTCCTGGCCTTGGTTAAAGCCCAGGGTTGCTGCTGCTTATCCCGAGCAATTTGGCATGGGGGCTTCCTGGGAACTGCATCTATACCCTCATTTTAGGAATGTAAGCCAACTAGAGAAGGGACAGGCAGCAGATTCAGGAGTGGTAGAGCTCCAATGTCCATCAGGCTTCTCGAGTCCCCAGCCTGCTCCTTGTCCATTAAACAGCACAGCCTTCCTTGCTGCCTGCACATTGTCCAAGGCTCTGCTTACAGTCCAAGTCATTT
This sequence comes from Campylorhamphus procurvoides, assembly GCA_013396655.1. Taxonomy (NCBI): domain Eukaryota; kingdom Metazoa; phylum Chordata; class Aves; order Passeriformes; family Dendrocolaptidae; genus Campylorhamphus; species Campylorhamphus procurvoides. Next base: position 208,558 of record WBMV01001747.1, on the reverse strand, counting down.
GCAAATATAAAGAAGAGAAAATAAACTAGAAGAAAGCCAATCAGAAATTAAGCAAAGTCCATTACAATCATCCTTGGTAACCTTCCATTTATCCTGTTCTTTAAAGAAACTGGCTGAACATCTGAAATGTGTTTGCTCTGTAGACAGAGAACTCTGAAAGTCGAACCCGGTCTCTGAAGAGCTTTAAGCTTTCTTAAAAGGAAGCAAAAGACTGTGTCGTGCCACATAAGACATTAATCTTTAAATGTTACGCAGATGACTGGGGTAAGAGGCCATTTGTTACAAGAGCAAAAAGAGAGAAAGTGGGGGGCCCTTTTGGCTGTGCTGCCAGGAGAGCCAATTCCCATCTGTGGGTTTGATGCATCGTTTCATAAGGAGCAGTGTTGGGTTTGCACGGGAGCAGCTCCCAGAAACCATAACATTTAATGCAGAATGAAATGTGTTCTAGAACAGAGGTTTGCTTTGCTATTTTTGCTGTCAGTGGAGCAGGATGTGCCTCCAAATGTTGCTCTCACTAATGCCCTCTGGTCCTGCAGCAAAGGCAGCAGCTGCTTTGTGGTCCTTGTATCAAATGTTGCTCAGTGCACCATAGACCATTTCTGGGATATTTCTGTCTTCAAAAACTGTTGCCACTGCAGAAAGTGAGCCAGAAAACACGTACCTTGTGTTGTCCTGGGCAAGTGACGTTATGTTTGTTCTTTCTTCCTTGGTGTGTGTCTTTTTGAAAGCAAAACCAATTTGGGCTAATGGAACATGCTGTTTGCGTGCAGGAAAAGTGCACAGCCCTGGAAGTGTTGGGAAATGCAGCTGTTGTTGGGCCCCTCTGTTTGTGCTGGTGTAGAGCAACAAAGTCTGGATGTGGAGCAGATGCCCAAAGGCAGTTCCCAAACCAGGCAGCTGTGCTGTGAAACTTGGTCCCCATCCTCCTGAAATGAGGCAGGTGACATCCCAGCGGGGGGAATTCTACATTTTGCTGCTCGATGCTGTGGCTTCTTGAGCACAGTAGGAGATACTGTAGACAGCTCTCCTTAGGAGGAAGCTGATGCTGAAGTCATGTACGAAGGTCTGGTTTTCAGAGCAGGGGAGGAACCTCACAGCCTAAAGCAACAACTCCCAACCTCTCACACATAAACACGACTCAGAAACTTGTTCTGTGTCTCAGCCTCCCCACAGGACGCACATCGTTGTGTCTGACTTTGTTTGCTGCTCCTTTTTTCACTCCCTCTCCAAATTAAACCAGGACTTGTCCTCTGCAAAGTATTCACACTCAGGGCAGCTCTGCAGCTCCTCCCTGGTTTTAGTGGGTGCATGTGCTCAACTGCAGTTCTTTTGTCGAGGAGGAACAGTTACAAACCACCAGTCTCAGTGGGCTTTATCCCAGTCTGCAGCAAAAGCCTGACCTTCCCGTCAGAGATGGCTCTGCTTTGCATGCAAGGAACGTTCCCAGAATGCTGAGTTACCCTCTGGCACGTTTGCCTCTCCACGGGCATCATCAAAGCACCAGCTATCATTGCTGTACCATCTAGCACAGCTCCTCCTAATGATAATATTTTTCTCCTCTTAAAACAACTCAAACAACCATGACTAAGTACCCAGCAGGTCAGTTGGGAATAATCAGGTTTCTGACTATTTCCCACACAGCAAGGCCTGTGAGGCATCCCGGGGTCTCTGTCACACACCCGGGCTTTGGGGGAATTGCCATTAATGGCTGGGAATGTGTCTTGGCTTTTTATTTAATCTCTTATCACAAGATGAGCTAATGTCTGCAAAGCCCAGGAGGATTGGGCAATGATAAGGGATCATCAGGAGAGATGGAAAGATAAGTATTGTTCTCTAAGAAACCGTCACCGTTCCTTCCAAAGAAATAATTCTCTCCTGCTCACACAGGCCCCCATCCCAGAGGCCCTTGGAGCTCCTGCTGGTCCTTCTTGGGGCACAGCAGAGCAGCAGAGGGGGACTTGGTGCCTGGATGTCCTCACTTGCTGGGAGTGTCTGCAATGCTGGGCCATCGGGGCTTGCACAGCTCCATGAGCCCACACTCCTTGTGGGGAGGATGCTCAGCATCATCAGCCCCACTGATAGAGGTGGATTTTCCATCCTCCTTTTCCTTTTCCCTGCTCCAGGAAGGGCTGGAAGAGCAGGGCAAACATCCCACTGGAGGTCTGTGTCTTGGCACGTGGAGCGGGGCAGGCGCAGGCGATGGAGCAGTTTGAGCCATCCCTTTCTCTCAGCTGCTCCTGACCTGTCTCAGCTGAGCCCCTCACCCAGTGTGAGCACATTCCCAGCTGTTCCAGGGGAGAACGAGACTGATTCCCCTCATCTGCCTCTCCCCACGACTACAGCTCAGGGCTCCCCGGGGCAATTCTTTCTTCCGAGCTGACGTTGTGGTGAACAATCATTCATGCCCTGCAAAACAAGTGTCAGGTGTCCAGCAGAGCAGGAAGGGCAGAGCAGCCATCCTAAACCAGCTGGGACTGAGGAACTGGGAACAGGGACAATTTTCCTCCACGTTTTGGTGGTCGTGGCACAAGCCACAAAGGAGAGGGGTTGAAAAGGCACTGACTCCCAAACCACAGCATCTTCAGGGCAGTGTTAAATCTGGTCTGTGCCCTCTGAAAGAGGGGACAGGGCACTCCAGCACCCAGGGAACGGAGACCAATTCTGCTGCCCACTTTGACTCTGGTTCTCCTTCTTTCTGCAGTCTTTGCTGTTACCAACACATCTGCCTTGGATTTACTTTTTCGAGCCTCTGTGCTGCTGACTACCCACTTCATTATCTGCTTGTAATTGTTTTGTCTTCCCTGATCTTTCATTCACCTGTGATGAGTGTACAATCGGTTTTGCTCTCCTCTGACATGAGTTACAAGACTTTTGAACCCTGACTGATTAAAAGTCTCTTCCTTCTTCAAGTAAATTGGTTCCTACAGAGCTGTCCACTCGTGTGACTCCATTCACCATCTGAATTACACCTTCCCAGCTGACAGAGGGATCACTCGAGGGTTTTGTGTTCATTGTGCCAACCTCAGAAGTTTGGGGATTATTATATTCCCAGCCTGGTCAGCTTGCTTTTGTTGTTGCTGGTATGTTTCTTTTTCTGCTCTAAATATTCGTGCCTGGTGTCCAGCCTTCAGCCTGACTGCTGTCATCCCTCTGGAACCTCAGCTGTGAGGGAAAGTTACCATTACCTGGGAGCTGTCACACTTTTGGGCCCCTTCCTGGCTCATATTACTTAGGGTGAGGACCTGCCCTCAACATTCACTGCATTTCAGTGGGGAATGGAAGCCTGAATAGGAGCTGGAACCTTCTAGGCCCCACACCATTCCTTCTACAGTTTTTATTTTGTACCTAAATGTACAGAGATTGGTGCCACACAAAGTGAGTTTGAAGGATTAAGCTGGAGATCCTGTGCTAAAAGGAGGAAGATGGGAACAGAGGAGGTGAGGCCATCCCAGAGTCATCCCTGTGCCCTGTGCATGCCTGAAATCCCTGCCTGGTACCCTCTGCAAGGCTGGGATGACAGTTCTCATCAGCACAGCTCAACAAGGGTGGATTAAACCCTGCATTGCTGTTTTCAGTCTTCTGCAGCCTTTGCCTGGCAGGCAAAAATACTTGGGAAGTTGGCCAGTAACTGTGTTAATTGGCCAGTATGTAGGGTATTTATTTGAATGTCAATTTTAACAGAAATCAATAAAAATAATAACCCTTAGTATGAAACTGAATAATGAAGCAGTGGTAGAATTAGAATTTTTTAGCAGAAAGAAATACTTTTTTATTACTTAAAACAAGCTTAAATTAACAACTTCAGATAATGATTCCCCAGAGCTAGATAAGGGGTTGAGGATCATTGCTCTCAATGATGACAGGCTACTCACTAAATTTGGTGAGTTATGTTTCAAGGCTGAGGTTTTATAGCTCAGATATATTGTCTCCAAGTGAGTGAGACGTGGTTGACTGGCAAGCCAAATGATTCACAAATTGACCTGAAGAATAACTTTCTCCCTGCCCCCAGCCTCCATTGGGTAAATGATGTTTGGGAACCACCAGCTATGTGACAAATGATAAGATTCATCTTACTTGAAGAAGTGGAAAAGATGAGTGTCATCTGGAGACAAAGGAGCTTGTGTCCCAGGATTTTGGCAGGGGAGCTGAGCACTGATGTCATTTCAAAGGCTGCTGTGGTTCATTGTGGCTTTGGGAAGTGATGAGAGCTGACACCTATTTTGGAAAGACAGCTCTGAAGCATGTGGCATCTTGCAACAAGGTCTGTGATGCCAAGAAGAGGCTCGGGGTGTCCCTGCTTCTTGCTGATCCCCCCATCCCCAAGGGCACACTGTGCACTGCTCTGGCACGGCTGTGTGAGTGGAGTGGATCATGGAACTCATCTGGCTCAACATCAACCCAGCAAAGCAGAAAGTTTGCTTTGCTTTTCAGCTGATACACTTGCCCAGTTCATTCTCAGCCTGTCCACACACCCGGGAGGGGAAGCACAGAGCAGAGGCTGTGCAGGACAACACAGACACAGGGCTGAAGGGAACAGGGGGGACACAATCAGCTGACAGGTTTCAGCCAGCAAAGCCACAGCCCAGTTCCCTCATTGCCTTGAACTCAGCTCAATATGCATTACCCCAGTGGGTTCGGTGCTAATGGGTTAGACATGCATTTAGATTAGAAGGTGGGTTTCAGTGGAGCTGTGCCTCACTTGCAGCTTTGTGAGACAGGATGAGAGGCAGTCTGTGAAGAAAAACTAAAAATATCAAACACCTCTGGCAAACTGAGGCTGGCCTGTTAGTGCAAACCCTCATGGAGACATTTATCCCAGCACTGGGTGCCTGTGGCCAGCCCAGCACAGGTGCCAGGGCACCAGAACATCACAGAATCATTTAGAATCAGTCACATTTTCATCCAGATGTCACTGAAAGTTTCTTTCATGTTTCTGTCATATTTAATGGCGTGTGAGCCTAAAATAAACCTACTAATGGCTCAGCTTCACCTTGGCTTGCAGCTCCTCTGTAATCATTTGCACTGGTAAGAGTGGTGTAATTCCCATTTCATTTATGCCCGTGCCCTGGCACAGGCAGCAGCAGGGACTGTGTCCTCTTTTCTCACTAGAAGCTCCAAGGTGTCCAGCTCCAGGTGGAACTGCACACTCTTGCAGTGTTTTTGCCTCTGCTAAGAAGAACAAGAAGTGGCTCCTAACTCAAGCTAAAACAGCAGTGAAAACAAAGCAATTTGCATTGAAATTCCACTTGTAGTAGCAATTGGAGCAGCGTGTTTTGCTGTGCAGGTGGGGTTGAGGTGCCCCAAGCAGATCACAGACCTGAAATGAGCTGGGACATCCAGCCTGGGATTTCTGGTGGTTCCCCACTCTCACCCATGTCCATGGGCTGCACATTAGATGTGATTTGGCTTGGAAGTTGTGAGGGAATTTGTTAGTATTTACTTGGGTCTGTCTCACTGTAAACACACCCCTAGTGATGCTGTGAGATATAAACCAACCCAGGTAATCCGGTGCAGACAAGGATATACTGAGAGACTAAAGCCTGTCAGATTTATTTTTATTTATGTCGGGTTTCACACACATAAAGCAGCTCTGCAAGACTTTGAAGGAGCCAGGAGATTCATGCTGTACTCCCCCATCCCCTCAGGAGCTGCATGCAAAGCTACACACTGGGCTTTGACAGCAAGGATTGAGCCCACAGCCTCAGGTTAAAGCTAAATTATTTGAGCAAGAGAAACAATACACAGACTGTGAAAAACACCTTAAAGCCACTCGTATCTGAAATATATAGCTGAAATAAATGGCTGGAGCCAGCACTTGCTGAGGCCAGGGCAGTGCTGGGTTTCAGTGGTTGGGCTGCCAGGAGAGGGTCCCAGTTCCCCCCCGAGCTCTGAGGTGGGCAGGGCAAAGGGGCTGCTGCAGCCCAGCTGTGCTGGTGTGCCTAAAGCAGAGCTCCCCTCCATTCCATCAGATGGACCAAACTATCCTCCTCCTGCTCCCTTCCCTGCTTCAGCATGTGGCACAGAGATGCCTGGCCCAACAACACTTGTTCCCAGGCTTTTTTTCGTGTGTAATTCCATCTCAGTGAAAGACTACCAGAGTTGTTCCCTGACTATCAACCTGATAGTGGTGATTTATTGGTGAGATACAGAACTATTTCTGTCTTATCAGCTTGGAGCAAAGCACTGGGGAGTTGTTTCTGAGGCAGGTCTGAATGGGGATGTAGTTGAATGAGCCCCTCCTGGCAGGCTGGGGTGCTTTCCTTATCCATCTGTAGCTCATGCTGGTTTTTCCAAGCCTATGTCTGCAAACATTTGGGGCAAGAATAAAGACTCTCTTTCTCAGCAAACATGACCCTGCCTTATCTGACTCAAATCTCCCTCTCTTGGTTTCTGTTTTCTTCTCTTTTGAGTTATCCAAGAGAGGACCAGTGAATCCTGGCTTCTCTGCAGCCACCTGATGAAGCTGAACCATCAGCTCTGGCTGTCCTGGAGGGTCCAGACCCCCTCCATCCATGTCGTGGGATGTGGAGGAGCCAGGGGGTCCTGGGTGAGCAGGCACAGTGCCAAAAGAAGTGCTGGGAGCACAAGCACAACGTCCCTGCTCTCTGGCAGGCACCCACATTGCGTGTCCCTTGAATCCCGTGGCTAATGCTTCCTTAATTTGCTCATCAGTAAAGTCCTTGACATCCATCCACCGAATTAGGGTTTAATTGTGTGAGCCTCCTTGATAATGCCATTCAATGACATAAGGCTTAGTATAAAATGTTCATTTCTTGGTTGCCTGTAATTGTGGAAATGATGCTCTGTAGCCACGAGGCACTGGTTGGGCTTTGGAAAGGAGGATTAGAGGAGTTGGCACTTCAGAGCCTGAGGGAACATGAACAGACCATTGACAGAGTTGGGAATTGAGGCAGGGGACAGCTGAAGTGAATGTTAAGTACTGTGATCACTGATTATTTGGGAAGAGGGCTCGAGGCCCTGGATCTGCAGAGGCTCCCTGGATCAGAGCAGCCCCACATCATGATGTTTCCCCCATCCCTGGAAGTGTTTGCCCAGTCCCTGGAAGTGTTCTAGGCCTGTTGGATGGAGCTCTGAGCAACCTGATCTAGTGGGAGGTGGCCCTGCCCATGGCAGGGGGATTGGAATGTGGTGAGATTTAAGATCCCTTCCAACCCAAACCATTCTGTGACTCTGCAATAGGTTCTGTCTCCCACCCTGTGCCAGCAGGGTTGGAAATCCTGAGGCTCAGAGGCATCACCCTGGGCACACACGAGGAAGGTGCCACTGAGAATGTTTCTGGGCAAAGACTCTTGTTCTGAGCTTTTCCTGCCCCTCCTTCAGGCCAGGCACCCACAGAGAGCTGAGGGAAGCTGTGTCTGTGCCTCTGGGACTGCCCTGCTGTTGTCATGGCTGGCACTGATGGAGAGCACGTGTTTCTCCAGCAGAAATTCACTGACAGCCAAGTGATTTCCGCTCTCCTGGTGGTTCCAGTTCCCCTGTGGTTAAGTGAGGACTTCGGAGGTTAAAGTCTGTCAGGTCTGGATCAAGGTCAGGAAACCTGTCTTTGATTCTAAAGATTTTAATTAACTTTGCTACACATAGAACCTGGGCATGCTTGAAAAGAAATACAGATAAATTTTACATTTAAATATTTGAATAGTGTCTCTATATTATGGGGGCTGTAAGAAAGTCCTGTTCAGGCAGGCTGCAGGACGAGAGGAGATTTGCATAGCAGAATAATTGGTTTTGCAAATAAATCTGGTTCTTGAAATTTGTAGATTAGCAATAATATGTCTCCAGATGAGAAGAAAAGGTCATGGATGAATAAAGCAACAATTAAACTTTCAGGAGATTATTAAACTAAACACAAACCTGGCTAAAAGCATATGAGAGAATGTCAATAAAGGACAGGAGTGGCCTGTCAGGACTTGTGAGCCTCCAGGATATTAATGTTACTTGGAGATCTTTTCTTCCCATGCAGCTGCTCTTCTTGAAGTAACAGCCTTTGCAGATTCCTCCCTAATCTGGACAATCCATTAAACAGCCCAGTTAATTTAAACCATTTAAATCCAATAAGGCTGGTGTGTAATGCTATAAAACTCTAAACAAAATCCTTGGAGAATTCCCACGTTAATTGGTGTGCTGCAGGCTCCATCCATGCCTGGTGCTGAGGAGCAGGTGCCTTGCAGGGAGGCGAGGAGGTCTCAGCAGAGAAGAGGGAATATTGAGGTTGTAGAAAGGTGGGATTTATTCTGAATCTGAAAAGCAAAAACCCCTAAAAAGTAGTATTTTCCAAATGGGCCATGAAATAGATCTTTTATGAGAAGGAGAATGAAGTTTGGGGGAAATTCTCATTTCAAAGTATTGAGAGGTTGTGTCCAGAGCACTGAACTTTTGTTTGGGGCTTTCAGAAAGGTCCTAAAATCAAATGTTCCTGAAATGAAAAACTTTCCCTTTCATGGGACTTTTTGCAAAGAAAATAATAATAAAAAATATTTCTTTGGAAAAACAATCTAAAAGTGCCTGGGCCATTTTGGGGAGAATATCCCCTGTTCCCCTTTCCTCCTGCACCTCTGCAAACAGGAAGCACAGGAGGCACAGGGCAGCTGTCCAGGGTCCAGACAGTGCCTGTAACCTGTGCATCCACCCCTGAGTCTCCTCACCCAGCAGGACCTGGAGCAAAGCAGCTGCTCCTGGCCCTTCTCCTGCCCTGGAGCTTCACAGAGATCAAAGTTCCTGATGCTCAGCACGGCTCCTGCTGTGTGGCCAGGAGGAATCACCTGTATTTTCAAGCCCAGTGCATTAAAGATGAAGCCTTTGGCAGGAGGTGGTGCCTGGTTTGTTACCTGCCCTTACCTGGCAGGGGACCACTGTGTGGGCTTATCCCCATCCACGGGGGAAAAGGGGCAGTGGGAGCAGAGAAAAGGAAAGTGTTCAATGTTTATTTCTCCCTTCTCTTTCCTGAATCTCAGGAGTTAAAAGGTAGGTGGAAAAACAGGAGTCCCAGGGAATTTCAGTGGACCAAGGCTCAGCCCTAACCAAGCTTTTCCTAGCCTGGTGCCCCTGGGCTCAGTGAAACTTCCTCTTCCAAGCATATTTTGCCTCTAAATGTCAGGCCTGAATGACCTCAAACTGTGAAATGACTGTTGCTTAGTTTTCAAGCAGCTAATCACACAGACAGAGAGCTAAAAACCCAACACACACAGGGAGCCCTTCACCCAGAAACAGATCCCAGACATGGAACAGCCCTGCCCAAACCAAACACCCCCCACATGGCTCCTTTTCCCTTTGGGGACTGTAGAGGAGCTGCATGTGAGAGACATGAGTCCTGTTGCCTGGGGCAGGTCCAGGAGATGCCCAGCTCTCACCTGAGAGGGCAGGGGGGGAATGAGATGGAGCAATAACTCTATGTGATGCAGCACTCCTCTCTGTGAGCTCCAAGGGCATTTTGCAAAGGAAGACAGTGTCAGGAGCTTGTTTTAAGAGGGCCACTGAGAGGAAGCATAAATTTTTCAAGGCCACACAGCCTCCAGTGTCGGAGCAAGGGTGGCAGCTTGGGCTGCACAGCCTTCCCCTGTGCCTGGGGACATGTGCCCCAGTCAGGCTCTTGACAAGGGCCTTATTGCCTGAGCCAAGGGCTGCAAACCCACAGGCTCAGCTGTAAAAACCAGCATTTCTCTTCTTTAATTATGCTCTCTGCACATCAGCAGGGAATACCCACCCCTGCTCCTCAGGACAGGAGCGTGGCCACGTCCTGGCTTGTTGGGGCAATGCATTCCTTGAAATGATTCGTTTGGGTGTAAAATGCCATCAGCCTTTATTGGCTGTCCCCACAGACCCTCCCAGCACAGACAGATCCAAACCCTGGAGGGCCATCAATCTTTGGGGAGCTCTCTCGGGTGGTGCTTTGTGGCTGGTGACCTTCAGCAGAGCATTTTTGTTGTGCCCTTTCCCCAGGAGCCCTGGCAGCACCTGCAGCAGCTGCAGAGGGAAGGGGAAGGGGGGTCAAGGCACTTTCGTGTGCATTGACAGCTGAAAACTGAGCTGCTTTTCCCCATGCAGGAGATAATGGCTGAGAAAAGGCCAAGTCCTGGCACAGTGGGGAGGGACAGGCAAATTCCTGCTGAAGTTGTCTGAGCAAGTCGGGGCAGCCAGTGAGGGCTGGGTTTGGTGCCTGGCACAGGGGGTGCCCACAGGGCAGGGGCACTGCAGGGCATGAAGAGATGAGGCTGAGAGCAACTGGAAACTCAGTGCCAATTCCACTGCAGATTTATGGCCTGAGGCTCAGGGATTGATACAAGCCAAGCCAAATTCAGGTGTGTCAATAGGTGGGCACACTCCTGTTAGGAGTCACTCACACAAGCCACACTTCTCCCAAGGTCAGGGATGCCTTTGGAGACCAGGGGGGCCGTAATCACCTCACCTGAGGAGCAGTTTGCCCTGGCAGCTCTGGAGCAGCAGAGTCCTGAGGGACAGTCAACTCAGGAGGGAAATCCAAAGCAGACCTCGAAGCATCTTGTCCACCTCTTGCTCAGGGAAAGGCTGGTGCAAGGCTCTCGGGGCTCAGTCCCCTCTGGGGTGGCATCTCTAGTGTGTAGTAAGAGCTGAGCTGACATTTCAGATATTCTCTTCATTACAGTGTCTGCCAGCCCTGATCAAATATGTATTTCAGCCATTTTTCTTGGGATTTAGCCTTTTTGAGACCTCTGCCTCTGTCAGATTAGACTTGAATTGGCCAGTGAGAATCTCTCAGGCACAGGGTGTGACTTGGAGTGTCCTGGGCAGGGCTAAGGCTTGGACTTGATGGTCCTTGCGGGTCCCTCCCAACTTGGCATATTCTGTGATTCTGTGAATTCCGCTGGGATAAGGAAAAAGGGAAAGGATATAAATGCACACACACTGACCACTTAAAGCTGGTTTGATAGGAGACTAGGCTGAAATTAAATCTATTTGGCAATTTGATGGCTGTACTGTGAACGAGTGATGAGTTGGAAACTTGGTCCTTTAATAAGAAGAAAAGCTGTATTGTTGCTGCTCATGTCAAACCTCATCACATCCCCTCCTCCTTGTGCTGCCATGGGAGCAGCACAGGACACTGCAGGGCCAGGCTGTCTGTGGACATGTCCTGCTCCCCCTCCTGCCCTCACTGAGCTTGTCTCTCCTGGCCTGACTCAGGTTTCTGCGTCACATGGAACCTTTGCAGATGCCAGAGCCGTGGCACTGTTTGCAGAGAGGAACATGCTGTCTGTCTGAATTAATTCCAGCCCTTGCACCTCTCTGGTGCACTCAGACAGGATTGATCTTTGTAAGGGGCGTGGGGTGCTGTGGGAGGCAGAAATAGATGCTGGAGCCTCTTACTGTTTTGACCCAAGGAAAACACAAGCCATGCTCAGAAATCAGCAGAGCTGACATTGTCACCAAGCTGACGTTGCCATAGCCAAGAACAGGCACTGGCCTCTGTATTAAAGACACTTCTGAAGGAGACACTGTGGTCTTTCAGGCAGAGAGGAGTGATTGAAGGGGATTATTCTGTGCACAGGGAGAAATATTCCTCTAATAACTCACTTCTTGAGCTTTTACAGTGGATGTAAAGGCAGAAATCTCCATCCTGTCTGAAGATTTCCTGGAGGAGCAATCCTGGAAATCAAAGATGGTCTGTATTTGTTCCCCCCTTTTCTTAAACTAGAGCAGATCTGGAGCCCTTCAGCTTTATTATCACTTGCCCCTGTCTGTCAGGCTTCAGAAGTTCTGCCCTCAGTGTTTGGGTGAGAGCCATCACAAAGCAAAGGAGGCAAAGCTGGTGACGCAGAAGGTGCCAACACTTGCTTGGTGCATGTGGAAGCAGAGATCAGGTGTGAGGGAGGAATTTGGGGCTGAAGGGGCTGCATTCCTGGTCCCTAAAGAATCCCTGGGGTCACAGCTGAGGGAGGGGATTGTCTCTGCTCTGGGACCAGGGACAGGACCCAGGGAAGGGCTGGGGCTGTGCCAGGGGGTTGGGATGGGTATCAGGGAAAGGTTCTTCCCCCAGAGGGTGGTGGGCACTGCCCAGGCTCCCCAGGGCAGTGGGCACGGCCCCAAGGCTGCCAAAGCTCCAGGAGGGTTTGGACAATGGGACAGGAACAGGGTGGGATTGTTGGGGTGTCTGTGCAGGGCTAGGGTTGGGCTGATGATCTTTGAGGGTCCCTTCCAGCTCAGGATACGATTCTATGACCCCCATAGAGCCCCAAAAATCAGAGGCTGCTTTTAGAAATGCTCATGTGTGAATCAGAGCCTGTTAGTGTATGCTGGTTTTGCATCAGCTGGGAAACCATAAGGACATTTTCATAACCATCATTAGGAATTTGCTTTAGGAAAAATGTACTGGAAGTCAGTGTGGCTTGTTAGATACCAGACTGTGAGACAGCTGGGCTGAGGGCAGCACGGAAATTGCTCTTCTGGCTAAGGACTGCAGCTGAGAGAGAAATCTCTCATTTGTTTCATGGCTTTAACTGGAGAGAACTGGAGGGGGAAGTGTTTGGGGCAAGGCCACCTGAAACAAAGTTTTTTCTGCTATCCCTTGCTGAAGTAGAAATAATTGGCCTCACAGAGCTGTGTTTGTTCCACACCAAAGCAAAAGTTTCTGTTGCTTTCTTGAATGCATTTACCTGTTATTGCAGTTCCAAACAAAATGCCGTTTTTTCAAAGGGAAGCATTGAGAAGATTTTGTTCTGGCTGCTTCAAAAAAGGAGTTTTCCCACACTGCCCTTTTGACCTAAGTGCAAAAGCAGTTCTTGCTGACCTGCCACCCAAACTCCATTTTTTTTCAGTAAGTAGGGCAAAAAATCCACCCAGTCTCTAAGGGATTAAAGGTTCAGCCAAGACTGAGCAATTGTCCCATCACAACACGGGGTGGGAGGTGCTGTCAGAGGCCCTCCCATTTCCTTGGCTTAGGGGTTTCCCTTGGCTTAGGGTCTTCCCTTTTGTATTTTGTTTTCTTGTTTTCCCTGGGTGTGGAAGCAGTGCCAGACCAAGGTCAGGGTATTTGCATGGAGCAAGGAGCAAGCTAAGCCTGTCCCCACTGTTCCTCCCTCCTGCCCTGCATGTGATATCTCCTGCTGCTCCCTGGAGCTCCTGTAAATCAGGGCAGGTCACACCCCTTGTCTGAGGCTGGAAAGCATCGAGGAGATGCTTTGGGCTGGTGGCACTGAATTGGGTTACCTCGGGGGCAGACTCCCCTTGCCAGGGCTGGTGGAAACCCACCAGTGATCCTCACTCCTTACCTTGCTGCTCCTTTCCTTCTCCCACTGTTGTGACCCCAAGGGTTGTGCTGGGTGTTGGTGACAGCAGGTCTGACAGCAGAAGGCTTGGAGCACATGTTGTTTCTGCTTGAGCTGGCAGAGTGGTAGCGAGAGACGAGTCTTTGGAGAGCAAAGAGCCTTTCAGGGAAACAGGCACCAAGGCTGTGCATCACTGCTGCACTTGGAGGTGCTTCCTTCCCCACTGCACACGTGGGCAAGCCCAGGAGCCCAGTGACTGAACACCAAGGAGAGCTGGAAGTCATGGATCATCATCTAATTAGTCCATGCGATGCTTAGCAAGGTTATTTTTATCTCAAGCCCTACAGAACATACATAATCGTTCCACCTTAATTCTTTCCAAACTTAGTCTCTATGGAAACCTTCCTACAAACGACTGCTCGTTTGGGTTCAGGCTCTGACCATGTCACAGCCTGGGCAGGTGGCCCTGCACACACACACACACACACACACACACACACACTGCTCTGGGTTCTTCCCTGCTGCTCTGCCTCTCCACCCTTCAGATAACAGCACTTGGGGCTTATTTCTTCCAAGCACTGCATGTTTAGATCTGCAAACCTCTGAGGAATCCTTGTTTCCAAACCAAAGGGAGGTGGGAGTGGGAGGGAAGGCAGAAAACTCCGTGATGCTCGAGTTGATGTTCAGCTCGCTCTTGTGGGGTTTGGGCAGAAGCCCGTGGGATGCTGCTCGTGGCTCCCTGAGCCATCTAAATGGAGTTGAAGGTGTGGAAAAGCCATTTTTCTGATCATTCTCTCACATTTATGAGCTGTTGCTACTGCTTTCTCCTTATTTCTCTTGTGAACACAGGAGGGCCATGTTTGGGGGGAAGGAGGGGGGGGAATAATAAAGAAAAAAAGGCAGCCAGTAGGTTTGGGAAAGGAAAAGGGGGAGGCAAAGGGGAAGCGGCATCAAGTTTAATTGTGTGTAGCTTGGAGATTGTTGGCTGGGGTAGGATGCAGTGCCTGACTCGTGATCAGCAGCATCCCAGGCACATCAGCATCAGTCCCTGGTTCCCCTCTGCTGTTCCGCCCCTGTCAGTCCCACCACTGAGACAGACGAACATCTCTTGGATTTAATATGCTTATCCTCCAGTACTCAGCACTGTCATTTCCTTTCTCTACAGTGGGAACCTGAAGAAGGTTGCAGTTTTGATGCACTACAGGACACCAAATTAACCTTAACATGTGGGTTTTAAGCAGTCAGGTTGGGGATAGTGATCCACAACAGGACAGAAGAGCCTCAGCTCTCCTGAGTGTGCCATGGGAGGATTTTCCTCTCTGTTTCAGGAAAATCGCTACTTCTTGTAGGTACCTGCATGTTCTCTGGGCATGGGACAGCTGTGATGGATCAGGCTTCTGGCTCACACCTCCAGGGGAGTCCAGCAGGCTGGGAAAAGGTGGCAGATGGGCTCTGGAAGCAGGGCCAGCTGCAGCCACCCTGCAGCAAGGCAGCTGTGCAGCCCCTTCCACACCACGTAACCTGCACCAGCGGGGACACACCGGGGCAGCAGCAGCCTCAGGTGGCCCAGCCACCCTCTCCTCTCCTCCCTGGTAAATCCCTGCCTGCTGGTAGCAGGGAAGGAGGTTACTCGGTACAGAACTGACTGCTGTGAACTCTTGGCTTTGTTCAATCTGATTCCATGTGCCTTCTCGAACACTCTCTACTCTCCTGTGCATGTTAATAGGAAGGGATATCACAGGGGTTAGCATAAAGCCCCTTCCTTGGCTTCTGCTGCTGCAGCAGGCTCAGTTTCTCAGGCTGAATGAACTTTCCCAAGCTGCCAGAGTGATTTAGGAGCTCCCAGGTAAGTTCATGGAGCGCAGGACGTTGTGCACCATCTCCTTTGTGCAGCCGTGCTGCAAGGCAGGGGGAGGTAGCTGAGGTTCAAAGCAGCCAGCTCAGGGTTAAAGCACTTCTCTGGCCTAGAAAAGTGGGGACTCAGCATGACCCTTTGCTTTGGCTACTCAGATGTGCCCTAATCCCACAAAAGCCCTGAGAGACCCAGCAGGATTTCCCATACTGGTGCCCAGAGGGCTCTTGCTGAATCTGGCTGGAAGGTTTTTGTTCCAAGAACCTTATTCTGAGTGAGAAAAGCGCTGTGTGCTGTTCTCCAAGGCAAGATTTTAAATTAGAAGAGGGAGAAATTAAGGTAAGAAATGGGGAAAACTGGCAAATCAGAAGAGGAACTTCAGCCACAGGCAGTGGGGCTGGGCCCCACAACCTCGAGGGTGCTGCTCAGCCCTAGCTGAGGTTCTGTCCTGTCCCTGGGTCTGTGCAGAGGGGCCTTTCCCTGGTTACAGAGACAAAGCACTTTCCAAGGTGACTCATTCCCCTTGAATTAGAGGCAGCTCCTCTCATTGCTGTGCTGGAGGAACATGTGAAAACCAGTGGCCTTCCCTTAACTGTTGAGATGATATCACTCGCCAGAAACAGCATCCAATTTCCTGATCCTTTGTTTGAACAACAAACAAATAAGATATGAGCACTGCAGCTACAAGATCTTCTTCATAAATATCAAGAGGCACGAGGCTGTGGCATTAAACACCCAACTCTAAATAATCCCTCAAGCCAGAGTTGGTACCCGCTACCTTGAATACAGCCCCACTCCATCAGCAGGTTACAATAATAACAAATAAAACACGGAATTATAGCTGTGCAATACTCGAAAATGAGCCTGTCACTTTGCGTCTGGGCTGGAAATCAATCACCAAGTCTTTGAATCAGGTTCTGCTATTAAGGGCTAGAAGCGGGAAAGATTAAAGACATGTCCAGGAAAGTCTCTCTCTGCAGCTTTGCTGATCTGCCACAATTCTGAGGGAGCTTTTTGCTTCCCTTTGCCGTTCGTTTCTGTCATTGCCTTCTAAGTTGGTGTCCTTTCTGGCTGTTGTTATTAACTATTACATGTTAAAAGGAGCTGTTCCACAGACAGGCAGGGAAGGGGGAAATTAAATTGGTTTGAGTGTACAGGTGGGGTAAGAGACACATTCAGGAGTCCTGTTGTCCTCCACAGCAGCAAACTGGAGGAACTGACAGAGCCCAAACAGCCTTTCCACTCCCATTGCCTTCACCCTCCTGGCAGATTCTCTTGGGACTCAGAGCCAGTTCTTCCAAGCCAAGGGTTTGGTAGAACTCTCTCTCAAAGGGCCAGAGCAGTGTTGTGTCGAGGGCACAGCAGCACATTGGCACCCTGAGAAACACATTCCAAGCCCTGGATTTCTGCAGCAATGGCAGTGCATCCCTGTAAACAGCATTTTGCTTCCTGGCGTGAGAAACAAGGCCCATGGGAAAGAGTGAAATACCTTAGTGTAGGAATTCTATTTGCAGGGATCCAACACCTCATTGGCAGCTGTTGTGCACAGTCCCATTCAGCACAGCCTCCTCTTACTTTCTTCTTCTGGGTATTTGAACCAGGTTGTTCCCTTGCCCTCCCATTCCCCCAGGTGGCTGTGGCAGAGGGACAGGGGGCTCTGCAGGGAGCAGGAGCCCGAGGAGCTCTGGGGAAGAGGCTCCATCTCCCTGAGTGACAGTAATTGCAGCTCGCTGTGCTGGCAGCGCCCGCAGGGCTGTGCACGCCTCAACACCTTTCTCCATTTAAATCTCTTTTTAGGTTTACAAAGTGGAGTGCTTTTTGCCTTTAGCTCTTCCCTCCCTCCCCTTCCCCATCGGAGTGCTTTGGAAGAGTTTTGTTTTAACTAAACAGCATTTTCCATTTCATGCAGAACCATCATGTATCGCGCGTTTGTTTTCCCTCCGCCGTGACAGGCTCTGACATTATTTTGATGAGAAGATTTCTCAGCATTTTGAAACGATGTTCAGCTTCCCTTGCTGGGGTTGCTTTTTAACTCTCTGAGCTTCAACAGCCCTGTTGCTGCTCCTGAGGGAATCTGCTGAAATCTGGGGAGCTCCAGGGACCGATTCCCTTTCCCTCTTCATTTACCAGCCTGCAAAGGACCTACAAGATTTTGTCCACACAGGGAGATTCCCTCATGGAATTGTACTGGATGGATTGTTGTGCTATAGGTAGGCTGGACTAGCAGCCTATGGAGCTGAATTGTGATTGGAATAGTAAATCCTTGCCATACAGGCAAATCCTCCTTGTGGAGAGACAATTCCTGACCACAGAAGATCTAAAGACAGTTTCTTCACCAAATACAAGGAAAATATTGACCATCTTGGCAAAAGGACACAACATAAACGATTCCTTCATGGCAGGGGCAAAGATGAGTGAGGGGCCCATGGGATGTGGGAAAGGTGTGTATGAGTGGAGGGAGGGGAAGAAGATATTTTCTCGGGTCTGATCAGCATAAGGATGCCAGCAAAGGTGGCTTGAGAGTGGCCATGCTGGGACTGGGTTTGGAGCAGGTTTGCAGATAAAGACCTGTTTGGGAATGCAGGCAGGGTAACCTGCAACCAGCTGCCCTGCCCTGAGCTTTGGGGTGGTGTCTGCCAGCATTGCCCTCCTGCCATGAACTCAACTCCCTGGACTTTGATTGAGCTCAGGAATTTAATTCTGTCATCCTGTGGGGTGGGGAAGAAGTAGGGGAGGAAGAGAGGGAAGGCAAGGAAAGTGCTTAAAGATCAGGAGCTGTGTTTTGTGCTTGAAATTGGAAGCTTTTCAGAGCCTTGGATCTTAGAGGAGTCCACAGGTAGGACAAGCCTTTAAATTTCCTGGCATCTCCTAATCATTAGCTGCATCCAAGGGGAATTAAAGAACGTCAATCAACATAAATTATTCTTCATGGGAGCATCAGCAGTGTGGGCAGTTTTTATTGTAACTTAAGCAGGAAATTGAAATATCAGCATTGGAGTGTGAAATACACCATTGCAGGGCACTGTTCTTCGTAAAGCAGGAGGAGGAATGGAAAGAAGATTACACACTATTAGTCCCACTAGAATTTTGCCCTTAATCTGCCTAAAATTGAAAAATTGTTTGTAATTGTTAAGAGCTTTCTCATGCCATAAAACAGAGGAGGTACCCCAGGCCTGTGGTACCCAATGGGCACCTCCAGAGCCTTCAGAGTGACTAACCAAGGTCCACATTTCCCAGGGATTCACCTGCTCACCTTCACTGTCGTTGCAGAACAATGTGGTGGTCTTCACTTTGTCCCCATGGTCCTTTGGGGAGCAGAACAGGAAATCCAGCACCAAGGGATGCTGTGCTGGGATGGCACGTGGCAGGAGGCAGCAGAGCTGGCCATCCTCATATCTTCATTTAGAACCTTCTGGGCCATCCCCATTCCTCCCAGGCCTCAGAGGTGCCTCACATCTTATAACAAGAAGTCAAACCCATTAGGGGTGTTTGGCTCAGTTTGAGGTACTTCAATGCACAATCCAACTGAATTCCTAACATTTTGAAAGGAAGGAGGGCTGTCGGTCCACCAGGACAAAGGAATGACATTTGGAAAATACCCAGGAAAGAAAATTCCAGGAAAACCTCTTCCTGGCTCTGCTAGATTGTTTTGTTTCAATTGTGCATAATCATTTCACCCGATAACGCTGAAAGATTTCATTTGGGCTTTTATTGTATTAAAATATTAACCACGGAATATAAAATTATAATAAAATGTCGGCATTAATATTTTAATGCAATCCAAAGGTTGAAACAAAACATTAAAACTGCAGAGAATGCACAGGGTGGGGAAGGCAGAGCACAGAAAAGGGGGATTTATGCACATCATCAGCTGGGTCTGTCTTCTCTGCATCACAATTACCCTGACTTGTACAAGGTCCCCATCCTGGGCATGCTGCTCCCTTCCCTTGGCATCTGGGAAGCTCCTCCTTCCTTGAGATTTAGGAAGAGACTCAGGCAAGAAGGAAAAGAAAAAGTGCCCTCACTATTTTTGTAAATGAACGACTTCTGATCTTTAAGTTCACACCAAAGAGACAGATGCACACAGGGCTCCTGTGCTCGGGGGCACCGTGCAGAATGTCACTGAGCTTGGAATGCATGGGAGAAGAAATCTCCTTGCAGGGAGAGTTTATGTCTACAGTATGTCAAGAGGAAAAGAAAAAGAAAGAAAAGTCTCTGAGGGGTAATTTTTATAGCATGCACTGAAAGAAGAGACAAAGTTTGAAAGCTCCCAACAGCTGACGATCTGTTAGTGCTGCATAATTCCTGTTACCTTTCTGCTTGGAAGGATATGAATGGTTCAGAGCAAACATGGGCATAATGTCACTTACCAGCCCTGGCCTTTTTAGGGACATTCATTCTCTTGCTCATAACCTGCCCTTTTATTTTGGAGGGAGCTGGGACAGGGACAGATGTGTGATGAGATTATTTGCTGTGCCTCGGGTGTTCTCAGCCCACTGGGGATTTGGGGATCTGCTCTTGGTGCCCAGGGCTGGTGCTGCCCACACGGCCAAGGCAGCTGTGTGTGACCCAGCAGCCAGGGGGAAATCAAAGCTGTGTCTCAGGTACTGACACTCCCCCAGGGTAGTTTTGATTCCACTGGGAATTGGGGCTATCAGGGAGCCAGGGGGACTCAGGGGCCCAGGCTGTTCATTTTCTTCAGGTGTGTCCTAAAGACACCACTGGAAACTGGCCTCATTGGGCAGTCATGAAACATCCACTGAAGTTGGAAACTAATTGGACTGTTTGAACCAATAAGCCTGAATTTCTCCCTTTACATGTCCAGTGCTAACAGCATTAAGCCTTATATTGCTGGGCAGAAGATTAATGGCTTGGAGAAGCCTGGAGAAATCTGCCTTGGCTGTTTCCCTTGGACAAGGCATTTGTGGTCATGGATTTTCTGATCTTCGTTATCTGTCGTCCCTGGCCCAGGTTTCCTGGGGTGGGGCACAGCCTGGCACTTTGTCTGAAACCTGCAGTTAAAGCCTGGGAGTTTTGGCCTCTGGATTGCTTGGAGTTGAGCTCCAGCCATGGAATCAAAACCTTGGAGGGCCATCGTGCTTGGCCATGGACTTCGGTGCTGTGTTTAACTCCTGCTGAGCAGAAGACTTTGAACAGGGAACTTCTCCTGACCTTTGGTTGTGCCTGTGAAGCTTTGTTCTCCAGCCAGTGACTGATGGGTGAATAAAAGTCCTGGAAAGTGCCCAAAGCCTCAAAGAAATCAAGGAGCTTTAAACCAGAGCTACAAACTCTCACAGCAGACTGTCAGGCAAGTGCTGAGGACTGATGGGAGGGAGGGAGGGACACCTGGAATGCTGCCTGGGAGCAGGTAATGCCTCTCCCACATCCAGTCTGGCCACACTGCTCAGGCTGCACTGGTGCAGTGCCTCTGACTGACCACTGTATCACCCTTCCCTGTCCTCCTCTTCCTCACCTTCACACCTCAGACTGGTTCAGCACAGGGTTTGCAGCCCTGTTAGTGCCTGTGGGCTTTGGCAGAGGCTCAGCACGTGCCTCAGATACTTCCCAAGCAGCAGTGGATTAGCAAGGCTGGGTCAGGGCCTCTCAAACTCCTCAAGCTCATCCCCTGACTCTCTAAAAAATCCACTCTTTTCTGCTCTGCATTAGAGACTCTTTCTCCCCACCACAGGGGCTGTGCTGCAGTGAGTGGAGGGGAGGGGAGGAGCCACACGAGTTCTTACTCTTGGGAATCAGACCAGGCAAAGGCACCAGAGATGCAGGAAGCAGCGCTGATTAGAACTGTTATCAAACGTTTGATGCCTTTTCCTTGGAAACCATCCGTGTCCCACTGCTGGAGCAGATTGGTGGAGCAGAGGGCACAGCCCTGGTAGTTGTTTCCCACGGCAGTCACCCTCACCAGGTCCTTACAGACTGGGATGGCACTTTGGAGCACACAACCTTGATGGCTTTGGGGGGCACTTTTGGGGTCCTGCAGAACGTCTTGAGGGGCAGGGCTGAGTCCCCACCTAACTCATCCCATATGGACTGAGTCACTTTGGGCAACAATAAATGGTACCCATTTGTCCCTCCGCTCTGGTGCCTCAGGGACTCGGGAGGAGCAGATCAGTCACAGATAACTGGGATCTCCAGCCCATTTGTGCCAGAAATCTGCCAGCTTATAATTAGCCTCTATGCATAATTCATGGCAGACTCTGCGTCCATCAGACCTGACAGTTGTAATAGTTCTGCCAGCAAAACACGGGGTTTGTCTTATTTGTGAAAATGATCCAGGCAGTGCTTTTTTTTAAATAGAAAAGGGAGGGGTATGTGTGTCTATGCCTGTATGTAAGTGCATACATTGTGTACAAATGTACAAAAACATGTCTATTGTCCAGGCACACACACGCACATGTCCATGCTCTGTGTGCTCACTCGGTAATAGAAGCTCCATTTGGATATCATGGATCAAACCTATCAGTGATGTAACTGATTAAGCCGGTGGGATTGCAGCAGGAATGAAGGCATATTTATATCTGCTCTCTTTCACAGTCTAAAAATACCCTGTAATTGTGAATGGGTGTGTTTTTAGGCAGCTGTCTTTAGAAATACCTCCAGAGCCACATTTTGTTGTTGTTTTTGGAAAACAGACAAAGAGATCAGAATTTTCGGGTCCTGTCAGGAGTCCTCAGATCTCCTGTCTCTTTAATACTCTGTCACATCCCTCTCTCTGTGCTTTCATTCTTAAATATGGGATGTGTCCAGGCTTTATGAATTTATAACAATAGCTGATGGTGCTGGGGAATGAATGAGACTAGGAAATATCTGACATGGCAATTAGGGCTGCTATTGCAGCAAGGCCTGACTTTTGCTGGAAGGCAAGTTGCTGGAAACCCAGGCTAATTAATTGCCTTTGGAGGTGGGGGAGGGGGGTGTGGGGAGAAAAGAAAATCGCCACACAAATGATCTGGGCAAAAATTCTCTTCCACCACGGTGTCAATCTGGAGCAGATGCCCTGATGTCTGCACAGGTACCCACTGTATATGGCAAAGCCCTGGCAAGCTCATGGAGGGTGGCATTGCAGGCAAAGGTGTGTGTTGCAGATGAGCAGTTCCCTCAAAAATCAGCTTCTGTTTAGTGCTGCACACTCTAATTCCAGACACACATCATAGCATTGCTGGAGTTTCTGTCCCTCGCAAGGGAGAGCAGTGCAGCCCCACAAGGCAGTGCCTGGTACAGATTGTCCCCAGCTCACAGGGCTGTCAGGCTGTGATGACCAAAATCAGTTTTTAATTAGCTTTTCATTAGACTAGACCAAAACAACGCGTAGATTCAAATGTTTCTCTTAAAGACCTGGGGCAGGGGGTGGGCAGCAGTTGGGATGTTTGGAGGTGACACCCTGAGTGTAAGCACAGGGAGCTGGAACATCTGTAGTTCAGTCCCAGTTGGCGAGGTGGGAGCTGCTGGTGGACAGAGCAGGGCAGGGGACAGAATGTCTGGGCTCCCCTCAGGAAAATCCACTTGCTCTCAAAGAGCCCAAACCTTCCACAAACACATTTTGCAGCGATGTCCAAGGCATTTGCTCATGGACCTCACTGGGAAAAGGGTCAAGGGCACAGCCCTGATGCAGCATCCCCAGGTGTGCTGGACCTGGGGAAGGGAGCTGGCTCCACACCAGGGAGGGGGCTCCTGACTTCATCCCAACTTGCCTTCCCCTGCCAGCAGCTTTAAAACAAGGCAGTGGAGGGTGACTTTGGTAATAAAATGCTCCACAGTGACAAACAGCAGCAGGAGAGGCACTGGCAGAAGGTCATGTGTGTTTCCAGCTCCTTTCCCCCTCTCTGCTCAGTGATCCCAGGCAGAGGTGTGACACCACCTGCTAACACACTGCTCAAGGTGACTGATCCAACTAGAAGTGACAGCTCTTGGCAATACATCACAAGCCCGAAAATTCAACCCAGGTCCTCCAAAATGTTCAGCTCAGTCAGCAAGGTAGATTCTGACTGCTGCCCCTCTCTCCTCTTCCACAGAGCAGTGATGGGGAAGGACAGAACGCAACACCCTGTGATGCCTCTTGCTCTAGAAGGGAACCTGGCCATGGCCATGGGGTTGGGAGGCAGGTCTTCTATCACACAAGGCTGCTCCTCTGAAAGGAGCTCTGTCATAGCCCAGATTTGCTGCATAAACCCACTTCTTCCTCCCACCTCTTCCTCCCCTTCTCCAGGGCAATGAGAGACACTCAGGTAATCAGAGCCAGGGGGTTCCTGGGGTTTGCAGCCAGTGTGCCAGGAGGGATACAGGCCCATTTTAGGGCCAGGTATAACCATCCACCAGCCCAGCCACACGAGCTCTGAGGGAGCAGGTGTGCCCGTGTGAGGTTGGAGGTTTGAGGGATGCGGAGAGGGAGGGGATGTGCACGTGAGGGTGAAAGCGTGTCCATGCCCATGCCTGAGGAGCCAGAACACGTGTGGGAGGTGTGATGGGCTGGAGTGGGCTGTGGAGAGGAAACACGTGAGTGCAGGGACAGGTGCCAGGGCTCCCAGTGGCCCCATTATCGAGAACACAGAGCACTGGGACCCCAGCTGCTCTTTCTCTCTCAGCCAGCATTTAAATGCCAACACACTAACAAACAAGATGCATTATTTAAAAGCCAGTGTGCTTGACCCTACAAGGAGCTTTTCAATCGCCTGAATGTCAAGGAGAAAGATGTTGCTGTTCCACTGATGACTGGTGCCTGAATCTCCTCATTTCCAGTGTGACCTGGGTGAGAGGCAGGAGCTGCTGGGCTGAGCGTGGGTGGGTGCACGGGGGGACAGCCACAAAAACACCTCAGTCCCACATGGAGCAGCCCACGGAGCTGACACTCTGCATGGGGAAAGCCAGGGGAGGGGAAGGATCAGTCCCCAGGGGAGGGGAAGGACCAGTCCCCAGGGGAGGGATACAATTTGGGAGCTGTAGCTCTTGGAAGAAGCCGGTCAGACCTATCAAGCCGAGTTTGCCTGTTGTTTGGGCTTGGTGGTTATTAGTGCTGACATTGCAATACCAGCAAGGCTGGTATTTCTGTCCATGTCTCAGAGCAAGGGGGCCACAGGCTGTGGCTGCAGTGCCCAGTAGGGCTGGAGTGGTGTGGGGTCATTTGGTCCTCACTGCCTTCTCCTCAACAATATTTCTCCAGTTGCCCCTCTGCCTTTTCTTGAGGGAAGGCAAGTTTGGCCATGAGGTTCTTATTACTTGTTTACCAAGTCACAAACCCCTCTTGCTTGCTGCTGGCTGCTAGAATATGAAATGTTTCCAACCTCCTGTCCAGTTCTCTGGCTTCAGAAGAGACTCTTTCTCACAAACTTTCAGTGAAACCCCTTGCAAGGCTGTGAGCCATTATCTGCAAGGCACTGTTGAAATAAGATTGTGAGCAGTAGCAAAAGTCAGAAACTCAGATCTCTCTGTAAGCAAAAATCCTCCACCAGTTTATAAACAACCAGTGGAATGTGTCTGTATCTAGCAAATGTTGATTTGAAGACGAGAAAAGGTCACCAGTCGCAGTGCTGGCATTTCTCCCCTTATGACCTCATTAGAGGCTTTTCCCAAGTCAGTCACTAGTTTTATTTATTTAACAATGAGTCTGACTTTTTCCCCCTGTATTTCTGCACAAAATATGAACCAAAGCACCCTTTGCAGGATGAGATGTATCACATAAATAGGAAAGGTGCTTAGTGCTGAGATGCTTTTGATATTCCAAACACCTGAAAGGTAGGACATAGTCAAAGTGCGAATTAAGCTGATGGGTGTGTTGGTGACGTGAGAGCGTGTTTTCCTGGGCAGGTGCTGGGAAGCTGTGATCACAGACAGCAATAATCTAGGAGGACAGGAGGGACAAAGACATGAAGGTGCATTAAGGGAGAGTGGCTGCAGCTTGGGATGCTGGGGAGTCCCCTGAGGATGCTCAGTGTGCTCCTGCCCTGCTGTGTGAGGGCTGAGTCTGGCACTGAGCAGGTGCTGTGGGGGAGACTCCACACCACATTCAGGGGTCTCTGGGTGCTCACATGAGCAGAACATCAGCTGCTCTCTGTCCTGGGTAATGGGAGTAGAATTACTGAAGATATGGTTGTTAAAAAGAATCACAGACTGGTTTGGGTTTGAAAGGATCTTAAAGCTCATCTTGTCCCAAGCCCCTGCCATAGGCAGGGACATCTTCCACTAGACCAGGCTACTCAATGCCCCAAATAATTGGAGCTGTGGGGGTTTCATTATTCTCCACTCCACAGTGACTTTTGATACCCTGAGTGAGGTACCCACAATAATCAGCAGCACGTGATGAGGAGAAGGGTTAGGGTTTGTTTCTGCTCATGGGCAGTTTGGAAATACCTCTTGGGGGGGGATGCTTTTGTCACCTGGAAAGAGAGGCATATTTGTGCCTCCCTCGTTTATTTGTACTGTGGAAGGACCAAAAATGACAACTGTAATCTTTGTAAATGCCATAAACACCGTATTTCATCTCTCCTCTTCTGCTGATGATCCTGTGTCCTGATTCCCTGGTGCTGCCACGCCAAGCAAGGCTGCCAGGTGCCATCTGGGTGAAACCCTACCCAAATCTAGCAAGGATGGACCCCGTGTCAGGGTGCAGTAATCAAAAAGTGGAACTTCCTAAGCACTTTAGGAGTAGCTGCAACACTTTGGGCTCATATTTAGGCACCCAACTCAGACTGAAGCTTACAGCAAAGCTTAGTCTGCTCACAAGAGCCTTTTAAAACTTGCTCTTGGAATCCAACATGGATTATAAATCATTAGAACAGATGAGGAGGGATCCAGAATGGCTAAGGCACTGATAAAATAGATTAGTTAGAGTAGAGAACAGATCTAAAAGCATGAACAGCTCAGGAGATTATTAGTTGAAGAAGATGAGATTAGATAGAGCAGCTCTTCTGCCACCCTGGCTTTCCCGTTCAGTCTCACAGCCAAAAGCAGCTTGTGCAACAATGCCAAAACCCAAGACATGCTTCCCCCAGCCTTCAGAATCCACCAGCATTTGAATTTGCCTAGAATTCTGCCCCCAGCCCAGCCTGCCTGTCTCCTCTGGGACGCAAGAGGAACACAAATGAAGGAAAGGTGAGTCACCAAGGGCTGGGGCTCTTTTCTAGAGCTGGGGTGCAATGGGTAACCCCTTGTGAGCTCAAATTTTGCTCTCTGGAGCTAAAAAAGAGAGAAGAGCCCAGACCCACAAAATCATTCAGTGTCTGGGTGTTTTTACATCTCTGCTGCACACCAGCAACTGCTGGAGTTGACCCTTTGGGTGTCTTGCTTATTGTTGCTGGAGGGTTTTAGTGTTTGTTTTCCCAGAAGCAATAATTCCAATGGTTGGAAATGCAGCTAAAGCTTCTCAGAGCAATTGACTCATTTGCCTTGGTCCATGCTGTTAAATGGAAAACATCATCCATTTGTTTATATGAAAGAGGAAAGTGAGAGCTCTGCAGAGAGGAGGTGGCAGTGAGATCCTTCAGCCCAAGCGAGCCAAAGCTGCTCATCTGACAGGAGGGAGCTGAGCCCTTGCAGACTCCACACATAAACCATGGAATCACCTTGTTAACACACTTCCCAGCAGTAACTTCCCAGAGTTCTGCCTGCTCTGGAATATTCATGTGCTCATGCATCATTTTAATGAACTTATCAACACATTCATAAGGTATTAATTAAACATTTATTAATAATTATGCTGTGGGATCATCTCATGCATAATTCCTGGTGTTGTAAATATGACACCTTGCCCCATGTTTCAGCAGTCCTGTTCAGAGGGTGAGAAAGACCCCTCTGCAAGGTGTGAGGCTCCTTCCCTCCCACCCTACCAGCCCTCGCTCATATCTGGCTCAGCTCTTCCCACTCAGTGCATTCTGCTTCCCTGGGCTTTGGGAAAGGAGCTGGCAGGTGGAAAGAGCAGAATTCACTCGGTGCTGGCCCACATTACCAAGGCAAATGTGTGCTGTGGGGCAGCAGCATGAACAGCCAGGGCTGATCCTCACTGCAAATGTTACAGGGATTTCCAGATGAGAATTAATGGACTTTCCTTGGCCAGTGTAGGAGAAAATGTTCTACGTGTGGTTGTTTATTATTTCTGTTACAGTCGCTGTACTTGCTTATTGCTTCCATCTGTTGGCATCAGACTATTGGCTCTTGTCTTATCACTGGGATGTAAACCCTTCATGGGCAGGGAGTGTGGTTTGGTGAGAGGCAGAACACAAGTGCCTGAGAAATTTAGGTGTTTAAAGACTGGGACGCCTTGAAATCAGTTCCAGAGAGGAACTCGAATACTTAATTCCCAGAGGTTTCGTTCAGGAAGAAATATATTCAATGGCCTGAGATATTAAATGCATAAATTGTTACCCTTTAGGTCTGGTGAAATCGTTTGCTCCAGACCATCATGTCTCCAGCTGCTGCCTTGGGAAATCATTATCTGTGTTGCTCAGGGTTCTTGGGGAACTGATTGACCCAAACCACATCCTGCTTAAAGACTACTTAAACTCTTGCTTGGGCCTAAGCTGTTCTGCTAATTCTTCCTTGTCTGGAAGGACAGGATCAAGCAGGTCGACTGGGAGATCCAAAATCATCGTTACAAATAAAGCCACTCTTTTCCCCATTCTCCAGGATCCACCAAGTTCATTATTCAAAGGAACATGGGCTGATTTCCTGGGAGCCATGGGACCTACTGGTGGCTCTCAGGCTCCACAAACAACACCCTGTCCATGCAGCCAAGTGCTGGCTCTCCACTGCCACGAGGATAATCCCGTGCAGGTGGCCTTGGCTGTGCCGCGCACACGCCGAGATTTGGATCCCTTGGCAGGAAGGGGAGATGCTGCACTAGGGCCATGTGCTGTTTGATAAATTTTAATCCTCGCTTTGAATTTTCCAGCAGAATGGGTTTGCTCTACCTCTGGACTGCAGGGAAACTTCGTTACCCTGGAAACATGAAGACGACAAATCCATCGCTCATCGGCAAGAGGGAGAGGATGAGAGAGAAGTGCATGACAAAAAGTGTGGGTGGGAAGGCCAAGGGAGTAAAAAGGCCTTTCAGAGGAGCCATCTTGACCTGCAGCTTCACGGCTGGGAGCAGGGGGTTCTCAGGCTACCACCGGTGCTCAGGATTTCCCAGCACTTCCTTGGATCTCCCGTGGCTGCCGACTCGCTGGAGCAATTTTGCTCAACTTTGACAATAAAGCAACGGGTGATGGATTAATGTTAATTATCTGCTTGCTCCCCTCCCAGCTCGGGCAGCCTGGAGTCAGCTCGTGCTTTACATCCTTAATGTTTTACCTCATTTAACCCTAGGGTGTTGTGTATGCAGAGCATGCCCAAAGGTCAGAGAGCTGCTCTGTGAGGAAATGGCCAAGCTTCAGGACAAGAGCACGTGTCCTGGTCCTGTCGATGGGAACAGGAGGAATCCAGACATGCCCACTTGGAAGCCACCTCCCTTTCACAGGGACCTCAGGAGGCCAGCGAGGCAATTCACCTGATTAAAGTCAGGCAGGAGCTTACATCTCCTGCTTAATTGGCTTTGCGAGAAAGGCACTGGGTTATTCTTGTCCAAGCAGCCACAGAAGAAGCCGGAACACACAGAATGGGAAAACTGACTATGGACACAAGACACAGAAGGATAGGGGAGGGATTGGGCTCTGCATGTCCATGCTGCTCTTGCAGAGAGCCAGAAATTAAACATGCACTTGACTGCAGGTGAGGCTGGGGCATTTTTGGGTGTTGTGACCCTGGTGGCAGCTTCAGAACAAACTGGAGAAGTTTTCTCTCCTGTGTTGTGGAATCTATCATGAGCATTTGGGAGTCTGTGCATTGGTACAGCTCCATCGAGATACACAACCGTGCTGAGAAGTTGAAACTTAGGGCAAGGATCTGCACTCAGCTCTTGAGTAACTTGGTGTCACCACGTGTCCTGGAAGGTACGGGGCAAGGAAATCCACAATGCCACAGAGCCTCATTTTTCTGCTGTGAGCCGAGAGCTTTGGAGAGGATAACCCACTCTGTAGTGTCTTGGTTGTCTCATAATTAAATTATTCCAGCAAAAGAATGCATATTTCTGCCTTTCCCATTGAACTTGCAGGAGGATTCCAGAATCATCGTTTTTTCCTCCTGATAGAAATGTGAGCAAAGAGCAGGTGGAAAGGACACTGCAATGCTACATCCAGCTTAAAGCCAGAAAATGTAGTTCCTGCACCTCTGAGTTCCCTGTGCTCACCTCCTGGTTCCGTGCCTTGATGATATAAATCCCCCTCCTGCACTTTGTCTCCCTGCTGCCCTCCAAAGCACCAGCTCATATTAATCTTCTCTCTCATTGCTGAGTTGCAAAGCGCTTAAAGGCAAGGGCTCCATTTTCTTGCTCTTATGAAGTCCCCTGTGCTCCCCTGGCACCATGCAAATAAATACATGGTAATGAGCAGTCTCCTCTCATCCACACTGCTCCCAGGGACAGCGAGCCTGAGGTTCACCCCAGAGCTTGCAGGAGTGCTAAGAAGGTACAGAATCACAGAATGGTTTGGGTTGGAAGAGACCTTAAAGCTCACCTCGTTCCTTGCTATGGGCAGGGACACTTTCCACTAGACTGGGTTGCTCCAAGCCCCATCCAACCTGGCCTTAAACACTTAAAGGGGTGGGGAGTCCACAACCTCTCTGTTCCAGGAGGTTCCCCTTTTTCCTGCTAAGAAGCATCCTTGTCCATCTGCTCCCCTTTCTATCTCCCTGTGCTCCTCCCTGCTCCCCCAGTATTGCCTTTATGGCTCCAGTTTTCCACTTTTCATCGCCCTGTGTTCCATTCTCCCATTGCCCCCCTGCTCCTCTTAGCACTGCTCTGTGAGCAGCCTCTGCTCATCCCTACAGCAAGCCCAGGGAGGAGGGGAAATGGGAAGCAGACATTTCCCTTGAAGCAGGAAGGGAACCAGCACGGGCCAGCTGAAAGCTCTCGCTTTGGTCCCTGCTGGAGGAGCTGGATGTGCCGGGGCTGCAGTGGGAGCGCTGAGCTGAGCTGGATTTTAACCTGCCACTGCCATCTGCGGGGCTGTCGGTGCCAGCAGCAGCGCCTGGCGCTCTCGGGGGGACACTGCTCTCTGCTGAGCTTCTGATCCTCTCCCCGAGAAGTTCGCAGTCCCTTTGCCCCCCTCGCCCTGTTGCTGGAGCTGTGTCTGTAGCTGCCAGGCAGAGCAGCAGCAGCAGAGACAAGGGCAGCAAACGCTGTGTGACAGTGCGGCTTGGATGCATTTCAGGTGAAAATACAAAAAAAACGTGAGCGTGTTTGATTCTGGCTGTACCTGCCTTCCATATTCATGTTCATGCACCTCCATGTCACTGCGGGATTAAAGCATCATTAGCACACAACGAAAGCCTTTGATAAGCCCCATGCTCCTCCTTGCCTTTCCTTTTTGTATTTCTCCTGCCCCATTATCTTTCTTTTTTCTTTTCTCTCTCTCTTTTTTTTTTTAAATCTAATTTTTTTCCACCTTCCTTCCTTTTTCTCCCCAGTCATTCCAGGGATGTTCTGAAATGACACCTCACCAAGATACAATACAGTGGAAGGGACTGGTTCTGACTGTCCTTACCCCAGTGTGTGTCAGTTTTAGTGGGACAAAGTGGAGGCAGCATCACCCAGTGCAAATCTGTGCAGTTTTCTGCAGGTCCACGGCAGCTCTGCCAGGCTGGGAGAGCAGAGGACATTGCAGCTGAGTTGGTGAAAAGAGGGTGGGGAACACAAGCAGGTCCCCAGCGCAGGATTCTGGTGTAAAGCCAGGAGTTACCCACTGGTGTCAGGAAAGCTGCTCCAGATTCCCACCAGGAAAGCAGGGAGCAGTATGTGGTGTTCAGCATCCACTTTGCTACCTCATTACTGAAAGCTTCAGCGTTTGGAGCAGCTGCTGGAGAATGCCAGTAGTATTTTTAACAAGGGTGCTGAGACTAATCTACTCCTGTATGGCAAACGTGACAGCAATTTCGATTGAAAACCCCTGTTTTGCAGACAGACACTCAGCCAGTTAGTACAAACAAAAAAGCACTTGTAACTCCAGTCCTTTAATCTTACTCTTTGCTTCATGATAGATAAGGCGTCTTGACATCAAATTGCACTAATATGGTCCTCTGAAGATTAGCACTGTGGACAATGCTCGTCATCTGGCTTTCCCTGATATGGTTTCTGAGTGTAGCAAGGTCTAGTGGTCAAAGCAGGGATGCTGGTACGGAAAATGGGCTGTTCTCACAATCCTCCTGCCTCTGACTTCCAGTCTGCCAGTGGCTGACCTTGCCTCTTGGTTTTTGCACTTGTAAAATGGGCATGAAGATGCTAATTGCCGGGGTGGGAAGCTCGTTGAGGGACAGCTAATGGTTATTGGCTTCAAAATTACAGAGGAGGGGGGGAAAGAAACAGAGGGAAGATTTTGCAATGAGTGTGGGATGCAGGAGCTGCTTCCCTAGAGCTCTCTGAGCTGTTTCCTACATATGGCCTCACTCCCCACATTGGAACAGAGGGGCAAGAAATACAAGTCAAGTGATTTGCCCAAGGTCATATGAGATGTCTGGAATGAACCCCAGTGTTACAGGTGCTGCCGGCCTGCTACGAGCAGGGGGTTGTGCTGCCTGTTCACAGACAGGCTGGACGGGCTGTCAGTGCACGCAAACACCTCACCAGGAGCTTCACTTCTCCCTTGGGCAGAGCTGAGGGTCCCTTCAGCAGCCCCAGAGCAGCCCTGGAGGAGGAGCAGGGGCTGCCCAGTGGCTGCGGCTGCACATCCAGTGTAAGGCCAAGGAATGGAGTGTCCAGACTGAATTCTTCTCCCAGTTTCCTTCCAAGTAAACCCAAAGCAGCCTCTGGGAGTGGGGTGCAAACTGGCTGGGGTGGGTGTGAGAAATGACAGGAGCCTGGAGTCACTGTGTGTGTTCCCAGGCTCAGCAGTGTGGTCCTCCACCTTCCTAAGGACTCTCTCAAGTAGGCCAGGCATGAAAACCAGCCTGAAGCCCACCTGGATCTGCCACGGGTACGTGAATGAGACCCTGCTGAGCCCAAAGCCTGGGCTTTGCTGTTGTTGGTCACTCAGACCCCCAGAATGGGGTTGCTGGGGTCAGCCCTCACCCAGGCTGTTTCCAGGGGGTTCCTCCATCCCACAGCTCACACCAACCCTTCAGAGAAGCTTCAGTGCTTTCCATGCCCTGGTACCTCCCTGTTCATCTGCCCGCTTGGATTTGGGTGGATTTAGCACTGCAGATGAAGGGCAGCCACCTGGACTGTCCCAGAACTCCCACACTGTGTAAAAGGCCACCGAGTGTCCCTTCTGTCCATGCAGAGGGACATTCCCTGACCCCACTGCTGGGCCAAAGCTCAGCACCAGGACAGGGGGAGCACAAACACATCTCTGCCATCACACTGTGATTGTCAGGGACTCCACGGGCACTGGAGGAGGTGGGAGGTGTGGGAGCAGTGCCTGCCCAGCAGGGAGCTCACAGCAGCCTCTCTGATATCAGACCTCAGGAGCCTGGGGAAAATGGACAGGGGAACTGAAAAAAAGGAGGAAGATGCCTCAAGTCAATTACACCAAGAAAAACTCGGCATGAGGTGAGGGAGCTTCGTCTGGAGCTGAGGCAAAACAAGCAGCTGAAGGGAAGGAGCTGATGAGCAGCACAAAGGGATGGATCCTGGCACAGGAGGGTGAGGAGAGCAGTGGGTTAAACAGGCCTGGGAGAGGATGAGAGGATGTGCTGTGGGATGTTAGATCTGAGAGTTCCCTGCTGGGACTCCCTCCAGAGAGGCTTCGCTCCCCAGGAAAGCAGCTTTGGGGAAACACTGAGGGCTCAGAGCACTCCCAGGTCCTGCTGCTCACCCAGCGGCTGAAACTACTGGATAAAACACTGCTCAAGTGAGGAACCTGCATTCTGCAGGCACAGGGAGCTCAGAGGTGTCTTTTGGGACTGACTTTGTCCTGGTCAACACCCTGAGGCACATGGTGTGACTTTTGGGGATCTCCTGTGCAGGATTAAGGATTGGGTTCAAGGCTCCTTTCGGGTCCCTTCCAACTCAGCATATTCTGTGGCTGTGAAAGTTTGCAGTGATTAATTCTTTGCTGGGCAATGCAGGCACAGGATCTGGGAACAGTTTGGGCTGGAAGGGACCTTTAAATGCCAGCTAGTCCAACCCCTGTCATGGGCAGGGACATCTTCAACTACATCGGGGACCAGGGACAGGACCAAGAGAACGTCTGGAGCTGTGACAGAGGGGGTTTAGGTTGGATCTCAGGGAAAGGTTCTCCCCCAGAGGGTGGTGGGCACTGCCCAGGCTCCCCAGGGCAGTGGGCACAGCCCTGAGGCCGCCAGAGCTGCAGGAGGGTTTGGGGGACAGGGACAGGGTGGGATTGTTGGCGTGTCTGTGCAGGGCCAGGGGTTGGGCTGATGATCCTTGGGGGTCCCTTCCCACTCAGGATATTCCAATATCCTGATTTTATGCCTCAAGGTCATTTCCTTTCAAATATTTTCATGCCGATATAAACAAAGCTCTCCAGCTCCTGGTGCTGTGCAGGTCCCTCCTGTGAGGCTGCAGAGCAGGACGGCAACCAACCTGTGACACCAACCTGTCCCTGAGAAACCTGGGCTTGCAGCACTTTCCCTTGGCTTTGACAGAGATCTGTCCCAGCTGGGACTGGCCACAGCTGACAGAGCCATGCCAAGGATCTCAGGGCAGGGGAAGGTGGGAGATGGTGGATCTGCGAGGTGAGGGACCGAGGGAGGGACTGGGGAGGTGACACCTGACAGCTCCCTGTGGAGCTGTGCCCACAGCACAGGGCACGGAGGGGAACGAGCCTCAGCACACTGAGCCTGGGAAGCTTTCCAAAACCTTGTCTTCACGAGGCAACCGTGTGCAGGTTTGCATAAATATCTCTAAAATTCATCAAACGGCTCAAATGAAATACACTAAGGAAGGAACTACTTCTGCATTTCAATCCCCATCCAGTTGCTGCTCTGTCTTTGAAATGCAGCGATGCCCGCCCCTCCACCAGCCCGGCAGCAAGGTACCTTCCAGATGGTTCCCCCATCCTAAAAAACTGCACTGCACAGCCGATTAAATTCTGCTTGTTGTAATTAAGCCCGACACAATTAGCTGTCAAGCAGGGCACTCATCTGTTTTATGTTGCAATCTCTTCAACAGGCGAGGCTGCTAGACAAGATTGTCACTTTTCGAAAAGATTTTCATTAGTTACCCTGGGCTCTGTGTCAGACTCTGAGATATAAAAATGTGCTCCGTAGCCAAGTCAGGGAAATTCTCATTTAATGTTCCACACAGTATTATGAAAGTAATGTACTCTGAAAATGAATGCATTTTGGAACATTTTGGAAGAAATGCAATTTGTCTGCTAAGTAATAACTGCATGTTCATGAATTTACTGATTTTTTTTTAATATGCCTTTCGTAAAGTTGGGAAGACTTTTTCTGACCTAAAATGAGAGGAAGAGAAACTGTTTATTTTAATGTTACTCCTCCCTCCTTTTCTCCCTCCCTCTTTCTTTCACTCCTTCTTTCTTTCCCATCACTTTTGTGCACCCTCAGTATAAGGAGCAGGCACTGTCTGATGGATGTGAAAATTTGGCAGGGAAGGAAAATGCAGCTCAAAAATGAAAATGACTTGAAATATTTGTGGTTGGTGAGGAACAAGGAAGCTCCATCTTTCCATGACTTCAAGAACAAGAACAAGAGATCCCCTGTTGCTCCTCACAGTCCCACAACCAACATCTGGAAGGGGAGATGCAATTCCACTTTTCCCTGTTTTGGTGGGACAGTGAATTTGCTGTGGCCGAGGGTAAGTGGAGGACAAACACACACAGTTAGAGGTGCTTCTCACCCCCTACCTTCTGATTTGCAATCAGAGAAAATAAGGAAGTATTTCAGGCTCATGGAGTCTTCTTGCCTTGTAAACAGATGCTGGGCCCCAGGACAGACTCTTTAGCTTTCTCCAGCCGGTGCACTGCCTCCCTCTGCTCCAGTTGGTGTAGAGTTGTACCTGCAGCTCCAGTGCTGAAGCATCCCTGACTGTGGGTTCACATCCAAAGGCCTAAATTGGGGACCTTGCACAGCCAGGACAATGGGGAGCAGATCTGAACGGGCACTGAAGTGCTGGCTGAGTTTCCATCATGTGTGACTCAACTGGGTTCCACTGGGCAGCAATTTGACAGAGGGGAAAATGAAAAAACAGATTAATGGCAACAAGCTGGAAAATAAGAGGAAAATGGATGGGGAATTACAATAGTAATGGGGACAGGAGTCACAACTGGCTTGAGTGAGCTCAGTAAACTTCTGCATTTACTGAAGATGTGATTTTGCTCGTTGCAGGATGAGGTGGAACAGAGCTGGCTGAGCAGGGCTGAGGTGGCGGGTGATGTCCCTGCATCCCTCCAAGC
The DNA here is from genome assembly GCA_013396655.1 of Campylorhamphus procurvoides. Lineage (NCBI taxonomy): Eukaryota > Metazoa > Chordata > Aves > Passeriformes > Dendrocolaptidae > Campylorhamphus > Campylorhamphus procurvoides. Next base: position 173,036 of record WBMV01001747.1, on the reverse strand, counting down.
TGTGGTGGAAATTACTCTCCTCTGATCTGTGATTACCCCCACACTCTGTACTCAGGGCCCTGTGTGCCCTTAAACAGGAAAAGCAGAGTGGCATATTTTACTGTCTTGCTATGTCTGTAAAAATTAGGGTTGTCAGTTTATATGTTGAGATGAAATATAGTCCTCAGCTCATAAGAAGTTATGTGCTGAAGTTTGAACCCTGCTGTGCCAAGCATTACCCGGCTTTGTTTGCTGCCTGTTACTGGCCATTAACTCCCCGGGCAGAGCCTCTGATTCAGAATTCAAGTGGCTTTAATCAGGCTGCGTTTACCCTCCTCGGGCAGGAATAAACTTCATTCAAATTAACACCACTTTATCTCCAAATAGGAGCACCTCCACATGAGGTTCCGTGTGCGTTTGAAGGACTTGTCTTTTGTGGCACCCCTTTTCCTCACTCGGATTTCCTTTCCAGAGAGGTTTTCTCTTGGAAAAAAGCTCCCATTTTCCCAGGAGCAGTTTTGGAAGTTGTCTCGTTCCTGCCCTTGGTGTCTGCACAGGGCCAGGAGCTCCGGGCTGGAGTGGAGCCCAGGCCATTAAGGGTTCAGCCACAGAAAGAAGGGCAGGAAAAGCTCCACAGGAGCAAATCACAGCAGAGGGGTGAGCAGGAAAAGTGTCTCTTAATTGAACTGGGGGAGAAGAGGGAGGAGTGATGATTACAAGGCTTGTGGACCTTTGTTTACGAGAGCTGCCTTCCTGAGATGCCTCTCCGTGGCACAGAAGCATCCCAGGCAGCCCTTCTGGTCCAAAGAGCAGAACACCAGGGGCTTTTCCTCTCCAGCACATTCCCCTGCTCCAGCCAGGGCCAGAATCACTGTGGGACAAAGCAGGGTTTGCTCTTGTGTCCCAAATTCTGCTCAGAAACGTGGCCCTATACACTGTGGTGTGCAGGGATGGGGCAGAATGATGCAGCTCACTGGCCACAATGACAACCTGCATGAAATGAATGTAACTGAGAGAGGAGAGGCTCAGGGTGTGTGTGCCTGAGAGCTGAGCTGCACCTGCACTGGGCTGTTTGACCAGGGCTCTGGACATCTGCTCTCCACCCTGATCCTGCTCCAGCCCAGCTGCAGAGGCTTTGACATCCCAGGGAAATGGCTTGTGCCTTTTTTTATGCTGGGATGAAATGCCTGGGCAGAAAGAGACGTGTGAGGAGCCACAGATGCAGGGCTGCTCTGCTCCAGTTCCTCTGGCCGTGCCCTGCACTGGCAGGGATGAGGCTGGCAGGTCCTGCCCTCCACACCCACCTTATGCCACAACTTGCCTGCCCCAGGGGCAGCTGGAGCCCCCCGAGGTGTCACTGGCACCCAAAGGGGTGCTGGCCTGGCTGCTCTAGGGGGCCAGCACGAAGGGGATGTGCTGGGGGGACTCTTGGCTTGCTGCAAGTGCTGATTTATTGCAAATAGCTTTGGCCCGAGCTGCTGTGATACCGTAAAACCCAAACCCCCAAAATCCCTTCCTGCTCCAGCCTTTAGCTGGATCTGCTGCTGGCTGGGGCTTTGTCAGCACCAGGTGCCAGGGGCTGCTCAGGGGTGCAGTGAAACCCAGCTCTGATTGTCTGTCTATTTAACCCTTCCCTGCCTCTATTAATATTTGTCAGCAGGACTCTCTCCCTTCCCAGGTCATCAGCCTGAGGAGGATTTGTCCTATTTGGTGTTTTAATGATGGGAGATGAGTCAGGAAGAGATCTCTGAAAGAAAAAGGACTCCAGGTACTTCAATAAAGCTCCAGGTCTCCCCCTTCTCCCCACACTGATGCTGTTTGTGGCAGGCTGGGATACAAAGGCAGCTTCATTTGGATTCTTGTCTGGCTTTGTTTTGGGACAGCACATAAGCAAAGCCTCAGCGTTTGCCACTGTGGGTTCAAGCCTGCACTTAAGGAGACTCACAGCCCTTTTGCTTCTTCCTCAGCATCACTCTGGTGAGGGCCAGAGGGTCCTGCCTTGGCACATCAGGCCATGGGCCAGCACACACTGCCCCTCTCAGCACTGGCCACGACCCCCTGGCCCCCCTGAGCCATCTCAAGGTGTCACGGAACCCCCACGCTGGAGAAGGTTTTACCTCAGTGACCTCCTACACCACCACAGACCCCAAATACCACCCCCCTCTCCAAAACCAGCCTGAAGGGATGGAAGAGCAGCTTTCGGTTCTCTTTCAGGAGAGCAAATTCCAGTATGTAACTCTGCCCGACAGTTTCAATTATTATTTTTTTTTACGGTGCTACAAGAGAGGAAAAAAAAGATTTATCACACAAGATTGTTTTGGGAAAGGGAGGGGGAAGGACGGGGAAACTCTGAAATGTTTTATTTATGGGAAAACTGCAAATTACTTTAATAAATTCTTTTACTAAACTGTGTCAGCTACTGAAACATTGTTCTTTGTGGGTGAATAACTTTTAATTTGAGTGTTCTAGTATTCAGCAAAGTAAGGTAATGGATTAGCAATTGCCTGTATTGTAAATGTCATCTTGGCATAATTAGGGTGATTATTGTTAACCAGTGGAGTTTAGTATTTATCTGTCACTGGGTGAGGGAATATAACAAAGCCCCAATTAGTTATAAATGGAGGTGGGTGGTGGGAATGGAACAGCCTCGGCTACTCTATTTTTGTTTTAAATTTACTTCAGTGTTTATTTGGTTTTCACATCGGTGTTAAGGTGATCTCCTCCGACGGGAGGGATGGGGAATGGCGTGCACAGGTGAGTCAGGGCAGGAATTACAGATGAGAGGATGGCACGAGTGGGATCAGCACTTCAATTTACTGAACAATACAGGGGGTTGCTGCCCGTGTAAACCACCCTCCACTGTGCCCAGCAGGAAATGCACAGGATCCCTGAGTCCATCTGGTATTGCAGGCTCAAGAAAGAATAAAAACGTGTAAGAAAAGCTTTTTGAACTGATTCCATCCTGGTGTTTCCTTTCCTGATCCACTCACTTTTGTCCTTTTGTCCTAATGGCTTTAAACTGGCAGAGGACAGAGTTAGATGGGATATTGGGAAGGAATTGCTGGCTGGGAGGGTGGGCAGGGACTGGCACAGGGTGCCCAGAGAAGCTGAGGCTGCCCCTGGATCCCTGGAAGTGTCCAAGGCCAGGTTGGAGCACCCTGGGCTGGTGGAAGGTGTCCCTCTCATGGCAGGGGGTGGGATGGGATGATCTTTAAGGTCCCTTCCAACCCAATCCATTGTGGGATTCTTTGCCCTCGAAGTCATGTTTGCCCTTCACGTGGGCCTGGTTTGATCTGTGTAACAGCAACTCCCTGAGAAAGGGGGGCAGAGACAGCAGGAGTTCCCAGCAGTAGAAAGGGGGGTGAAGTTGCTGGAAGGGGACAGGAAGGGGACAACCATGACCCCCCAGTTCACAGCTGGCTGTGGCTGGGGTGTTTCTGCTCCCTCCTGTTCCCAAACACAGCCTGCACCCCCAGGCTGGGCTGGAGGTCAGGGGGTCTTTCCAAACCCAGCTCCTGCCTGGCAGGGCTGCACTGCTGTGCCACCCTTTGGGGGACACCAGCACGCCCAGGCTCAGTGCCAACACCCAGTCTTAAGGCTGAATTCCCATTCAGGCTCCTCACTGCCCATTCACTTATCACAACTTCTGGGATCTGATGGTCAAAAGGATACTTCAAGGGGAAGTGGTCTGGGCTCAGCTCTGCAAGGGAAGGGATGCAAAACCTTTTTCCAGCAGCTGGGGAGTGGTGTCTCCCTTGGAAACCTCATCTCCTTTCCCCCCAGGACTTCAGCAGCTGGCTCAAGGCTCCAGGGTTAATGTCCTTTGCGAATACTTATCCAGCCTAATAGAACTGGGGATATTGCTATCACTCACAGATATTTCAAATCCTTCCTCTTAATCCTGACAAGCTCTTGCCCTTAATAACTTCTGTGGGACTTTTGCCAGAGCAAAGACTGTCAAGTCAGATTCTCAAATTAAATGAAAAGAAAAGCAGGAAGGGAAGTTCAAGGTGAGGGTTTTTTCCTTGGTGCTTTTTATGGATGTTCATAGCTGGAAACTGGTAGTTTTTTTCCTTGTGATTATCTAAATGATGGATGAGTGAAACGTCCTGAGAAATGTTTCCACATCCAGACACAAATGACAGAGGATGAACTGAGCAAAGCCATCAGGGGCTGAGAAAGACAGAGAAAGAAGACTTAGAGGGCTGATAGGAAAATAAAAGACTCAGTGGGAAGAAAGAGGTTTCAGAGGAAAGCAGGGATCGTGTACTTTCTGAAGCTTAGACATACATTTTTAATTAATGGTTATTTAAGTACATTGTAATAATCAGTGGGTTTAGGCTATCTCAGACAACAGGTTGCTCGTGGCCACAGTGTGTTTAAAATTCTTTGGAAACCTCTGCAGTGTTCGGTCTCCTGTGGCACAGATTATCTCTGTTTTCTTTAAAAAGGAGAGGAACATTTCTGTACTCTCTCCATGGCATAAAACCTAGAAAACATGAAGCTGGGAGCCACCGAGCAAATAAAGACTCAGTTCTTGTTTTCAGACATTCTCTGATTGCTGGAGGCTCTCCCACGCCAGGCAGGGAGAGGTGTGATCGATGGGCACAGGGGCCAGGGCAAGGGATGCTGACAAGTGAGGAGCTCCTGTCAGAATGTGAGCCCCAGGAGACAAGAAGCAGCAAGAGCAGGAGATTGGAGTGCTCTTAGGAAGAATTACCACTTTCCTGCACCTTTTCTAAGTAGGCACAAAGGCCATGGGATCCCTCTGGGCACCAGAAACAGGATGGATCTTTCTCTGCCCAGCTCAGCACCAAGTGAAGATTGGCAAGTGAATATTCCCCTGGGAGCTCATATCCCTCCAAACCCAATCTAACCCTGAACTATTTGTTTCCTCCCAGTGTGCAGAGACTCACCTTTTCACCCAAGGAAGGAACTGATGTCACCACACAAAAATCTGGGAGGATCTGTGAGCCTGTGGCCATGGCAGGGCACAAGTGCAGCAATAAACTGCCAATAAAAACAAGGTTTGAGCTGGTTTGGGAATAGGTGTGACCTGGATTTACTCTCCAAAAGATTGCACAGGTACTGCTTCCATTGGAAACTAAATAAAACCTGTAAATACTCAGTAAGCCTGCCTTAGATCCCCATTATACCTGAAAAAGCCCATAAATCCAACGTGCTCTTTTTTTGCAAATGCAGCCAAAGTTCTGCTATTATTTATTTAGATACATCTGGGAACTTACCAATTTGCAGCAATTTGCCAGCACAAATATTTTTCAAAGAAAATGGTTTCCCCCCTTCTCTGTAAATATTCTGCCTCCAGCCTTTGTGGGATAAAAAAAGATGTTTCAGCTAAACTAGGAAAAACTAAAAATCTATAAGTGCTTTATAGAACTCGTCAAATACAATCTTAGTTTAGTTCTACAGAGAAGCAGGACTTTCTATTCTCTTCAGTGGCTGTAGGAAGGTCAGTATTACTACCATAAAACCCTCAGCAGCAGATTTTTCACTTGGGTATGTCCACTTTCCAGGAAAAGTCAACAGATCCACTCAAAGAAATTCCTGAAGAGAATAGAAGAGATCAAAAAGGAATTTTGGCAAGGTTTAACTGAAGCAGAATCTAATTCCTTAAAGGCTTGATCCAGCCCCAGCTGAGAGGTAGGAAATCCCTTCAATAGAAGCAGGCATTGACCTTCACTGAGAGACAAGGCAGGACCTGGAGGAGCCCCAGCTGCTTCCACAGGCCCAGGCACGGCAGCTCCTCCTCACCCTCCTGCCTTTGGATCATGTCAGTCCCTGGGAGAAAACACAAAGTCATCACCATGAATGGAGCAGGAGGTTTGGCTCAGCAGCACCATTTAATGCCTGATAATCCCTCATCCCAATTTGCTCCAGTTTATCAGACATCCCTGGAAGCCAAAGTGATGGCAATGCCATGGAAACAGGACAAGCAGCCGAGCTCTCAGTCAGGGCCTCTCCATCCAGGGGCTCTTCAGGGACAGCAGAGCTGGCACCACACGGTGCCTCCCTCTCCTCCTCCTGGCTCCATGTCAGGAGCATGAAGACACCCCCCTGCTGCAGCCAAGAGGGACGTTTTCCTCAGGTCTGCTGGGGCAATCATGTCCACAACTGGCAGTGCCAACAATCCTCCTTTAACAACAGCAAGAGTCCAGTCTGAGCAGGAAGGGACAGATGGAAGTGGCTGACCTGAGCTCCTCAGGTCTGGAGGCACCAGAGGGAAGTGTGACTTTCCCCCCCAGCCCTTCTTCTCAGCATTGCCCCTTGGCTCGGATAATTCCCTTTTAATGCTCTGGTTACAAATGGGATTGTGAAAGAAGCACGTGACCAAGAACAGGGATTTCTGAGTCACATTCTCATTTCCCACTCATGCCTTCTAGGCCTCTAATAAACTACAAAGAGACATTAAGAAAACACTAAGAACTCTTTATCTGCTGAGATTGGGGAACTGGTACAGTGAGCAGGGAATAATGGAGTCTGTGTATTTGAAACACAGCCCTGGGGCAGCGGCCGAACAAGGGAGAGGGGCAGTTCAGGTGCTCAGGACAGTGCCCAGATCAGAGGCTGCAGAGGGATGGAGTGTCTGAGACTGGGGGAGCAGTTTCCCAGTCTCTCGGGAGGATTTCAATCCCGCCCTTGCCTCATTCCCTGCAAAACCCCTGGGGAATTGGGTAGCTTTGAGGCATCTTCCACATCCCTCCCCAAGAGGCACCTGTGTCACTGGGGCCAGCTTAAATCAGAGCACGCAAATGGGGAGAGAAAAGGGGCCACATCCCACCCCTGCCTGCAACATCCCTTCAGCAGGTGACTGCAGGTAAGGGAAAAATCAACGGGCAAATGTTCCCCCAGGGCAAAGAAATCGATGCAAAAATCAAGCAGAGGTTAAAACCACACACATAAAACTAATTACAGAAAGAGAGCTAAGCCTGGAGTGAATGAAAGCCCTTGCTGAAGGAAATGACTCCACCAGGTAAATGGAGCAGTTGGCCTCAATGGCTTGGGTTATTTATTTTATTTTTTTCTCTTTCTTCATGTAGGTCAGATGTCTTCTCGAGGGGGTTTCTCTTAACCTCCCTCTTAGGATCTCAATTACACACTCAACACAGATTAACAACAACAACAGATAATAGAAGAGTTAGAGCAAAAGAAACCTCAGAGGAAAAACGTAGTGCACTTAGACCAGAACAAATAGAGAAGGGTTCAGGGGAAGGAAAATCAATGTGGCTGATATTTATTACACTCTTTATGGAGGGAGGTGGGACTCAACCAGAGCCCATTTAGAGTTCTCTTCCACTTGGATTTTGCCATTAACAAAAGTAATGAGTCCAGCCCTTCATTACAGTTTGGTGCCCGGCACATTTTAATTAGGGTTAGGAAAATAGGCAGCGAGAGGAAAAAAAGCGAGGAAAAGTATAGAGAAAGAAAAGAGGTGAGAAAAATCTCCAGTTAATCCATAATTTACTATCAGTTCTGCTCAGGCTTCAGTTGGATCTTCCAAAAGCAACATCCCCTTTCATTCAGATTGGGTAGTTTCTCTTCAAACAGCCTTTTGATGCCACACATGAAGAGAAAACAAACAACCATGAGCAGGGAGGGGAAAGGGAAATAAGGAAGGCAAACAATGCAATATGTATGGAATCTAACACAACACAGCATTCCACGTGGGGAAGCAAGGACTGTAATTCAACACGAGTGGGAACAGGGTAGAAAAAGAAAAGGCAGAGGAGAAGCACATTTTGAGTAATCCAATGCTCCTTGTTTCCCCTCTCTGCCCTGGCACCCACCCCGGTGTGCACAGACACTCCCAGCCATTCAGGGGGACACACACCCCTGCAGGGCTGTCCCCACACTCTGTGCCCATGAGAGGCTGACGTGCCCAGGGCTGTGGGGTGGGACACAGGGCCATGAGCTGTGCTGGCTGAGGGGAGGCATGTTCTCACTTACCCTGCCCTGTGCTGACTTGCATGGCAAATCAAATGTGTTTGTGTGCAGGTGTTTGCAGTCACCCACAAAATGTGCTCTCCCTGCCTGATCCCTCCCATTACATGACTGACTGTGCTCGGACGTGCTGGAGATTGATAGTGCTGGGATCGGACTCCGGTCAAGGAATTTGAAATCTGATTTGAGGTGAGTCCTGCTTCAAGTATAGCTCAAAATCAAATTACTTCAGTTGTGGCAGAGAGGGGGAAGAGAAACGGAGTAGGTGAAATAATAGCTACTGTCTAGCTAAGATAAGCCAGGCAAGACAAAATATTAATTCTGATTCTGTTAGCACACCAAACAGAGAGAGACGTAATTCCATCCACCCCTCCACATCAGAGAACATTACTGTCACCAGTGGTGCATAATTCAGGGGTTATAAATCATTTAAACCAGGTAGAAATGGTAACATTCTGCTATTTGATGTTATTGATAATAAGCTGTCTGGGAAAGGGAGATCCTCAGAGTTAGTGCCTCACATTTCTTTCAGTTTGAGGTGTGGGGAAGCTTTGGAGCTCTCAAGGTTCACAAGCCTCACTGAGGGTTGAGAACGTTTCCAATCCATTGCATGAGCCCAGTGCCAGACTGAATTTGAGCCATGACCTCAAGCCCATGGCCATGGTCATGTCCACCCACCAAAGGGAGGGTGGGATGACTTCAGACCTGGGGATGGAGCCCTGCCCAGCTCTGCCAGCGATTTGTTTTGTCATCTTGAGCAATCCCCACTGCCAGAGACAGCCCCCTTCCTATCAGATGGCTCACACAGGTGTCCTCATTAACCTCATTAACTAATGAGCCAAGGCGATCACACATTCTGCTGCTGAGCCTCTCTTGCAGGTTTGGAGCACCAGTGTTGTTCCACCAGCCCTCAGTATTCCATCCAACACCACCAAAAGGCTCTTCCCAACACTTGGCCACACAGCAGGGCTAAAAGGAGATTGAACTGGGCTCATGGCTTGGCAAACAGAGGTATTGCAGGTGAAACATGAGCTGAAATCAGGATTGAGAGGAACCTGTTCCCTATTCTATGAAATCAGTGTTTTGGAAAGAGGGCACAGCCAGTTTATGGAGCACTGTCATTTTCCCTGCTGCACCAATCCCTTGGGGCTGCCTGGAGAACTGGGGCCACAATCACCACTAGAAACAAAACACAAACAGGAAAGAAATGTCCTGGTTTAGGAAAGTAGGGAAACCTGAGGCTCAAGCTGTGTCTCTGCAGGAGCTGGAGAAGGCTGCAGCTTTCTGAGGCCACCTGGAGCTTAACTGCCACTTAAAGGAATTATCTTCTGCATTTATCCCCATGAAAAACAACTGTTTGTAGGGAGCAGACAGACAGATAGGGAAGCACACTGGAAATTGCTTTGTAGGCCTGCTTCCCCTCCTGTCCCCATATTCAAAGTGACAGAAAATAGAACCAAAATTCATTCAGCAGGAAGGAGAAGAGGTGCTGGGCAGAACATGAGCCTCCAGAAGCTGGAACAGGAGAGGCCACTTCCAAATGTCCTGTGGTCTTGTGTTCCTTCCTCAAGCACCTGCAGCTGTTCCATGGCCTGGACCTGCATCTCACCACACTCCGTGTGGATCTCTCAGGGGAGCTTTTGCTGCTTTTGGCATTATCACAATTAATAATTTTAGGGAGTTCTCCCTGCATTTGATAGCTCAGTGCTTTCACTGTGATTCTGTCAGGAAGACTATTCTCCCCTTTAAAGAAAAAAAGCAGCTCTGTTCTCTTTCATAAACACCAGGAATAACTCCAGGCTGAAATGCAGCTCCACTGCACTGACAGGCCTGAAGACTGACAACCCTCTATTAAATTACAAAAGAGTCACCTCCCCAGTGATGATGGAGCCTTGGCAGCAGGAGAGTCCTCTCTTCCAGCATCTTTTTGCTGCACTAAAAGCTTCAGAGGGAGTTGTAGGAAGCTGGAATGGGGCAGGTCTAGTCTAATGTATCCAGATCTTAAACTAGCTTTGGCTTCAACTCTGAATTATTCTTTTTTTCTTTCTTTTTTTTACACTCTTGCCATACAGTCTTCCCTTGTGACATTATGTGCAGACTCCTCCTGAACACTTCTCTGCATCCAGGCCTCTCTCCCCCACTGCGGGACCTGGAAGGATCAGTGCTCAGGGCTAAACCCAGGCTCCAGTTTCTCATTCTTCCTTTTCTTCTCCTTTTATCCCCAGTGTTTGTGTCTCATCAGTGTCTGGGTGGTTCTTCCTCAGTGTTACCTACATCTACCTTCTAGTCCTCTCTCCTTCTCCCAAGCATGTCTCTACACACCAATCCATATACACTGTTGCATTCTCAGCATTTGGCCTTCAAGCACTTGCTTTTAGAAGCACTAAAATCATCTAAAATCAGACTCTCTCCCACAGCACCTCAGTCTCCAATTCACTATCGGCAAAGACTTTATCTTTAAAAAACTTCCTGTGACTTTTTTCCCAACGGGATATTTTAGTTCAAACCAACTGCACCTGCCCTGGGAGGCAGAGCAGGCAGTGGGAAAGGCTTCAAATCATCAGCATAAAAAGGGATTGATGGGAGGACAGCACTGGCACAGTAAGACTTGGTTTAGACATGGTAATTTTAGAAGAATCCCCTTTTTCTTCTTCTTTTTTTTTTTTTTGAAATAACAGATTTCCTGGAGTAACTACTCCCCTGGTCAAAAAACTTCATTCCTACCTGTTTCTTGCTTTCATTTTCTTGTCCTTGATCCTGAACTCAGTTGTATCAGCATCTCTTTACAGAAGTCAAATGAGATAGGTCTGCTTATGTGAGCTTAAGATCTGGTCCAAGCCTCAGTCTATATCACAAACAACTTTCAAAGAGATTCTTGGCAAATGAAGAAGGGAAATAAATGCCTTTTTGTACTGTGAAATTTCCCAGGAATAAAACAAATGCACAGTCAAAACTATTCAAATGACATTTCAGGAGCTCAGTCACAGAATCCATTAATGCATTTCCTTTTAACAGATGGAGCTTCCAAATTTACTCTGGGCTTACGGGATAACTTGTTCTATTGCCATCATGGGCACACCTGATTTCTGCCATAAGACTCAGCTCTGTGTTCACAGAGCCTCCGTGAGGAAACACAGAAGATTCTGCCCAACGTAATAGGGTTTAATTAGAAGAGTAACTTCAATAAGGATCTTATCAAAGTTGTATAAGCTCTTGAAGGCATGTGTCATGCATATGCAAGTAAGTCAGGCACATACCCACCAAAAATCACTCGATTTTTCAGAATATAAGATCAGAATCAAGCACAGGCTCTCACATCCATACTGGAATAAAGCAGTACCATTTCATGGGGAAAGCTGTTCTGAAATCAGTGTGACTCAGTAGAGCTCTGCACACCACAGTCAGTCCACAGCATTTATAGCTAAAGCTTGTAGCTACAAGCTTGGGCCTGATTCCCCACTGCACAGTGTGAACAGTAAATTATGATTATTCCCACTTTTAAGGTCCTTGCCTGAAGAGTTTTATTCCTATGAAAGCAAATAACTGCCCCCCATCTTCTTGTATTGCTGGAGCAGAAAATGTCTCTGCAATTGTGATCCTCTCGTGACTCTGTTTGGTGGCCCCATTACACCCACCTCAGTGTCAGCTTCATTCTCATGTGCACTCAGATCATTTACAGGCAGTGAGTAAAGAGCAGTGATGGTGCTGAGACTCTCCAAGGAGCTTGGAAAATTGACTTTAGCTGGTTCCCCAGGATTATGGGTACTCTGCAGTCCAGTGCATAGTGCAGAGGACACTGAGGGGAGACTCCTGGGGGGCTGCAGCTCCTCCCAAGGGGACACGGAGGGGCAGGGGCTGAGCTCTGCTCTGGGACAGGGACAGGGTTAGGGTTGGGTAGCCCAGGGAAGGGCTGGGGCTGTGCCAGGGGCTTGGGATGGGTATCAGGGAAAGGGTCTCCCCCAGAGGGTGGTGGGCACTGCCCAGGCTCCCCAGGGCCCCAAGGCTGCCAGAGCTGCAGGAGTGTTTGGACAATGGGACAGGGACAGGGTGGGATTGTTGGGGTGTCTGTGCAGGGCCAGGGGTTGGACTGATGATAGCCCACAAGAGTTGTTGACTATGGAACTCCCCCATCTCTTCTCCTCAGGAGACCAGTTTCAGGTCAGACATCAGGCTCTGGCCAGTTCCCTCTCTAGAAAGGTGTACAGACGAACAGTTATCCAACTTTCGGAAAAATCTTTACCTTTGATACACTCTGCATAACTCTTATTACCATCTTTGCCTCAAGATTTTTATTTGAATAATGGCTTTGCCCCTCCCTGAATCCCACTGACTTAAGGCTTGTTTGTGTGCCGCCTTCTCCTCCTCCTCCTCTTGTTTTAATTAAGATACATTTTACTAATTATTTGAAGAGAAACATGAGCACAGATTAAAAACTGAATTCAGTAAGAGGCTGGGGTATATGAGATTCAAGGGAAGGGCTGCCATGGCTTGTGTTCTTGTTCAGATATTGTGTTTTTCCAGTGACTTTCACCCAGGGAGTGAAATGTGTTGCTCAGGCATTAACTAACCCTCTCACTTTCCCATGAATAATGCCCATGTTTCCCTGCACAGCAACTTGCCTGTGGAAAGAGAGGATGACACAATTCCCTGGTAGATCCATCAGGGTGGGTTTTGGCTTTGTCCTGACCATGTGACTGAAGACAGCAAGCCTGGAAGTATGACAGTATTTTGCTGATCTCTGGAGAGTCTCCTGTGGATCCCAGGGAACAGCTGACCCTGGCCACTGCAGATGGGAAGGCAATGAATTTGCCTTTGGAATTTCCCTGCTTTGGGGAAAACAGAATGGTAGTTGTCAAGGTCTGCCCTCCCATGAACTCAATCCTGCTGCTTGTGTGAACACAGAGGAGAAGGAGCAAGTTTAAGTGACTCCAAAGCCAAGCTAAGTTCTTCATATTCATCATTTAGATTCTGCAAATGCCAGGGAGAGCAGGGCTCCTTTGTTGATGCAGGAGTTTATTTGTTTGAAAAGGCTAATCAGCCATTGGGATGCAGAGGCAACTGCTTAAATGTAAAGGAAAAGGGAGAAATTGTTCAAAGCTATTCAGATGAGGTGGTTTGGTTCGCGTTTTGATGTCAGTGTGCAGCCAACTGCAAATGCTGAGCCACAGTCTGGTGTAAATCCAGGTTAATTCCATTAGAACCAACAGACTTGCTTCCAGTTTATTCTGATGTAACAGAGAGCATGATATTTCTATTCAGATTTACATTAGATTTGTTTCCTGTTTTCCATAATTCAGTCAGTTCCACTGTGTGCAAAACCAGCCTGGGCCAGATCTTGATCTTATTTGCATTGGATGAAAACAGTTGTTTCAAATGGAGCCAGGCTGGGGCTATAATTGCATAAATGAGAACAGAATCTGCTCCATTCCAAGAGAAAGTTTCCCAGGGTGTTGCACCAGAACATCTCTGCTGTGGTGATCAGGTGTTTTGCCATTGATTTCAGTGGAGAAGCCTGGTCTGGAGGCCAGAGCTTGAGCTGCTTTGCACACCCAAGGTCTAGAAGCTCCTCTTTCCTTCAGAAGATGAGCCAACAAGCCAACATCTCCACCATTGCATGATCATACAAACACCATTAGGCCTAGGAAGGAGTCAGGACAGAAAGAGCTCAGCCTTTCCTGGCAGAAATTTTCCTCCAAAGATAGATGGGCCCTGATATATTTCAGTTGTCACACACATTGTTTATAACCCAAGGGCTCCAAGTTGCCTTTTGCTTCCTACAGAGTTTCCTCCCTTGAGGCCCTTCTGACTCCCCTGGTTCCATTGTAATTGGAAATTTAGGAGCAATACAGTGATTCCCTGGCAGATAAGGCTGCCAGCAATAGATTGGGTTATTAGTAATAACCAATAAAATGGTTATTCCCAGCAAGATGAGCAATCAAGTGGATTTACTCCTCCCCATTGAAGCTGCTTATTTCACTGCTAGCAGGAAAATAAGGCCATTTAGAGTCATTTATTGTACTTGCAAAGGCTTTTTTGAGTAGATATACAAGCTATGTTGCCACAGCTTCTAGGAAGACTTTGAACTCAGCTTATCCATCTGGCTTCACCACCTCTCACTCTTGTTCTTTGCTGTCCTCTGGAAGCCACCATTTCCATGGGATATGGGCAGGCATCGTTCTCACAAGCTCAGCTAAACACTGGCCTCCTGAATGCCAGTTATGGCACTTTATGAGCACAGATATTCCACCTCAGTTCTCAAAGATGAGCTTTGCAGTGAAAACATGCAGCTCAATTCCTTGTTACCCATGGCCTGGGGAAATGCAAAGCTGATCTGCAGTAAAAGCAGCTATATCAACAAAATATCACTTTAGGTTGCCATTTGAAATGAAGACATAAATACTTTTTCCATTTCTTTCAGGGCTCCTGTGTGTTTAATTCCACAGTAACTGTAGATTCCTTTACAAATTTAAATATTCCTCTTCACTGACAATGTTTAGCACCAAACATGGGAAAACAATGACAGGAGCAACCACAACACCACCAATGACAACACAACACATACAAGGCCATCAGGACTGGGAGCACATTATGTGGAAGATTGAAATTTCAGCATCTCTCTGCTTCTCTCTCCACGTCATCTCAGCCCTGTGCAGAGAGACTGGCGATCACCCCATGGGTCTGGCCTGCAGTGCAGAAAACAGAACCTTGAAAAAACAAGGCAACCATCACATTTCCAGTGTAGGCAGAATCTATCTGTTAGATTTGCACACACACACATAGTGGAGCTGTCAGTGCCTAAAGGCAGCCCCACATCCAGCCCATGCCTCTAAAACACAAAGGCACACCGGGTTCTGCTCTGCCTGATCCTTCCCAGGGAGCAGGACTCGAGCAGGACCCATCACACAGCAAGGAAGGCTGACAGAACTACTGATCTGGGGATTTGTTCCCCAGGGGTTTTATGCCACCGTGCAATTTGCATGACAACTGGATCCTAATTGTCCATTTTAGCGGGCAAAGAGAAATCTGATACAGATTGTAATACCTGAGGGAAAGCAGCAGTGTGACAAAGAAGGTGCTACTGAGCAAAGGCTGCTGTCTCCCAGGGCTCTGACACTGGCTGATCAACAGGGCAGCTCTGCCTGGAATTAGCATGAGCCCAAAAGAAGCAGGACATAAGCAGGGATTCTGCTCAAGCAAAGCAGAAGTACAGGAAACCCTGTCCTCAGGACCTCCTGACAGCCCTCAGGCTCTGAGGCAGTGAAGTCCTGACACCACCACTGAGATGCTGCCACTGTCCCCGGGGAAGGGACACCTGGGAAGTGACACTCAGGGCCCACGTGGCACCACGGCCTGGCCTGGGGGCCCTGGGAGGGAGAAAAGAGCCCCTGGAAGGCCCCTGTGAGCCCAGGATGTGCTGGGAGCCCCAGCAGGTGCCAAGGCCCCAGCGTGTCTGAGGTAGCAGAGCAGAGCTGCCATGGGCACAGAGCCCCAGAAAGCAGCAGGTGGCCCTGGAAAACAAGGCATGTGGCTGCAGGGCTGGAAGAAGAGCACTGCCAGGAGGGAATGCCACACCACCAGCCTGGTTAAGAGAGGCTAATGTGGCACAGCTGCCCTGTGCCAATGGGCCCTGCAAGGAAATGGGGTGCCTCTGCCATGGGCTGGAGAGTGTGGGCAGGTGCTTGTGAGGGAGGGAAATCCGTAAGAAGCGGCCCCAAAGGAGATGTGGCACAGCCTTCTTGAGACTCTGGGAGCTCAGCCTCTGTGTGAAATTCTCCTGCATATGGAAAAAACCTTTGTATTCCTGCTAGTGCAGACTCATTGATTAGAAGGCAGGGCAGGAAATTAAATGAGGCAGGTGAATTAAAGCCAGAACTCACAGACTGCATTTGTTCCTCCATTCCCTCTGGATACAATACTGATGTAACTTTAAAAAGTAAATTTAGTGCTGAGGAAAAATGCCAGGTAAACTGAAACATTTGATGCATCCATGTCTCAGGTACAGGAGAAGCACAGAAGGGCCACTGAACCACGCCCCAGGCAGAGCTGCCTTGCTGGAGCAGAGAAGATGGTGGAGATGACCTGCCTGGGCCTGTCCTCTGCTCCTGAGCTGGCTGGGAAGACCTGGCTGCAGGGTGGAGGTGAACAGCAGCAAAGAGCAGTGCTTTGGGTAATCCTGCCCATGATGCTCTAATAACAGCAGGATCCCAAAGGTAAACAGTCTTGACAAGTAGAAATCCCACCCATGGAGCAGCATTGTGTAGTTGTAAACTTCTCCATCTTGCAATAAGCTCAGGCTTCACACAGACTCCTCACACATCTTCCAGTGCTGGTCCTTAGTCTTGTCCTGTATTCACAGAGAACAAGGGAAACATCTACTTCAGAGCAGTTCTTACTATCAGCAATTTTTTTGGGTATCACAAAAAGGCTCTTCTCCCAGAGGGTGGTGGGCACTGAACAGGCTCCCCAGGGCACTGGGCATGGCCCCAAGGCTGCCAGAGCCCCAGGAGGGTTTGGACAATGCTCTGAGGGACACAGTGGGATTGTTGGGGTGTCCTGGACAGGGCCAGGGGTTGGACTTGATGATCCTTGGGGGTCCCTTCCCAGCTGGGAAATTCCAGGCTTCTCTCATCACTAGAGAGTTGCACAGTTCTATCAGCAAAGCATTAAACAAATCCCTTGAAGGAAACAATACAATGAAGAGGCAAATAAAGAAAGAAAAGAGCCAGCTCTTGTTCCTCAGAGCATAGCCCCTGTTCTTGGGTACTGCGGGATTATGGCATAGAGGGAAAAAACCCCAGAAATACCTCATTTAGATCCAGCTAGTTTTACCTCTTTTTATGCTGGTGCTGTGGCTCTTTCCAGGTGGTTTGCCTTTTTTAACTTCTTTTTCCCATGTGGTAAGATCCATCATTTGAAGGACAGCAACCAAACCAGCTCTTCCTGCTCTGAAGAAAGGCAGCAACTGTGCTTAGAATAAGAGATTGTCAGGCAGATTTGAAGTGTCAATCAAAGCCTATCACTGAAAAAAACATTAGTCCAGGCAGCTCCTCTCACCACCACAGTTAATTTAGTCTCTCCAGATATTCCCCTGAGCTGCAAAAAGCCTTCCAGGGCTGACCAGAGCTCCCAGCTGCAGGTAGGAATTGTTAGATACTGGACCTAATTCTGCTCAGGACAGTTTGCCTTTTGCAGAGCAAAAGACTGTGATTATCAAGTCCAGAGAAGTACATCCTGCTCTCCCAGGCTTTGTGAGGCAAACTGTACCTTTTACTAGAAGAGGGGCATAGATTTAGGACTATTGCTGAGTGTGTCCCATCTCCAGTGGCACACATCCACTATAATATTATTATTATCATTTTAATTATTATTTATGACTGCACCTAGGGCTGTGTGAGGCACTTTCCAAGCACTCAGGAAAGTACTGGCTCTGCTCCAAGAAATTCATTATTCCAGGATAGACAGACACGCAGAGGCGCCGCATGGTCAAGTGGCAGAACTGCTGACCCAACAGCCCCAGCTCTTCCCTGGTCACCTGGATTGCAGGCTGACCTTGGAAAAGTCACATTCCTTCTTCCCATGTTAGTCCCATCCCACTCTTTGTCCACTGCAGTTGCTTGGACTGAAAGATCTTCAGCTATGACTAAGACAAAGTTCATGTGTTTGTCTTAGAATCTCTTTCTAAGAGGTCCAGGCAGAAGGGCCCTCTCCTGGGCACTTCCCTGATTCCCTCCCCTCAGGAGCTGAGTCAGTGTTACCCACGCTCCTCCTGGCAGCTGGGAGCACATGGCACACTGATGAGGAAACCTTACTTGTTGTTTTGTTTGGGTTAATTATTCATGGGCACTGTGCTGAAAACACTCGAGCTGCTTTCTGGGAGGGACTTACCAGCACGGGTGGCCAGGCTACCTTTCCATGGCCAAGCTCTCTGCCATCTGCTTCCCTTCAGCCCTTGTCACGCTCCCCATCTCTCATGGCTTTGGCTCTGCTCTTTGGCATTACCTGAATGAGAAAGAGGCAAATACCTGGGGCACTGTAGGCACACAATCAAAAATAGCATTTGACCTGATGTGGGGAGAATATAAACCTCTTCCTCTGACTGGTTTGGTTCTTCACTCACACTGTAAAACTGAGGATAAGCCACTTGCAGGGTTTACAAACCTGTTTATCCTTCCACAGAAGATGCCTTCAGCCTCCTTCAGATAATCCACAACTGTCTGGATGGAAACCTTTTCCCCATAAGCAAGGCTTTTCCTCTTTAGTGCATGCTGCTGGAAATCCATTTTTCATCTTGGAACAAGGGCAGTCTGTAACTTCAGGAACACTTTGAGAATGTTTACAGTAAGACAGAGCTTGAATTGCTCTCGACAGGCTCGGCCCCAGGCATTAGCACTAAATGGCTTTCTGGGGTTGTGGGTCCATCAACATTTTCTGACAGGGTACAGGCCCTGCACAGAAGGCTTAAGCTTAGCAAAAGCAGAATTCCTTTCTGAGTTACTCTTCTGAAAACCCTTAGAAATCATCCAGGGCTACCCCTGGGGTCTCCAGAACAGAGCCTAAAACTCTTCCAAGTGTCTAAGGGTACCTCTTCAGGGCTGGGATTTGCTCAGAGAGCTTGTTATCCCACCTTGGACTGCAACCAAGGTTCTCCTGGCCCACAGCAGCTCTCAGGCAGCCTCCCCACCCAGCCGAGCCAGGGAGCACAGGGCTGCCTTCTGAGTCCTGGGAACTGCTGTCTGCAATCATGCAGACAACAAACTGAGCCTGTGTTGCAAATATTTCATCAGGTCTTAGAGAAGTTCAGAGTTTATGGGGTGGGGTTTTTTGTTGCGTTCTAGCAAAGGAGCAGTCTAGTTAGGCGGATATTAGTTGTTGACTGTGTTTTCCGTAAAACAGAGAAGTCCAGGAAGCTGGCCATATCACACCAGGAAGGAATCTAGTTTAGGATGTACTTTCCATTCATTAATTCTTTGCCTAGAGCCAAGACAGACCCCCGGGGGACATATTAGCTCAGTTTCATCTACTGCAATCCCATGCAAGTGCACAGGGAGGAATTCAGATCCTGTGGACCACATTCTCTGTTGATGCAACCCCCTGCTTTTGTTAAATGAGCTTCTTGGGCTGAACACTAAGTAAATGAGCTAAATACAAGTGTCACTGTCTGGCCTGTACACTGTGAGAGGTCAGCACAGGTAACTGCACCGGCACTTTTGGAACTTAAAAATCACTTAACTGAGTCCACCAGCAGAAAGCTTGGCCCCTGAGTCATACACTTAAACACCTCCAGCCACAGAGATGAAGTCAGTCCCCACCTGGCTGTTGCCTCAGTAACATCTCTAGGAGGATATTTTTTAAGCCAGTATTATTTATCTGGTAGATGGAAGTGGGCCTGTTAAGGCCACACCAGGTCAGCATATGTCTAAGCATGTACTGAAGAACTTAATTAGTTCTTCCTGAGAAGAGAGACTCCCAGTGCTGTTTAAAGGATCATTATCCTACTGCAAGGTGCCTCAGAGCCTGCTGCTAGGCCTCAGCTTAACAGGGAAGGCTGCAGAAGCTGTATGCTGGTGAAGTCTGCCCTCCATGCTCAGGAGCAATTGCTGAACAACCCCAGGAGCAGGAGGGTCAGTACGAGGAGGAGACATCCAGACCCACCCTGAAACTCAGTGTAAAGAACTGAATTTAAGTCTGGGCTGTCCTGTTGCCTTTCAGGGTCAAATGGTGTAGATCCCATTATTTTGTTTTCTAGAGATCCAATATCCCCTGCTGTGCTGTGACTGCTTCTCAGGCAATCCAGTGAGAGTGAGCAGGGCTGACAGGACAGTGGAGTGATGTAAGTGTGCAGTGAGCTCCTGCCAAGCGTCTGTCATTGATCCTCATGTCATCACGAAGTCAAATGTAGGCAGGAGTTTAACATCACCTACGCTGGCCCTTGTGCAAGTGGTTCAGTCATGGTTTTCCTTTATGAGGACAAATACCAGAGGCTGTAAACTGAATGCCAGAAAGTGAATGTGACAGGCTTCCTGAGGATGGATGGGTTTGTTATTCTGGCATGAGGTAGAATATCCATCTTGAGTGGATGGACCTTTGGAAAACTCAGATGAACTGCCTCTGAAGGATAAAACAGGGGCCCAAGTATGTCAGAGCTTGTATAAGGACTGGCACTCAGGGACACTGAGGCTGCATGGCAGGAGGGGGAGAATCCTGGACGTGCTTGTTTAGACCTAATAGTGGCTGATATACCACAGGGGACCTTGGTCTGCTCCTGGAGCTTTCAGGAGCTGTTCCTAGATGAGTTGTTATGGTAACTGAGCTAATGCCCTGAAATAGATGCTTTCAGGTGGCTCCAGGCCAGAAAATCAACACCAATAGATTCCAGATAATAGACTTCTGCTAAACTCAATGCTGGCATCTACTTTATTTAACTTATTCACCAATGACTTCCTGAACTCCATTCTCTGGTCAAGCCATATATGACAAAAGCTGCTTGGCCTCAATGAACCTTGCCTTCCAAAAGGCTGAGGGGGACCCTGTGCTGTGGGTCTGTGATTCTATGCCAGGATCATAAATGTGCCTAGGACTTTCTCCTGCATTGAGAGGACAGCTGGCTCTGAATGGCCAAGGTTTCTGTACTAAATTCCTACCCTCCAAGCCTGTGTGGCCACATCCAGACAGCCCCATACGGAGCAGTCCCTGGCCCTTGCTGGCTCCTAAAATGCACCTGGACTGGGCCAAAACCGCAGTGCAATACTCCAGTATTGTAACAGAGAGAAGTCCAGGCACTGCTTAATTTATTAGTAGAGACCTTGTCTGGATGACTGAGCAGGAAAGGAGCCTGGAATATAGTGCAAAGGTTCTGTCAACATGCTTGTGCTTCTACCACATCCAGATCCAGCTGTACATCCTTAGGAATGGGCAGTGACAGGGATCCAGCATGTCTAGAGGTCACTCTGGATCACCCACTAACATCCTCTGTTTGAACCAACTCGTGGACTTAGCAGTGGATTCACCAGTTCAAGGCAATATCTCTCCATCTACCATCAAACATCAAAACACAGCCAACAAACAATCAACAAGGAGCAGCTAATTCCGTACACCCCATCCAGCACTGCTGCTGCCTGTCCCAGCTCCACGGCACGCAACCAGCAAAGAGCCCCTGGGTGGCTGCGGCACGGAGACCTCAGGAAGAGACGTGCCAGTTTCAGGAACTCCCATGTTACCACCAGACCAGCCGAGCAGCTCCCTGGCTCTGGGGCCCTGCGCCGCCTCCGGAGCGAGCCAAACGGGTTCTGCCGTGGCGTGGCCCGCAGTGCCAGGGCTGAGCACCCGCAGGCCCTGGGACAGCCCGTGCATGCCCGGCTGGAGGCTCCAGCACGCGCTGGGTGCCTCGTCTGCTCATGCCGAGGCTCGCTGGGGGTCTCCTCTTGGGCACCGATGGCTTGAACACACAGGCTGACCCAAGACCACTGAGCTGGGCTGTTTCTGTGCTTGTCTGTTCCCATCTTGAGCCTTGCCTTGCTTGTTTTGCCCACTTGCAAACCATGTTCTTGTAATATGTCGCTCTCTGGGGCAGAAACTGGTTTTCGGCGTGTTCTTTGCTCAGCCTCCACTGCAACAGCATTGCAATCTCAGTCAGCGCAGCAGTGATGTGATTAACAGGCTCTGCACAAGGGGGAATTGCATCCTCAGTGGGTGTGATATTCCCAGTTCTGGCCTGCCCGTGTGTTTTCCCAGGGCGAGGGGTCATGTTGACTGAACTCCAAAATGGCTTGCTCGAACTTTTAAACGCTAAGGTCCAAATAAATTCTCAGCATTAGCTGGTACACTGATCCCTTTCCTGCCAAGCTGCTGCCTTAAGTGAATTTTTATGACTAAGTTATAAACCCCAGAAAACATGAGCAAGAAGTGGAAATGCTGACTTGGCCTTTGCTAAATGCCAATTATCTACAAAGGCATAAAGGGGGGAGGGGAGGATGAAAAATAGGGTCATTTTCATGTTTTCTCTGGTTCAAAGCAAACTGTCCTGGGAGCCCGTTGTAGGAACACACAGCATGCAGAGTGACCATTAATATTTATGGGCACGACACTGAGCTGCGGACTTTGGCAATCACAGCAACTCCACTTTTGGAATTAATATCACTCTGCTTGGCTGACACCTCTGTATAAAAGAGTAAATAGGAGACACCAAGATTTTCAGGGAGAATTGAAGAAGTAGTTGTTGACCTTTGATGGAGAGGATCCATCTCTTCACTGGGTTGGTGAAACACTAAAGCCAACTTTTAAATCCAATAGCTGGGCATTTACAACTAATGCCACACAAAACCCTTTGGCAGTGGCTGAGGTTGTCACAACCCAACATGTCCTAAAACTCAAGTTGAGACGTGACTTCAGACAGAGACTGGCCACCCCCTGCAATGTGCCCAGGAATAAGAGATTGGCCAAAGGTGCTTAATCAGGAGCCAGGAAGGTTTTCAGGAAATTCAAGGAGAAAAGAAATTAGAAATTCCACTCCCTTTCTCATGCACCCACAAAAATTTAGCTGGGACTTTGAGCAACAGGTTCTAAATTTTCAGAAATGACCAATGACTTCAGATGGCAACCTGAACTCAGCACACCTGGGACAGGATCTCCTGGTGAGTTTTGCATTGCTGCAGTTACACCCTGCTTTGGCAGCATGTGGGAAGGTGCACTAAATGTCATGGAAATCAGGCATCTGCCAAATGAGCGTCAATATGAGAACTCCATCAACTGAGACCCTCCAAATACTTCTTTTACTCTCAAGAATTCAAGCTGTACAGTTTAGGAAAATAAATACTGGAAACAACAACAAATAGAAGTGCTCCTGCCATTAAAAACAAGGTGAAAAGGAGGACCTGAGCCAAGTTAATCAGAGAGCTGAAATGAGATGTTGGAGAAAGGGACTGCGGATGACTTGGGGTTTGCAGTTAGCTGAGTGATGTGAAATCTCTTGTGTCTGGCTGAGCTCTGAAAGGAAATGCTTTATTAAATCTTCTTTGTGTGAGATTTCAAGCTGCCTCTGGACTGGAAAATAGGACCATTCCAGTATGTGGCATATAATCAGGAACTGAAGTCTTTAGTGCACATTTTTCTGCCGAGGAAACTCTGATCAGCATAGACACATAACTCAGAGGGATCAGGATTTAGAAAGATGAATTAGACACAACACACTAATGCACCTCTTTTACCTAGCATCCCCAAAATGCTTCAGAGAGTTAATCATGCTGGCAGCAACAACCAGGCATTAGGAAAGACAGCACAGGTCGGCATAAATTCCCCACACCGAATTGAAACTGTCCTGTGGGCCAGTGGGTCCCAGGTCCATTATCTCAGCTTTCATCCCCTCTGAAACATAATGCTTGCCATGATAGATCTCCTGTGCACTGGCTATCCTGGGAGCCTCGAGTCTCACTGTACTTTCGGCTGCAATTTGGATACATTTTGGGCAGCTGCAGCCTCTTGCCATCCCTGTCCAGCACCCCCTTGTGCTTTGCTGTAATCTGGAGGCTCACAGCTCTTCCCTGTCACAGCAGGACTCTGCCACCCCAAATTCCTGCAGAAACTATATACTACAAAGAAGTGGAGAGAGATAGGCACAACAGGAAAGGATGAGGACAAGTGAAAGGTTTCCAGAGCACTCCTAACGTCACACAATCTCCCTTGCCCAATCTCTCTTGCCCTTTTTCACATCTTGCCTCTTCCTCTGTGCTTGGCCACATAATCAGGAAAACAAGACCTGATCAGAGACAGAACAGGCAGCATCAACCAGATTTCCTCCTCTTCTGACCCCCTTAGTTCATACCACAGAACAGCTGGATATGAAGAGCCTGGAATCTCAATCCTGCTGGAAATGGCAGGGTTTGAGTTCCTGATCTGCTGACTGCAAACCCCGACAGGAAAGTCTCCCACAGGGCTGAGACACACCGAGCCTTCCCCTTCCTTTGCACCACTCCCACGGCACAGGAGCTCCTTGCCTACCTTTTATTGCTGACAAGAAGGAGGACAGAGCCATTCTGGATATTGGCCTCTTTGAGAGTCTCGTGCTCCTCGAGCTGCCTGGAGTTGTAATAAAATGTCTTCTTCCAGGAAGTGACGCCCTCCCGCACCAAGAGAGCCCGTAGGTCCATCACCGTGTCCCTGGGCCTGACCGTCAGGGGCATCATCATGTCCTCGTCAGCCAGGTGCACCTTAATGTGGTACCTCTTCCAGCGGGAAAGGCTCCGGCGCAGCGTGTCCATCCTCGCCAGCTCGCCAGGGCCAGTGTGGCACAGAGGAGCATCCAGCTGGGAGGTCGGCAAGGCAGGGATGTGGCTCTGAGGAGCCTGTCTGCCGTGAACAACTTAAAATGTCCTGCCAAACCTGTTCCTCCCAGTTGTTGCACTGCATGCTTCACATTCCAGGGAAGAGCTCACCTGGCTCCATGAGCCTGCTGGCTGGGAAACATCTCCATGAATCATTTCCACACACCCCTAAATCCCATAATAATTACAACGTCTTCACAAAGTGCTCTTCATTCCAGTGGCTCTCAGAGGACTTTATAGCTGGATCTCCACAGCCATTAGAAACATGGGTGCATGTGAGAAATGAATGGGTTTAGCAACCTCATGTCTCCTGCTCTAAAAAGTTGCCAGCTGGGGAGAAGACCAATTGGAAAAGCAGGCATTTAGAAACCTCACAGCTATTTAACATGGCCATTTTAATGAAGAAAAGTATGCTGCGTAGTGAAAAATTAGGACCTCATTGCAGTCTACAGCTTCCTCATAAGGGGAGGTGGAGGGGCAGCTCCAATCTCTCCTCTGTGGTGACCAGTGACAGGACTGGAGGGAATGGCCTGAAGCTGTGTCAAGGAGGTTTAGGTTGGATATGAGGAAAAGGTCCTTCCCCCAGAGGGTGGTGGGCACTGCCCAGGCTCCTCAGGGCAGTGGGCACGGCCCCAAGGCTGCCAGAGCTCCGGGAGGGTTTGGACAACACTCTGAGGGACACAGTGGGATTGTTGGGGTGTCTGTGCAGGGCCAGGGGTTGCACTGATGATCCTTGGGGGTCACTTCCAACTCAGCATATTCTGTGATTCTGTGAAATTCCTCATGGAGGAGAGCCAGAGCCCCCTGAAGAGACATAGCCTGTCTGTGTGAACAGCCCCCATCAGTGCAACTTTCCCCAGGAGATCCTGTACAGTTACTGTACATGAACAGCCTGGGACCCTCCAGAAGGGGCAGCACTCACTCCCTCCTCGTCATACCCTCAGATATCTGATATTGACTCACACGGGCTCCTCAGTGGTTCAGCATCTTCATTTCCTCTTCCTTTCAGATACCTGCTAATTGCAGGGCTGATTGTATCCTGCTCAACACGTGAGTGGGATCAGCATCATGGGGCTCCAGGCACATCAGGTAAACAGGGAACAGGAGCCTCGGAGCACCAAGAGGAACAATACTTTGGGAAATACAAGGACACCTCCAAAAGGAGGGAATTGATGCCAGCCACGGGAGACAGCTGTAATTGACTGATCCTGCAAGGCAGACTCTGGCAGGCACAAGATGATACTTCAGAGCAAACACCATCGAGATAAGGAAGCCTTTTTTTCTCTTTTGCTCAAAAAGATCAAGTCACCCTCTTATCTTGTAGGTAACTTCCTGCAGCCCATATTACAGGTATTAATTCCCTCATCCATTCTTCTCAACACAGACCAGTATTTTCAGACCAAAGTAGTGCAAGACAGTTGAGTTCAGTCTGCTCTTCACTAAAAAGGAGCTGCTCTTGCCCAGTAGATAACAATACAGTCTGATTTTCAGATATGGTAGAAGGCAGCTCCCATTGAGAACAAGTGTCCACTCTCCCATAGAGGAACAAAGTTTCCAGCCTGTCTCCACACCTCCCTTTTCCATCCCTAACACATTATGTTTCTGCCAGGAACAGCAGCAAAATATCTCCAGTTACACTACAGGCAGTGGAGATTTTCTTGTGTATTTGAGAACTGTAGATTCTGCTCACAACTTTTTCTTCCCAGCTTGGGTCACTCCAAAGGTATGACTGTTTGGGTGGGGACTGGGATTTTTGGGCCCTCACTCTGTCCCTGAGTTGCTGCAAAGGCTTGAGATGAGTCATGTTATGCCTTCGTGTTTCTGTTTGCTCACCTCATGACACGTGTTACACGTGTCCATTAAGCACCTTGTGGGAAACAGGAACTGCTTTTAGCACAGTCATGGTCTGGGAGCACTTAAAAATTCCTGGATCTACAAATAAGTCAATAATACTCACATGGGTGTGACTTGGGGATGATCCTGTGTGGGGCTAAGAGTTGGACTTGATCCTTGTGGGTCCCTTCCAACTCAGCATATTCTGTGATTCTGTGAATCTTGAAGTCAGGACAACACCACCCCTATTAGAGAAGGAGAAACTGAGATACTATGCTCTTATAATAAAAAAAACCCCAAGGGTCGGGCTCTGGTTCCATATCCAGGTACCTCAGTGAGGGGTCTCATTTTCAGAGACCTACAGAAACATCCCAGGCCTAGGCCCTGTTGATTCCTTCTCCATTGGGGTGACGTTCACTTGGGGAGCCAAACTTCACCCCTGGAGTGCAGCCACAGTCTCAGGGGTAAAGCAAGGATCTGATCCAATTCCAAGTGCCATCCAAGGGCAGACTCTCATTGATGGCAGCCAGACCTGGATCAGGCCCCAGACACACCGAGGTCTCGTGGCTCTGGCCAACAGGATTTGCCTGGTGAGTGCCAAGGGGAACATAAGGCATCCTCATCTGAGCAGAGCCCATCTGGTGTCAGCGAGTCCATCAGCTCCATCCTTCCAGCATACGTGACAGCCTGACAGCTGCCAGAAACCTCCCTCAGACACCTTTCAGACTGATCCTGTTTATTTTTAGGACAGCTCTTTCCCATCAAGGCTCAGATGAATATCATTACACAGAAAGGGGGGATGGTAGCAGGAAGAAAACACACAGATATTATTTTTATTTCTTTGCCTATGATGTGGCTGCAAACTTTCCTCACATACCCCCCTCCACCCACATTGGGACCCTTCATTTTATGACGAGGGATGATATCCCAGCTTAGGAAAGCAGGATAGGAGAAGCACAGCAGTGAAGTCGGCTTATGAAATATTGAAGTAGTGAAACCCTCACTGGAACACGTGAATGTCTAATGCCTGTTTCAATTAATTTTGAATTTTTCATTAAACCATTATTAAAAGCAAGAGAACAGCAGAAATAAGGGAAATTGACTTGGGCAGTATATTAAGTACCTTAGTTTTGCTGGAGGATGTTTTATTATCTGTCCAAAGCAATTATTTCACCAGCTCCTGATGGTTTGTAGGCTAAACAGAAGTACAGAATAAAGTTCTAGATGGTCTTTCCTCAAAATTATTTAATTTCTGTCCCTTACCCTGCTCCTGGCAGCCTGTTTGGTGACGCCCCTGGCACATCATCTATGGAGGATAAGACATGGAATCAGAGTTCTGGGAATCTGTGATAATGTGTCACTCTGGCATTATTTACAAACCAAATAAAAACTTGTTGACTGAAAGCTTTTCCCCATACTGGGGGCAAACAAAAGACATGCAAACATTCAGAGACATTCATTAGGAAAGTCTGAAAAGCAATTTAAAACCCAGATGGGCTGTGATGTTTCTACGGGGGGAAGAAATAAAGCAACAGGATTTATAAAATATCTCCCATTCTCAAAGTTTCCTTACTAGAGCAAAAGAGAAACACCTGCCTAAATTAGGTGCTTCATTAAGACATCTCAAGCTGATTGAGATGATCCTGGGCCTTATAATACCTTCTTATAATGCCAAAATAGAGATGCTCACTTTTTAGGAAGGTGCGTTTTTTGGTCGATTGTTTGATAGTGGCTGTTTTGCTGTTTGCTGTGCTGCCCTCCTTGAAAAGGATGAAAGAGGAGAAATGGGATGCTGCTAAATAAGGAAATAAAGATTTCTATAGGGATACAAAGGTTTCTCTATTTCCTTGTAGGAGTCATAGGGAAACTGCAACATCTGGGGGGAAATTGACCCCGATTTCCCCTGGCAGAGCCTATACAGCTTTGAAGAAAGCACCCTGACAGGGCTGGTCTTTTTGGCAAGGCAGCTCCTTTGCTGTTCCCTGAAGCTCTCTGATCCCGTGACTTGTGGTCAGTAATGATGAACAGTAAGGATTTTCCTCTGATGTTTCTTTGGGGTGAGTTTGTGCTTGGGAGCAAGGGATGAAGTGTGAGGTGACCACCCTTATTAGACTGATCATACTTACACCTGCAGCTCTACAACACTGGGTAGAAAAGAGGGGTAACAAAAAGTTATAAATCCCTAGCCCAATATGCAGCTGCCACCTTAACTCCTCAGTGCCACAGGTACCTCAGGTGATGGGGCAGCTTAAGGCTGAAGTGTATTCCTGAAGGCCCAGAGGCCCAAACTAGAGTTGTACCACCACGTCTAGACCAAATGAACGAATAGGTAATAAATGATTAATAAATGCTTTGAGAAATGGGTAATTAAATGCAACAGCTTTTTAGAGTCCAATGGATAAGCACAAAATATGTAAGCCCAAGTGATAACACTTTCTCCTGATATAACTTCACAGCAGCACACTGCTCACATCTGCAAGAGGGCTTAGGAACACTATTAACTTCTTGTGCACCAGGAATAAAGAGAGCCTTTCTCTGATGGAGGGGCACTTCTCCTGGGGATTAGGACAAAATCCTCATTGTTTAGATCATTTTAAATCCAGAAAAGCTGGAAGGTGCTTATGTTAATATATACAGGAGGTGTGAGTGACAAGGGAAGCTCCAATCTTGCCTGCCATGGGGGAAAATGTCCCCATCATCCTGCCCTGTTCCAGACCATAGTCAGGAGGAGCTCTCCATCTGCTCCAGCAATATAGAAGATTTTTTAAAAAGGATGGGGTTTGAACCTAGTTTAATTTTTTCTGGTGGAAATGAGCATTTCTGCCACTAATGCATTTGAAGTCACCATTCAGATCCTGCTGCAAGTATCCAAATCAGACTCCAAAAGGCCCTAAAAGTGCCCTGGCTGGCTGGTGGACTGTGCTTGGCATGGGACTGAACTTCAAACAGGCTCCAGAATTAAAAAGTATGTATATTCAGTTTTGAAGGATCAAACTTGCCTGGGTTTGGAACAAAAATGAACCTGGAAGTTTTCTGAGCAAAAGTTGGATATGAGTTGGTGGGATTTTTTGGTAGAAAAGGCAACGTGAAGGGGAAAAAAACCCCTGTAACGCACATGTTAAATGAACCAGTCAAGTGCAGACAATGGAAAAGCTGAAAAATGGATATGGAGGAAAGCATTTTGTGGGGGTAGCTATTTCTCACTGCAGTGCTTTATAACTTCCCAGATGATAGATTCATGACCCTTGGAAGAAGTCTGTATCCTCCAGGGTTTGGCCTGAGGCAGCCCATGACTCACTCATTGCCAGGGCTGGCAATAAGCTGAGGAACAAGCAAGACAGCAAAATGGTGGTGGAAACTGCAAAACAAGAGAGAAATTAATTAATTGCTGGAAGAGCAACAAAATAAACCTCTGTACACAAAGGAGGACCCAAATGGAGTGAGAGTGAGTGCTTGTGTGCTGAGGGTTCAGAGGAACTGCCATCCCCAGCATCCAGACCGATTCCTTCCTGGTGAAACAAATTCAGGTGTCTCAGCCTTCAAAGGTGAGGCAGGAGGAGAGAGAAGATTTGAGGCTCTACGAGCCATTCCAGCTGCGGCACAATCCTTTTCAGGGGCTCGAGGAAGACAGAGGATCTGTGGATCTGCATTGCCATCTAATGGCAAGGGAGAGCTAAAAGCGTTCACTGGGGCCAGCAATGGGCTGGGAGAGCAAAAACCAAGGAGGGGATGAACGATGAGCATAGATTGTCCTTTGGTCTAAAGGCCAATCCTGCCGCTGTGACTGAAGGGTCTCACGGGAGAAAGGCAGCCCAAAGAAAGGAACGGTAGCCAAAATCTTGCAAGTGGATGCTGCTGATTCCTCCTCTTCTGGCACCCTCTCCATTCTGAATTATCCAGGAACATTAACATGCATTCAGGGTGAGATTTGCTTTCTTCTGCTGTACCAGATGCTGGCAGCAAGACAGGCTTCCCAAGCAGGTGCATATTTCAGGTGTTGAGTGAATTCTGCCATCCTATTCAAAGCAGTGTCAAATTCAACATCTCAGGTGTTCAAAGACCCTGCTGTGAAATGCAGATAACCAGGATTATTTAAGAGGTAAATTTCCCTTGGATATAGGTAAGGGAAAAGCAGATCTACCATTTTGGTCACACGTAGCCCAGTACCTTGTGTTCATCCGTGGTGAGTAATGGATACTTAATGAGAAAGTATGAGAGAGAGGTGTTACTGATTGGTACTGCCAGTGTGGGAGACAGCCCTGCAGGGAGAGCCCACAGAGCAGAGAAATTCAGTGAGCTGTGAGGGTGTACAGATTCTGTCATTTAAAAGGAAATGCCAGGAAGAGACAAGTTTGATGTTCAGTCTAGTGTCACCTTTGCTAATGATACACCATGTTATATAGTCTCTAAACCAGAAAATTTACAAGAGAGTGGATTGTTAGGACCTAGTTAGATTAATAAAATGAAGGAATTTAGTAAAGAAAGGTCAACAGCTTCTTTATTCTGCTTTTAAATAGCCTTGACACATGTAGCTTTGCATATGGGGAGGAGCTGGAGCTTGATCGGCATGAAAGAAAGGAAGGAAATCTCTAATGACCAAAGTTTAGAGCAGAGCAGGAGCTGCGGGAGAAAATGGGGGTTAGAAAGTCTCTGTTTATCCCAGATACTGAAATGGGACATGGTGTGGGTCCCACCTAACCTCTGGGCCACAGAAAAGGAGTAGGGATTGAAAGCATAGAAAATGTTGAGACCTGCCAGACTTCAGGCCACAGGTCCGACCACCCCCAGCCTGTTCAGATGCCTGCTGTGACACGCTTCCCAGGCTGGCTGCTGCCAGAGGAATGAGCACACTCTCCAACAATCCAACTTCATTTCCTTCTGGTATCCTCTCATATTTACACACCAACCCTGCCAAGCCTTGCTTAGCCCAAACCATCCCTCTGAAAGAAAAGGAAAAACAAAGGAACTCTTATAGCCTGTAAAGCACCTTCCTGCCTGCCTGAAACAAAAAAATTAGATATGGTTTGGAGGACTCTCCTTTCTCTCTTGGTCAATCACTGTTTCCCAAGCTAATGAAAGCCAGAGGGATGATGGGATTATCATCACTGAGTGAATTTTTCAGGTCTTTCTCTCCCATTTGTGAAGCAGGCAAGAGAAGAAGGGAATGTACCTGGTTGAAGTGCTACACAGGGTAACATGTTCCTTGATGTTCCTTTCTAAATGTGGCTCTGAGTCACGCTAAAGAGTTGATTAGAAAAATTACCTTCCTGCACTAGAAATAGGCAAAAGTCTCGTTCCGTGTTCGCTAGACCCGACCCTGAGGCTGCCCGAGCCTGCAGCAGGAGGGATTTGGTGAGCCGGCTGGAAAGCCACTTGTGCTCCTCTCAATCATAGAAATTGTGAAGAGACTGCAAGAGCAGCCACAGGAACAGCTTGAAATGCACACCTAAGGGTACAAGCAGCTGTAGTCCCACAGAGCAGCATGTTCAGTCTTGCATCTGCCTCCATCACGTGAGTTTCTGCATGTGCCAGGTCAAACGAGGCCAATGCAGTCCTTCCCCCCCGTTTCCTCCCCTGCTTGGTGTGTCTCTAAGGCTGCACCCCAAAACCTGCTCCTCTAAAAGAGCTACAAACAGAGCCTGTGGCACATCCCACCGCATGGCGTGCAGGATCACAGGTGAAACAGATCCAGAGGCTGCATGGCAGTGATGGCTGAGGCAGGGAAGCCCTGAAGGAGCGGCAAAAACACAGCCAGATGGTTGGAACTCACAGGAGCAGTGTGAGCTGGGCCACCAAGGAAAGCTATGAAGGGTGTATTTTGTCCTGGAGAAAGCTGGTGGGGATCACCACGGCTGTGCCAAAGAGGCAGCTCCACCACAGTGTCCTTGGGCTGTGGTCACCAGCACTGACCAGCACTGACCCAAATTCAGCTCCTGGGCTTTCATGGTCAGCCCAAACCCCCCAAATTCCCTCAGCAACCCCCTGCCCTTGGTCAGCAGCTCCCAGGGCAGGAGAGGAGGAGAAGCACAAGCCATGGTTGTGATTAATGTGGTTAATTGGGTTTTAACGACATTTCTGCAGACTTGGGAACACTATTAATGTAGTGCCTCACCTCTATACCTTAAACCTACACCTGAGCCCCGCTCCCAGGCTGATGATCTCTGTGGTTTTATCTTCCCCTGTTCAAATCACAGAAGCATTTAGGCCTCTAAAATCATCAGAACTGGGGGGAAAAATCCCGCGGGGCCACCTTGTCCCAGCGGTACCTGCGGGCTGGAGGAGGGGAGAGAAATGTGGCAATTTCTGAAGGAAAATTTAATTACCTCAGGTGTGCTGAGAGGTAGGCACACACCGAGTGGCAAGCGCCAGCACCAGCTTCTCAGCACACACACGACTCAGAACCGTTAAAAATTTCGATTGTTGTTTTATATATGAAAAAGGGAAGTAGGGGAGGATAAAAAAAAAAAACAAACCCAAACCCCAAAAGCCGCGCTGTTCCACCGCCCTCCGGGGCCGGCCGAGGGCGCCCCGCCCTCGCCGCGCCGCCATCTTTCCGCCGCCATCTTGGCACCGCCTCAGCGCGGCCCCGGGGGGGCACCCCCGCCGCCATCTTGGGGCGAGGCCCCGTCAGGCAGCGGCGGGGAGGCACGGTGCTCGGAAATTAATTACTTTTGAATTAAACAACGCTGTCACCGTCGTGGCTTAACCCCGGCCAGCAGCCGAGCACAACGCAAGCTGGTCGCTTACTGCTCCACCAGCGGGATCAGGGACGGAATCAGAAGTGTAAAAGCTGGGAAACTCGTGGATTGAGACAAAGACAGTTTAATAGGGAAAGCAAAAGCTGCGCACACAAGTAAAGCAAACCAAGGGATTAACTCCCTGCTTCCCGTGGACAGGCAGGGGTTCAGCCATCTCCAGGAAAGCAGGGCCCCCTCACACGTAATGGTTGCTTGCGAGGACAAACAGCATAGCTCCAAACATCCTCCACCTCCTCATTCTTCCCTCACTTTACATCCTGAGCACGGTGCCACATGCTCCGGAATACCCCGGGCCAGCCCGCTCACCTGTCCCTGCCGTGTCCCCTCCCAGCCTCCCACACACCCCCGGCGTGGCGGTACCTGGGTACACCCTCCTCAGCAATGACAAAAACATCGCTGTATTATCAACCCCACCTTCAGCACCAATCCAAAACAGCCCCACACCAGCCACTGTGAAGAACGTTAACTCTACTCCAGCCAAAAGCAGCAAAATCATCCACAGAAGGCAGCCCGGTGATTGCTGTGGGGACACCTCGTGGGGTCTGGCCCTGTCACACGCATTGTGCTGGTCCTGGCTTTGTGTCCACTCTACCATCATGTTTAGCTCAAAAAAGGGCAAATTTTCCCTTAAAAGTCTCTCCTGAAGGCCATGAAGATTCCGTGCCAGCTCACCCCAGAGGATGGGGGAGTTCTGGGTGTTGTGCCGAGTTTCATGGCTGGGGATGCCGTGAGCCCTTCTGAGGGAAGGGCTGAGGGGTTGGGAGGGCGTGCAGGGAACTGGAGCTGGGAGGGCCCGGAAGGGAGAACGGGGCCATGGAAAGCAGAGCACAGAACTGGGGAGGGAAGGGTTGTGGGACGGTCAGCAGGACTGGGACTGAGGAAAGAATTGGGGAATGTGCGGGCTGGATCCAAGGAAAAGGTCCTTCCTCCAGAGGGTGGTGGGCCCTGCCCAGGCTCCCCAGGGCAGTGGGCACGGCCCCGAGGCTGCCAGAGCTCCAGGAGGGTTTGGACAATGGGACAGGGACGGAGGGGGATTGTTGGGGTGTCTGGGCAGGGCCAGGAGTTGGACTGATGAGCCATGTGGGGCCCATCGCAGGATATTCCCAGACTCCATGCAGGGCCCTGGGTAGCAAAGTCAGTGGGTGCTGTCAGGCTGCCCTGCAAGGTGCAGTAATTCAGCCCCGCTGCAGTCAGGACAGGGCAGGCGTTGGGTTGTGATGCTCAGTGGGTATGGGGCTATGGGAGTGTGTTTAATAGAGCTATGAAAGGAAACAGAGCTTGTCCTGGTGGTGTTGAATGCTCTCCTTGGTGTCCTCTGGCAGTGGAACTACTCCTAATGTTCCTCCCAGAGCCTGTTCTTGCCTAACAGAGAGAAAGTGACTTCTTCAGACAGCAGAAGAAATAATTTACGGTGCTCATCAGACTGCAACTTCAGGTATTGCTCAATTCACCAAGTGTTGAGTGAGGGAAATTTCAAGGACAAGCACTCACACTCAGAGAATGCTTTGAGCTTGAACTCGGTCTGTAAATCTGAGCTCTGTTATGTGTTACACTATCACAGATTACAGCTAGTTCCTTAACACCAGTGCTTATTTTTACAGCAAAAAACCTGCTGTCTCATATCCTGCATCTTTTTATAACATAAATTTGGCTACCTCTTCAGCACAGAATTTTTTTTATATATTTATTTTATGCATGGATTTATTTCAGAGTAATCTAAAAGGATCCTTCCCTTTCCTCCATTATCCTCATGCCATTATTCCAAGAAGCCAGGCCATCCCCACAGAGCTGCTGGGCTGGTTAATTGCTCTTCACACACGCTAATCAGCTTTCTTTCAAGCATGTGTTCAGATGTCAACACTCTTGCTTCTGTCAGAAGCTTAAAAATGGAAACAGTTTTCTCTTTAAGAAAACAGGACCCAAATAAGGAGATGGTGGAGTTGTGAAGATTCCTCTAGTGAGCCTGTTCCAGCTCATTCCGTAGAAAAGCTGTGGATGGAAGAGAGAGACGAGGCCAGTAGATCTGGGGTTTGTCCAGGGGTCTCTGTGTTTAAAGCTCTGTACAACCACTCCAGCTCATTTTCCCTGTGACTTGCCAGGGTACAACTTCTTTCTCTGCCCAAGCTGAAACTTCACTCATCAGATTCTTCCAGCTGTGCGACAGATCCAACCTATCCCTGAGCAAAAATGGAAGCTATCAAGAAAAAGATGCAGATGCTGAAGTTGGACAAGGAGAATGCCATTGACAGAGCAGAGCAGGCTGAAACGGATAAAAAGGCAGCTGAGGACAAATGCAAGCAGGTAAGTGGAAATAAAATCACTGGATGTGTGTGTGCTGTGGAACTAAGTGTCACCAAATACTGTGTCGCAATTTTCTGATTCAGAAAGCAAAATCATTTCAAGTCAGGTTTTCTGTTAATGTTCTTTTGAAGTTTTTTTGCCTTTTCGTTACACTTGTACAGCCAGGACTAGACAGTAATTTCTCAGCCATGCAAGTTTTTGCAAAATTAACATCATCCACAGATTATTAACAGTACTTTGTCTAAGTTTTCTTGAATCTTACATAATTGCCTTAATTTTCTTGTGCTTTTGATTCCATGGAAAAGGCCTTTACATACACAAAATTAAAGCTGCAAACCTTGACACCTGTAGGACTAGTGCTAATAGAGTCAGCTATGTCTAAACATTAATTAAGCCTCTCCTTGAAGCAAATTAATAAAGTTCACTTCAAATCCTTAGTGCACAGAGTGCCCCTTAGAGGTGCCAGCTAAGACTCAACAGTAGATATGTTCTATCATTTTTTTGTCAAGAATAATCAAACATACTTTAATTTAATGCTCTGTTTTTAGTGGAACTTTAGTGATAACATTTTCAATTCTTTTGCTTTTCAATGTCTTTATTCTGAATGTCTGCCTCCTTTTTGAGCATTAGTATTTTCAGAACAATCTTGAAATGTAAGTTGACTACACTCAAGGTTTTGTAGCACTCTTTGTAAAATTACCACCTTTCCCTTTTAAATTCTCTAAATGTGGCTGCTTCTACTACATCTTCCAGACTGCTCTAATATGTTATTAGCACTCATTTGGCCTAATATTTCTTTTTCTTTAGAAAAACAGAACTTTGATCTTCCTCCTCTTTTCTGAATTGTCTCAAAATTTTCAGGTTTTTTTTTAATGTGGGCACATTACTCAAGTAGTGATTTTAATGCTCATACACAAAGCCAGCATCACTTTCATCCTGCTTACTGTCCCTCTGTTAGAGCATTCAAGCAAGGTTTGCAGTTCTCCCACACTCTCTGGTTACTCTCAGTAAAACTACTGCAACATCACAACATTCCAGAATAGCATGATACCAAAACTGTCTTCATCATTGAAATTGAAATGAAGGAAGTGTGCCAAAACACAAACTATTTTGATAGACTAAATTTCTGTGAAGGTGGAGCTAAACAGATAAATCAGTTTCTCAGCAGCCTGAGCTGTTTTGAGTTGCAAATGAAAGGATGGAGCAGATGGGTTTGCAGGCCCACCCTTATCAGTAGCAAGCCTCTGATAACATGAATTCTTCAGGGAGCATGAGACAGTTTGTCATTAAACAGTCTCCCAGCAGGTTATAAATAGAACCATTCTAGTGAACAATATGGATTTATATGGTATAGAGGAATCTGAGCCTCATGGTAGGATGGAGCATGTCTTGTCGGGCCACAGCTAGGGAATAATCCAGGTTGGAAGGGACCTCCCGAGGTCACCAAGTCCACTCTGCAGCAGGGCCAGCCCTGTTCCCTCCCACTTCCATTTGGGTTGAAGTGTCCTGAACCTCACACAAAGGTGATTAGGGAACGACCATTCATTTTTTCCAGCCGTACAGGAATTGAATAGTTTCCTGATAAATCACAAGGTCTTAGAACAAACACAAGGACATAATTAAAACACTTTTGTAATTATGCTGCAAAACTGATTGTGCAGGGTGTCCAAAATGAGATGAAAAAGGGCTTATACCAAGTTATGCATTAAAACAGACCCTACATGTGTGGTGGCACAGAATGTTGTTTAAGGATGAAATGTTTTTAATTATCTTCCTCTGGTAACTGCTACTGGTGGTTCTCAGACTACTGTCCCCAGCAGAACTTTCATCTAGTCTTTTGTGACTCTTTGTATGTTTTACTGAGTTACAACTAATAGTAAAGAGATGTTTTATCATATTAAACTGTAACTGATACTATATCAGGATGCTTAGTTTGGGTTTTTTCTCTCTTGAAGGTAGAGGATGAGCTGGTAGCTTTGCAGAAGAAGCTGAAAGGAACTGAAGATGAGCTGGACAAGTACTCAGAGGCTCTCAAAGATGCCCAGGAAAAACTGGAACAGGCTGAGAAGAAGGCCACTGATGTACGTACCCAGCCCTGTAACTGTGCTCTGTGTATTTTGTATGTACTACACTGGTTATAGGAATGGCTGAGAATTTCTGTACTGCAGCACTTTGCTGGGAATAGAGAANGGGATGGGGATGGGGATGGGGTTGGGGACGGGGATAGGGACGGGGACGGATGGGGCGGCCCCGGCGCTGTCCCGGCCCTGCCCGCGCCCACTCCCCAGCGTGACGTCAGCGCCTCCACCTCCACCTCCAGCCGTGACGTCAGCGGGCCATTGAAAGCGCGGGGCCGCCACGTGCAGCACCCGCNCCATTCATTTTTTCCAGCCGTACAGGAATTGAATAGTTTCCTGATAAATCACAAGGTCTTAGAACAAACACAAGGACATAATTAAAACACTTTTGTAATTATGCTGCAAAACTGATTGTGCAGGGTGTCCAAAATGAGATGAAAAAGGGCTTATACCAAGTTATGCATTAAAACAGACCCTACATGTGTGGTGGCACAGAATGTTGTTTAAGGATGAAATGTTTTTAATTATCTTCCTCTGGTAACTGCTACTGGTGGTTCTCAGACTACTGTCCCCAGCAGAACTTTCATCTAGTCTTTTGTGACTCTTTGTATGTTTTACTGAGTTACAACTAATAGTAAAGAGATGTTTTATCATATTAAACTGTAACTGATACTATATCAGGATGCTTAGTTTGGGTTTTTTCTCTCTTGAAGGTAGAGGATGAGCTGGTAGCTTTGCAGAAGAAGCTGAAAGGAACTGAAGATGAGCTGGACAAGTACTCAGAGGCTCTCAAAGATGCCCAGGAAAAACTGGAACAGGCTGAGAAGAAGGCCACTGATGTACGTACCCAGCCCTGTAACTGTGCTCTGTGTATTTTGTATGTACTACACTGGTTATAGGAATGGCTGAGAATTTCTGTACTGCAGCACTTTGCTGGGAATAGAGAAGCAGGGTTATGGTGCAGGGAGTTAATCTCCTCTCTGCCAGAGGGAGCTGGGGCTGTTCTGCACCACGGACTCCCAGGGGGAAACTGATGGCACTGAATCAGGGGGAAGTGCTTGTGGATGAGAATTCATTAGGAAAGGTGAAATCTCCTTTAATCAGGTAAATAAAATGGTGATCTTTGCGGGAAGCTGGGACACAGCAGGGCTCAGCTATGGCGTAAGGATGCCCTTTGCTCCGTCGCCAGGGCAGGGT